>JAODKM010000001.1:22605694-22626637 GCA_026780845.1 Petrocephalus sullivani
CAGTAACGTCATAACGTAATAACTGCCAGTAACGTCATAACTGCTAGTAACGTAATAACTGCCAGTAACGTCATAACGTAATAACTGCCAGTAACGTCATAACTGCTAGTAACGTAATAACTGCCAGTAACGTCATAACTGCTAGTAAAGTAATAACTGCCAATAATGAAATAACTGCCAATGACTTAATGATGCATTCATCCGATCATCCGACCTCCTTCCAACCTCTTAACCAGTACAGGAACATGGCGGAGCAAGGGTCACGAGGTAGGCGGGAACAGGGGGCTCCTACCATCAATGCCAATAGAAGCCAATTCACCATTTGGCAGTATTTTTTCCATTTCATTATCGATTCATTATTAATTAAGCCAAGAGCATTATCGCATGTCAGCTGCTGTCTGATAAGGCCCTGGACCAGTATCTCGGAAGGTTTAATACTCCAGGTCTTCATGGATTTGGCAAAGGGGGGCTTTATTGTGTCAGATTCGGCAGAATTTGGAATTTCGTAATGCCACGGAATTGGAGGAGCTGAATTGTTCAAACTTCCTGAACAAAATTTTAAACATGCAGATAATAATATTATTAGTCATTGTTATTAATATATAATAATAATATAACCATGCATGTGGATGTGCAAGATGAGGCACAAAGCTGGGCATTAAGTTTTGAATTTCGTCTTAACCGAGTACACAATACCTGTATCTCCACACTATAACAACTGAAACAGGTTATAGTCATGTAATAATTATTAAGCTTATTATAGAGCGGTGCTACTCCTCACTGGGACACAGTGACAAATGTCACAGACGAAAGGTAGGAAATGCACACCATGTTCACAGCTTCTGATTAAGACCATTTCACTTGGAGGGCTGAGGGACCCAACCGAAGAAAAAGCAAGGAATAACTTCTGCAAAAAAAGACTTAAAATCACCACTCAGATTTTCTCCCATGACTGATGAGTCACCGACTTCGGAAATCCATGGGCAAGCTTATGATTACCCATAGTTCCCGGCCTTGCATGTTTTAACTTACAGGGAGCTCGTATTAATAGACACAGCAGTCACTGTTAAAGTGCCCAGCTTTTATCATCACTTATCTGAAATAAGGAAGGTGGGGGGCGTCAAAAACACGCCGAAAGTAACATTTAAAGCTTACATAGAAAGATATAAATAATCCGGATAACACTACATCTTGAAAGCATAGCTGTCAGTGATTCTCCTTCAACGCGTGGCAAAAGATGGCAAGAGTAGCAACTTTAAATGATTTGGTTTTGGTATGAAGGGGGCAGGCCATCACTACAAAATACCAGGGTGCAGTATGATGTAATATAAGAAACTGGACCCCTTTTAATAACAGATATCTGTAGTTACTTCTGTAAGTAAACAACATTTATTACTTTCATCCAAATTTTGTCTTACATCATGCCATTCCTGTTTGCTCTCTGTATTCATCCATTTGTAATCAATAACTTTCTCCTTCTCAGTTAATAAACCAGAAGAGTGTAAGTTCAGAAAAAAAGAACCTACTTAAAATTTTGAATGCAGAATTTAGACGACACCATTGTTTTTTTCAGCTGTATTTTTGTCCTAACGTTAGTACTTTTCATACACTTATGCACACGAACTGAACAGTCAAACTAAACCCACAATCCCAGGTTCAACTTTACAGGTCTTCCTGACAGTGAGAAAAACACTGGGCTTTAATAAGCTGCACTGAAGGGCAAACGTGCAGTAGGGAGATGGGCTTCTTTTGGGAACCAACACCACGCCATCCTCGGGGAGGACTTGTTTTTCTTTCCACTATCCCTAAAGGGCTCTTGGTTTCAAACTATGATCTGTTCCTCACCTCTGTTATACTCATACATCAGTACACTTCATAATTCTACTTTGTGTTGTTCCTTCTGTTAGTACTATTTCAATGCACTGTATCTGCATACAGTCACTTCTTTCTTAATCATAAGCAATTCATAAAAAGATCTGACATGCAGATTTCAGCACTATTATTTACAACACTTCACATCAACTCACATCTGCACTAGCACATACTTCTGTATTTAAGATTTTTGAGCAAATCACAAACCATAATATACCCCAAATTACAAAAATGTGGTGTGCTATTTGTGCAAGATTGACATTCCGTGTTCATTTCTGATGCACTTCAAAAGCAAGCAGTTTATTATATTAAACACTTAAAACATCCATTCACAATGAGAGTGTACCTGGTTACTGGAAGATTACTATGCCGAATATATGAAAACCATTCAGTGTGCACACCTGATGACCAACTTAGACACCCTTGGCGATCCTTACAGTTACAAAAGCCTCTGACTTGAAGGAGCATCTCTGAATTGAGTAACTGCATGCATGTTCGGTACTTGCTTTGGCGACAGACATCGCGTCATTATCAATGCATCAGCAATCTAAGGTTCAAAGAAGCCAGGACAGAATCTCAGCCAAGAAGCAACAAAAGACTACCGCTACCATCCAAAAATATAATGAGATGGCCACCTTGGCTTTGCCTGTAAACTGAAAGAGGAGAACTTTAAAAGAGGAATGCTTGGCAGTGGTGAGCCTGGGCTGTATCCTGTATCCTAGATAACAATCGGAAGAGGACTTTTATAGCGCAGGAAGCTGTTAGCGGCTTGCCATGTGAAAACCGTTAACAATGGCCCGTGGAGTGCATCCATGTGGTGATGGATCGACGAAAACGCGGTGTAACAATGCATGCTTCTCTGTACCATGCTCACAAAAACGCGGGGTAACAATGCATGCTTCTCTGTACCATGCTCACACAAAGGATCCATGCCTCTTGCTAACTCCCACCCTAAGATAGCTATCGCAATCTACACCCCCCATGCACATAGCATTCCACATTGTGGGGGCAATGCCAAATTTTTTATGCCACTGGAGTAGCAATTTGTATAGCAACTGGACATGAGGTCAAAGGGTATATATTAAATTGAATATTACGGGGTGGGATTGCTAAATTATCCTGGAGTTATGTACTTAATCTACTAATTATATATTACATACAATTTCAGCGTCACTGAGTACAGCATGTTTAAGGAGGCTGTATTGCGCTACTGTCTGTTTTGATGTCAGTACTTGTGTACCCGAAATGCCCAGAGCATTTCCTGTAGACGCAGCTACTTACAGGTATTTTCGCCACTGAGCGCACAGGTGCTTGTGCCTGTTTACTCCACAGGACTTTCAGTCACGTTCCACTTGGAGGCTTCCTGTTTTCCATGCCATTCTATGGTTCCTCACAGCGTGTCAGAGGTTCCCCTGATAACCTGGAGAAGCTGAGTGCTCCTCTGTCCTCTTGTTCCCAAATGCCCTCAAGAGATTCTCCGGGTGCCAAAGCAAGCCCATTTTGTGGTACTTTAATTAGCATGCCTGCGTGGGGCAGATGTAGATGTAGATGACCTACTCTTACTCTTAGCCCGGTATCTGTTACTACCATCACACTTTCTCTTAGACACTTTACACCTCTCTACTGCTTCTTCATAGGATGTAATATCAGGCAACACAGTTGACCTCAAACGAGTCATGAGAGTACAGGACGACCCCTTAGGTGTAAATGGCCCATTAGGTTCACCTTGGAAAAAGCATGTATGTTTGACCAAACCTGCAGAGATTCTAATCCCTAAAACCACAATGCCATTACAATGACTCCATGGAGGACTCAGCAGTATCCATACCCAGAGAAACTAAGGCTTGCTGAAATGGAGTTAGCTTTACTGTGACAATGCCACAGACCTGTCTCACCTTAACCTTACCTTGCAGTGTTTTTACACTGTACCTCAGCATCACTCACACTACGTGGTCCATAGTGGACTCATAGTGGTCTGTGAGCATTTGCTGTGCAATCCTTCCTGAACAGCACTGGCATTTTTATCCTCGGTCTTTCCCAAATGATATTGGCTCTGTTTCTTGGAACAGGCACAGAGACCGGAACAATCTGCAGGATTGGAGAGGTGAGTAACGGTGGGGACACCAGGCGTTATTATTATTCTGGGTCATCTCCGTGACTAATAGGTATCATCGCAGCTCACGGACACATCAGTCTCAACGGGGAGAAAGTATGAATCAGTATCTCTCTTAGACAGAACATGAGGAGGATGGCATATGCAAGAGGTACGCAGATTGGTCAGTGCTGTGGCTGATGGCGTCATATGAGAAGTCTCCAAAAATCATAGCTGTTTAACCACCAAAAGCTTATTCATTCTTGATCATTTTTGCTTCAGAAAACATCAGCTTCAAATGCAAAATAAGCACTTTTTTCTCTATACTATAGCTCAGTAGACCAAGTATAAATCAAATTTCTTATTCGCAAATGGTATTCTGAACAAATCTTTTGCTTGTGTTGAAATATGAATAATTTCAGTTCTAATGATGCTAACAATTTAAATCAAGCAGCATTAAATTCCACATATGAAGTAAAATACTTTTTCTGTTTTATGTCATAGTAGCTTGTCTTTTCACATTTGTGATTTTCCTTTCAAACTGCAAAAATAAAAATTACTAGCTAGTCATAATTTACATATTAAAGCTACCACAATAAGTAAATAAAATAACTGCTGGGAGGGCAAGCTCACAAATTTCAGGACCCTCCATCTGTTTTATGAACTTTCTTCAAACCTACACAAGATAAGGGGACAAACGCTGTGTGCGCCGCTTTAATAAGCAGCAATGAATTGTGTGTGTCCTTTGTGTGGGAGCTTCAGGTCAGACAACTGCATGTCCAAGCTATAAAAAGCAACAGCAAAGCACACTGGAAACAAACACGTTTCTTAGACCCTGGACAGCCTTCAGTGAAAACTTTACCCCTTCTCTATAATGTCACTGCCCCAATACAGGGTGACCATGTAACACAAAGACTAGGGAAATAAAGGGACTAACAGTGGCTCAGGTGCAGCCACACTGCAGGGGTGTTTACTTTTGGTACATCCTCATACCTAGAGTGCTTGTGTACATACAGAAGAAATGGTATTTACAGTAACTAAGCAAAGAGGCAGACAAAATAATGCATATACATGTCTACCACAGAGAGAAACCTTCAGTTTTTTACCTAAACACTGCCCTGCACTCCCTTTTGGAGAAGTTATATATAGATATATCCTCAAGCCCAACCCCTGGGGCATACCAAATTCCGCTATGATATCTAGGCATATTACCAAACCCAAGGAAAACAGACTGTAATCATACACACATTTAAACTGAAATTAATACAGTTTACCAAAAGTTATTCAATTTATGCTCATTTCAAATAATCATTTCTCCCCTGATATTCCCTGGGCAGAAATCAACTGCCCCAATCACTATGAGACTGCACAAGCATGGGTCAAAACTGGCACTACAAAGCCAGCCCAAACAAGGAACCTCAGATTTTGGTCCTCCACTCAAGTTACATGCAAAAACAGCAACCTCTGTAAACAAACATTTAATTAAATCATCTTACATAAAAGGAACATTTAAAAAAATGTGTTCTAAAATAATCAATAATCTGCTTCATGTGTACTTTAAAAATTGCATGTTTGTGGACAACTTTGACTGTGAACCCCCAAAGAATATAAATATTGGCTATATGGGGTGTGTGTTTTAGTTATATTGGTTCAGATAGCATTTACAGGATTGATGGTAGCTTCTGACAGCCTCCCTGTTTTCCCATCAAATAATACTTTGTCCTGTCTGATGTTCACTTTATAGCAAAACATTCTTTTTTATTGTGAAATACTTGGTTTCCAATGCAATCAGTTTACAGCTCATGATACGAACAGAACAAGATTCTCTGGTCCCATGTACCCTTCTGGTAACACTGGTCCGATGCCCAAGGGCAGAGGTATACACCTGGACCAGGAACATTCTGCTAAAATCTGGGCTCCGCAGAATGGGGAATGAGCACTGACGTGCCTTGAGGGTGCTAAAGGTCTCATTACATGCATTAGTCAATACCACTGGGTTCTGACTAGTATTTGGGGTCAGCTCGATTAATGGTACTACAATGGTGGCAATGTCTGGGATAAATCTCCTATGCCATCCCATGAGTCTTAGGCAAGTCTTAGGAAAAAACTGAAAGAATTGCCTTTTTCTTTGTCCTTGTTTGTGGGCATTTCTGGGTGGCTTCACCTCCTAAACCCAGACACCATGCTTTTCTTTTAGCCCATTCATACTTTGTAGTGTTGAGGATCAACTTTTTCCAGGACTTTCCTCAGGTTGTGCTCCCAAGAATATAGTTACAGCTCACCATTTCATCCAGGTGCACTGCTCTGCTCTCCTCACAGTCATATAGCATAGAATAATGTGATTTGGGGTATTAAAAGGAATAAAGGCTCTGGAATTTTCATCTGAGGACACCTGCCAATACTCCTTATAGTGATCTAGGTTTGTGATAAAACACAGGCTCAATCTTTTCCAGCAGGACATCAAAAGCCAGGATGGGATAGACATCAAATTAAGAAACAGCCTTCAGCTTTCTGAAATCTATTCACATACAGAAGGAGTCGTCTTTCTCAGGAACAATGACTAGAAGACTGCTCCACTCAATGGAAGAAGGTTCTCTGACCACAAGGCTCTCCATTGTTATATTTTCTGTCTTCAAGGGTTCAAGCAAAAGCCCTAGGACTCTATATGGATGTTGGTGAATGGGTATGGTAGCAAAAAAATGAGCCATTTGGGGCAATCTGTCGTTACGTGGCTTAGGACTTTGTCCCAGTGATCAGAAGGCCACTGCTTCAAATCCCATAGCTAGTAAAGTGATGTCACCACTGGGCCCTTGAAGGGGTGTTGCCAGCATGCCTTCCTCTGCCCTTTGGCCTGGCCCTTACACAATATAGGCATATTACTTAATCAAAGAAAACTGACCACTGAATTATATGTAAATGTAAAATTTTGTAGAATTACGAAAAGGTATTTCAAATAACCATTTTCCTCAAAAGATTCCGTTGCAAAAATGGACTACTAAGAAGGTAGGACACTGTGCCTGTGCAGCTGAAAAGGGATGCTATAAAATCATCAACCTAAATGTTAGAACTCGGATCTGGGTCCTTCAGTCATGCTACATGCAGAAATGGCAACCTTGGTAAATAAGTATTTTATTCTGCCTTATTACATAAAAGGAAACATTGACCAAAATAAGTATTCTAAAATTGTCAAGGCTCTCGTGTTGGGTTTCAGGCTTCCACTAAAATCACATAACCTTTAATCAATTTAAGAGTGCTTGTGAACGACTGTCTGTGCACCCACAAAGTATGTAAATATTGGCTGTATATGGTATGCATTTTATGGTGGTTCAAATATGGTCCCAAGGGTTTGCAGAGATTTGTGAGATTAGTCTTTAAAATATGACAAATGCAAAATGGATTGATTTTCACACCCATTAATCTCAGGCTCGTAACTTTGGATTGATATGATGCACAGACAGGAATCGGATGTGTTTGGAGTCGAGAGAAATTACCAGATCGTCCAAGTTACAACAAAAAGTATTCCAGAGTAGTCCTGTGTGCTATGAGGCATATATTTTAAATATTTTCCACTAAAACCCACCCCGGAAAAGTGCATATTTGGTTCTGCAATGATCCACCCACTACCGAACTATCATTAGAACAATAAATATAAACAAAACAAACATATTTTACTCCTAAAAGTATTTGTTTTGCGCTTATATTAGGATTTGGTGAGCACTGTTGTTTTTTTGTTGTTTTTTCTTGTAATATTTCTTCACTTAAGTGGATCATAGGCTAAACATTGCTTTTATATTTCAATCTTTCAGATGTTATAAAGTAATAAATAAAAATATAAAAGAATACATTGCTGCTTATTAGATACCGCCAACAAGTTACCAAATTGATGCAAAATCAAAGATATTCATTTCCACCTGGCTCTAACCATGTATTCCATCACATAGAAAGGTCCCCAATGAAAACCCTGCATTGCCACATCATAGGGACTCTAATCCCAACATTTATAAGATTAAAATTGTAGTGCCTGCAAATTTTTATATTAGATGAGAGTAACAATTAAGAGAATTTAATAGGCACAAGTAGTTTTACCTCATAAAAAGGATCATATCAAGATTGTGTCAGCATTTACACATCAAATCCTGACATATCTGAGTGGCACAGAATATCCTGAAAACAAAAACATAAAGCATATGTAGCTAACTCACGTCATTACAATGTAATACGCCTAAAATCAAATGGATAGAAAAACGCTAAAAAGTGCATAGGGTTCTAAGGTTAGTACTTGGCCATCCACAGTCAGTTACAGAGCCCTCTATCATATTACCTTGCTCTTCTTACCTATTATCACTGTGTGGTGACCAGGAGAGGTAATCTGCAGCCACATTTTTTAATCAGCCATGAATCTGAAAATGGACCAGTAAGAATGCAGATCCAGGTACCATCACGTGAATCGGGAATTATGATCTTCCATGGTCTGAATCCATGTGTGGGACCTGTGTTGAGTCTCTAGATTGAATTTTCTTCTCAAGAGATTATGACAAGTCTTTCCTTTTCTATTGTTCCATGACACACTCTAATGTTGCTGGTGCCTCGTGCGACCCAAAAGGCATTACAGTGAATTGGAATAACCCAAATGGGGTCTTCCGAACATGAAAGGCTCCAAAATTTACATGTAACTGGATCGGCTAATACCCCTTACGGAGATCTAGGGAGATGATAAAATCAGAGGGCCTGATCCTTTTCAGCAAGATAACATAGCCCAACATCATTAGGACAAAAAGAAGGGGCCCATCTATTCCAGTCCTTACCCTTGTCCTTGATAAATTTCTTCAACATATTTGTGAGGGTTTGATGAATCCACTCAACTAGATCATCCTTCTGAGGGCGGTAAGGCCTGGTTTTAACTGCCGTGAGTTCTAGTTGCTGATGCAGCTGTCCCATCACCTCTGAGGTGAATCTGGCATCCTGTTCCTTCAGGATCTCCTCCGCAAAGCCTATTTTGACAAATACCTGAACCTTAGAATACTATGTGATAATATCATATAACAGGAAAGCCTCTGGATATTTGGTTGCATAATCACAAATCTCCTAGCTACACTGAAAGCCTCCATTGCTCTTCTCCAATGGACCTACAATATAAATTGCAATATGCTGGAGGGCTGTGGCAATGACTGCAGAAGGAACCTTTCAGACCTGCAGACAACACTAGTTTTTTGACAGATGGGGCAGGTGGAACAGCATGTTTGAACATCCTTCATTATAACAGGGAACTGATGTGCATGTGCTGTATATTTTCTTTTCGCCTAAATGCCATGACCATGGGTAAGTAGGCAGTACAGATTTTGTATGGATGGTCTACAACAGTGGTCTCCAACCTTTTTTCCACTGAAAGGTACCATAAAGTGGCTCCACACGATATGTGTTTTACTTATTTCTTTTGGAGTCTGCAGGGATACTGGTGAGTTGTGAGACTAGTACATGGCTGTCCACAGGTAGCTAGCACACCTTTGCCACACATTTCATATTTCCCATTATAAATTGGGATATTTAACAATGCATTGTGTACTGTTTTCATATTCAGAATTACTTCTGGTCAACGGCTGGGGGAAAAAAACTGCTCTGTGTCTCTAGACTGATTATACAAAAAGAGGCGTAAAGATGAATACAAGTACTGCTTTATAACTTTCCTTCTGTACTTTTAAATAAGTCCACATTATTGGCAAATCTATTTGTTGAGCTTAAATACCGAAGTTGGGTTCTTTAGTTCGCCAGTTGCCGCTTAGCCATAACTTCAAACCGCTACAAGCATGGAGGTTTCAGAGAGACCCCGACCAACCAGAAGTTAACGCGAGTCACCACATGGGCAGGACAAGCAAAGGAAAGTGACATACAAGGTACCAATATGAGAGCTGAGGCGTCAGTTACTGAGGCCCGTTACTCCAGTCTCCTTGGCTGAGGCGTGCTGCTGTTAGCCAGGGTGATACATGGGGTCAAAGAGAGAAAAAGTTTGGGATTCTCAGTGCACAAGGAGGGGTGGACATCGTGTTGATGGGATTCGGGCCGTGAGGACACACTGGCATTAGAAAGAGACATGTTGGGTGACGGGGGGGGCAGTGTCAGCGTAGCTGGGACGAGGAGGAGGTGCATAGCGGAGAGTGAAGCCCGCGAGATGAGCTGTCTGCTGAAGCCAGCATCATGACACGGGGATTAACACGTAACACGCAGGGGAGCGTGAAAGTCAACATGGAGAAATACGGCGGGTTATATTTTAATATGCATCGCGGAGGAGAAGGAGGCGAAAAAGTGAAAGAGAGAAAGGAAAAGCAAAGGTAAAAAGTCAATCGAATCAAGTTATTCTTCACTACATAGACTGCATACAAAACAGGGAAGGGGGGAAGCTTGCATGGCCCTGTGACGGGTCCTATCCAGAGCGGATGTGGCTCTGGCTTGTGCCCTGTGCCTCCTAAGGTAGGCTGCCCCCTGCCCCCACAACCTGTCCAGGATAGGGGGCAGATGGATGGACAGACAAAGTATAGACACCAAAGATTATGCTCCTTAGCAGTGAAGAAAAATGCATCAGCAAAATCAAATGCAACTTGAAGAAAAGAAATAATAAGGAATGGTTCCTTAAATACACTGATAACAGCATTAAAAATCATATTGACCATGAAACGTTACTCAAGTCACTTTATTTTTACAGAAACCATGACAATTCATTTGATAAGATATGATGCAATATGTACATCACAGATGAAATGAGTAAAGAGAAATTATGCCTTTTCAGTTGTGTCCCTGGTCATTTGGGGAAGTTTGTCAACAAAATAAATACAATCAGAGTTTAAATATTCACGGAGCCCGGTGGAGCCTCTCTCTGCCTCCTTATGTTTAAATTGCACCTTGCCGGAGCGCTACTCTGTTTCATTCTAAGTTAGCCTTTTTCTCTTATTGTCCCAAAACTTAAGATTCAATTTAATAAAAGTTCAGCTTTGCACTAAAATAGTTTTTATATGTTCATTTTCAGTAGTTGTTCCGACCAGACATTAATTTCTCAAGTGGATGAGATTTTCTTACATGATGCCTTGATTTGTATCCCGTGTGTTTGTAGTTTGACTTATTTATTTTACCATACTGCAGCCAAAACTTCACTTGCTAGTTAGACTATGCTAAAGGTAAGACGTGTAAGAAGCAATCTATGAATAACTTGATATTTTAATGCATTTTCAAAGGGACATTCTGAATGAACAAGCAAGAGTATTACCTGTAGCAATAAGCCATTCTGGTGCATTTTTAAGTTTCATGTATATTTTATGTTTGAAAAAATTAAAGTGCTATTTATCCATGCGATGTACAATACCCATATCAAATACAAATAACTTTTTGATCACATTTTTTGTTTTGCATTGCTTTAAGGTGGCAACACAATATCCCAGTAATGAATGTATAGCATACTATAGGATCATAAATATATATGATATCTAACAAACTAATATAGAGAGCAACAGCATGTTGCGGACCTGCCCACACACATTTTGTACCTGACTGGGTTCCCCCACGTCTCTAATGCGGATTTCACCCCAGAGTACAAGTCACAGAATATCTGGCTATCATGCCAGGGCAGGAAGTTGTCTACAGGTTTGACAGGAGCACTCATCAATAAATAAATCAATTATTATTCATGCATCACAATGTGACGTACTAACAATCATGCTTATGTTTCAGTTACTGTGAATGCTTGTCTGATTTGCGAAGAAACCAGCACATCCAGTAACTAAACTTAGAGCAGAAACAAATCTTTTGATGTTTAATATTCTTAGTAGGATCAATAAATAGACATCGGGTTCATTCTTCATGAACCATTTGCAGCATAATTATAGGGCTATGTATCCCTTTGCAGATTTTCAAGAAGGGCTCATCATAGCTACATGCACTTTCCAAATAAAGAAATGGGACAGGACAATGCCCTGGAAATGCATGGGCATGAGACTGCAAGAAGAGATATACGTGCAATCTGGAACAAGGCCACTGGCAGGGTTGGCACGGCTCCAAATTATTATTATTATCATATTACAATACCAGCTAGTAGAAGATTGCTAGGACAACTATTTCACTTGACTTTTTTCCTTTTTAAACACCTACACATAAAAAAAGAATTTTGGTTTTGTCTCTAACTATTGTCCCTTAACTGGTAAGAACACAAAGAAATATGGCATCTGTTTTTTTTTATAGAATATCAATTTAGTTTTTTATGGAATATCAATTTAGTTTTTTATGGAATATCAATTTCGATCAAAACATGAAAAATTCAGGGCGATTCCAAATTTCTGAATCCTAGAGTACATAATACTTTTATTATTACATATTTTAATTTAATTTGGGGAAGTCCAAGTATGGTGACCTAGAAGAGGAAAAGGGCTCAGAACTGTTCATGAAGTAGACTATGCTGGCTACATCTGACACCAAAACACCAAACTCCAGATATACACATCTTCATATCTGCTCTGGCATCAACATAGATCTACGCGTTCCTAGACAAAACACTTAATTCATAGAAAAGTGTCAAAAGCTTATTTTAGAATAACTAAGCCTTTGTAGTCAAGAATTCTCATACAAAGCTACGCAGTCGGGGCAGCGTGGTGGTGCAGCGGCAAACACTGTTGCATCACACCTCTGGAAACAGGGTTTCAGTTTCCACCAAGGATCCATGTGTGTAGAGTTTGCTTGCTCTCCCTGTGCTGTTATGGGGTTTTCTCTAGGTACTGCTGTTTCCTTGCACAGTCAAAAACATGCAGATGTTAACTGGAGTTACCAAATTGCCCATAGACGTGAATCGACTGGTGTGTGAGTGTGCTCTGTGATGGGCTGGCACCCCATCCTGGGCTGTTTGTTCCCTGCCTTGTGCCTGCAGCCTCTGGGATAGGCTCCACACAGCCCTGAATAGGACAAGCAGTTTCAAAACATGGATAAATGCTGCTGCACACATTAAAAAAAAGAAACAGATCGGAAGTTTTGCAAATGCCTTAGATGTCTGTTTTGTCACAACTGGTCAAACATAACTCATTTTATAGGGACTTGCGGATAGCAGATGTAAAGTGGATTAAAGGTGTGCCCCTTTAACAGCAAGGGAAATAGAGGGAAGGGCATTCAGTTCGGGACCGGGGCTTAGAAGATGCTAGAAGGTCTGAGCTTAAAACGCGGCTGGAGCTGGGGAGGCGTGGCCTCGCACATTGCGTGTCACCGATGCATTATGTGCAGCAAACAAATAAGAAGTCCAAGGTCATCCCTCTCCGGCACCCGCGACCTGCTTCAGCTGGGGGGCAGCCGGTCGGGCCGGAGATGTCTTTGCGGAACACAACCAGGAAGTGGATTCTCGCACTATTACTGGGCATTACCGGTAATCCAATCAACTCTAAATCCCTGCAAAGAAAGAAAATCCGGCCAAAGCACACAGCACTCAGTACGTGGCCGTGATCTACATTAGGCCGAAAGATCACAGATCAACGCATTTCTTGAATGAATAATTGTATAGAGCATATATGAAACTATATAGGGCTTATATGAGCATACACGGACAAACCCACGCAGAAACACGCGTATCTGTTTTTCCTATATATATGTATATATATTGGCATGCATATATCTAAATACAGAGGTCGAGTTGTAAAAATATGTCTCGGGTGATGCTGGGGGCGCAGGGGTGTCCCCTATGATAAAACTTGCTGGGGGCGTCTGGGGAGGTCGATCGCGCGGGTTGGATTAACCTGCGCTTCGGGCTGGAGTCCGCCAGTCGAGTAACCCTGATATAGTCGGTAGACGATATCAGTCATTAGAATGATATATCGAGCCCCGTCCATGTCTGATGTATATTGGGGTGGCTCAGTGTGCCCCACTATTGGGGGCCTTTCGCCATCGTCGTGTGTGTTTCCTCTGGGTACTCAGGTTTCGTCCAGCAGTCCAAAGAAACGCAGTTGCGCTGAACTGGCGTCTCTAAATTAGGGATAGGCTCCACCCCCCGCCAACCTAACCTGGATAAGCAGTCAGAAAATGATACATATTTATACACACATGCCACTTCCAGTGACAGTTTTATTAAAGAAAGTTACCCTGCTGCCAAATATAATGTCATCAGTTATGGATCTGCCTATAAATACAACCAAGAAAAAAGATTTTGTTTGTTTATATTGTTTTAATGAAGTCAATCAAACCACCGAACCTTTACTACAGCATACTCTTTCAATTCTTAAAATTATGTTTGCAAGGCAATAAACTATAAAGTGGATCTGTAGGCTGTGATCCATTTCCTTTTTAAGTACATAAAAATGAATGCAGATTCATAAATGCCTATTATGTAATTTGTTAATTCCTGCTAAGAAGTGCAATCATGATGCTGCGTGTTTATATAGGCTACATTTATTTGCCTTACCGAGTTCGTCCTGAGCTATAAATCCCTTCCAAATAACTTCATCGCGAGCCAGAGGTTTTGACAGTTTTATTCAAAAGCAAAAGGGCTTTAATCAAGCTGTAATTCACGTCGTGCATATGTCTGCCAAACCATTTGGTAAAGCGTATTTAAAAGCGGGCCATTAAAAGAATCTATGTAACATGTTCAGGGTTTACATCCGACTGCTGGCCGAGATGATCCGCACCCGAGAGATACACCAAACAAGCACCAAACAGAACAACGTGCAGGATCTGTTCCAGCGCTCCATTGTTATCATGCCAAGTCCCCATCCCCCGGCCCGTGCAAGACGTCTTTTTAGAAACATTATTTTTAACCGACCCTAGTGATATCCATAATGTAACAGCGTAACCTCTGCTGGATTGATGGATTTGGGTTACAGCCGAATACATTCGCTGATTCACTTCTTAATAACTGCAATTCCAAGTTCCATTTGGAGTTTACGGATCCTTATATAGCCATTTGCTGGTGAGATATAATTTTACTTAATAGTTTACAAACATTATTATTATTGTTGTTGTTGTTGTTGTTGTTGTTATATCACCAGGGTTTTAGTTGAGTTTTACTATGTTATTTATATCTTTGTTACAAATATAATTATTAAGCTAGTTTTTATTAATGAACGTGATTTAGGCTTTGCGGTTTATGCGGTGCCTGAACTTCTCCAGCTGACATCTTCCTAATTTTGATAGTATATGTAATAAGCTACATTAACAATGCGGGGTCGTGCTTTGATCAAAAATGTACTCTGAACAAAATTTAACTTGCAACCGTCGGACTTTCAGCACCTTAGACTAAAGGACAGCGAACCGTTACTACTTAAAGGCAGATTTCTGTAAACGGGGCGTTTTTTGCTTCCGCGCTGGGTTTGCACACTGCCTTCGCTCCTCGGGCAGTGAGTCCCTGACCCCACAGTCAGCTTCTGCACACCGTTTCTGGACGCTAAAGTCTAAATGCAATGCAGTCAGAAGACACCTGTTGTTGTTTGTTTAAGCGCAGCGTGATGTAAACTACATGGTATTGCAAACACTGTCGTTTTAAATTTCAGTATTTAAACAGATGTGCCTTTTGTTCTCCGGAGTCCATTTGACTCTGCGAGGCTCATTAATACGGACAAATAGCGTGCATACACGGCGAAAGCGAAGTGGCAGCACGTGACCAGGTGAGCTGTTTCCCCATCACACATACTGGGGCAATAACATGCATACGACACTAAAACCCGCTCTGTATGTCTTACATCGCGCAAAGAACAGCGTGTCCACCGCGACTGTTAGAATGAAATGTGAATAAGGTTTCCATGATAAAACTTGTGTAACAAACGGAATCAGCCGAAGCGCGGCGCTAAGCATAATTACGAAAAGCAGAGAGCACAACCGTGATTTCCGCACTACCTATGAGGAGGTGGTAGTATGGGGGGGGACATCAGCGTAGGATAGGATTACCATTTCGAGACCCTTATCCAAATTAATATCACTTATCATTTCACACCCCAAAATGTATTAAGGAGGTTGCCAATAATATTAAATAAGCCTATCGCGTTTCAGTGCGCATCTCAAAACTAGATGAATTAACTTGACTTAGTCTGGAGTTACAATTGACCCATTATAAACATATTATGTAATCTATAGTCTTGCTTGCTGGAGAAAATTAATTTATGAAGCTAATTAGAATCAGTTATTATATAGTCTTTGTAATATCAAGGGATTAAATGCATATGAGTGGAACGCTTTGAGGCTATAAAAGTGCACAAACAGTAATCTGTGTTTTAAATTTAAATCCAGAAATAGAAACGTCTTTTATCAAAGTCCAGTTGCTGTTGCCCAAATGACGTTCTCGAAAGTACTAATGTAGCAAAACTTTAAAAACCTATTAATTAAACACAACACTGAAGTTGTAAGAAGAATCCACGAGCTGCGCTAAAGACGTAAGGAAACATCGCACTTACATGTGAAACTCCTGTTGTTACTGCGTTGCATCCAGAGTGAACATCGTATTTAAATTTATTTTTAAATGTCCATTAAGAGACGGGAACACCCACGTTAATGCCATGACCAGCTATGATTTCTTCATTCTAAAAACTTTTCCAACAAAAAATATAATAAAAAACGCTCTCTTTTGTGTTTCCTCCCAGCTACACCGAGTAGCAGATCTGTTAAAACGTAGCAGCAGTTATTAAATCCCGTTTTCTTGGGAACATGGGGAAATGGGTCTCTTCCAGCGAAGGCTCGCGTCGATATTCTGTCACCGGTTTCCTATGCATGTGTCTAAGCACATTGTTTCTGGCGTCTTCTGCACAGATTTCTCCCAGTTTTCTTTTATTTCTTAAAGTAGTCCGAGGTGAAAGGCATTAAGCGTCCTGCTGTATTGCATACGCGGCTTAGAAAGTGCGTCTGAAAGCCTATATGAAAATGCATCCAAACATTTTGATTGCCCTTGAGCCGCCAAAGTGAGGAAGTCAGATGTCCCGGGGTGACGCCTACTCGGCATGGGAGAAGCGACGATCGCGTGTGTGTGTGTGTGTGCGTGTGTTTCATCCCAAGACCCAGCAATAACGACTTAAGTAACAACTGAGGAAATGCACAGTCTGCGCTCAGCGTTTCCAAGTGATTATCATATTATTATCATTATTACAGTTACTAACTTCGGTCAGCTGGATGGCGTGACATTTTCAAATCGAGACGAGTCCGCACACATATGCGCACGCATTTACATGTATGTAACAGTTTAATCACCTTGCAAATAGTATGTAGGGTTTGCAAACTGTCCCAACGCTTTAGATGTAGCTAATTTCAGGTTTATTATGGAATAATATAGATTTGCCGTAAGATTTCTTGCGTGAGCGAGAGAGTCAGAAAGCGTGAATGTCTCGCCAGATGCTTGAAAGCTGTCAGCCCTGTTAATATCATATCTAATTGTAATTAATAACGCGCAGAAAGTGCAAAGCGCTAGTTCTGATCCGCTTAATTTCTTTAAAGATTCTTTCCCCTTTATTATGAAAGCCCCCTATTCCGTGCAGCCTTTCGTCGCAGGGGCTGCTTTTTGCGAAGTGGCGTTACACTCAGTCGCGGTGTTTAATTAATAAAAAATACACAGTAGGGTTATTAAAGGCTGGTATCTGAACACAGATCATCGTTAATTAAGTAATTAAATCTTAGTATTTAGTGGTACGCAAACTGCTAGACTTTAAGGCTGATTAAACTGTAGCGCATTTTCAGCATCGAAATTTTAAATATTTACGTGAAATATTTCTTAAGTAGTACGCGTAATCCATTAATGTCGCGGGTATCTTCTTGTTTGTTGCTGTTTATTTATACTAAGGCATGACAGTAATTATGGATCTCTCTCCGATTTGTTTCCGCCTTTTAAAAATACAAGCCACAAGTTTAAATAATCGGAGGGGATACCTTGGGTCCCAATTAAAGGTCGCGCAAACCTGGGCTTGCGTTGCCCTCTAGCGGCGCACATAATTCATTGTTACTTTACTCAGGACAATAAAGGCGCTGACATCGATTTACCGCCTCCCCTAAGCAATGTTAATACTATCACAAACGTCTCCAATGTGAGAACACTAATTAAAATAGCATAATACACATGCAGACATACATATATACATACCGCAGCAGATTACCACATTTGAGATCGCCGCATATTTTCAGCTTTTAATTTGCTGTCTGGTGTCTGGTATTCCTTCATCTATAGCAGGGGTGCCCAATCTTATCCACAAAGCGCCGGCGTGTATGCAGGTTTCTAGGATAACCTTTAGATCAGTTCTTCAAACCCAGGTGTGAGGACTCTTCGGTTAATCAGTCCTCTAATCAGTCAAGACGCTGTCTTATCTTCCTTCCAAAACATTCTCAACAACTCCAAAATAAATCAGCATAACAGCCAAAGCTTTTTACATCATTATAAAGACGGTTACTTTTATGATTTAAATTTAAAATGTCATGATTTTGATATAGTTAGTATATATAACTAAGCTAAAAAAATAGCATAAGTTTTAAAGTATTAATATGAATTTAAGCATTTTATCGTGTTGGAGCAATACAAAAAATATACACTATACAACAATACACTATCTAATTTTCATTCTAACTTATTATACCATCTTTTCCTTTATTGTGGATCTCCAGAGGCAACTGGAAGGCCTGGTTCTCTTCGTTCTGTGGGTCGACCAGCAATAATGCCAAAGAGCCACAATCAGCACCATGGGAATTGGCTGACGTAGTCCGCGGCTCCCGCCGCTACAGCTGATTGCTGCTGAGGTAAAACAGCATAAAGGAGGACAGCTTTTCTCCTCTGGCTCTTACTGCACGTGCTCCTAAACCCCGTGGCGCGAGCCCATCCATTTCCTCTCTGCTCCGTCCCCTTTCAGAGACCCGCCGTCACGACGGCACTGTCCCCAACAATTATTACCAAACTACAGCAGCAGGACGACAGGAAATCGGTTTAAGCTTTTCACTCTTCGGTTTTATTCTTGGCCGTTTGTGCTAAAAGTAAAATTCATTGTGACTCTCTGATTTTTCTTTTTCAGGTGTAAAATGCCTTCATATATTTATATCGCCTAGTTGGATTGGGGATTAGCACACTGAGTTGAAGGACACGCGAAGAGCACCTGAAATGTCCAACGCAATTACAGAACCAAAATATAAAACAAGAAAAACAACCAGTGCTGAGTTGGCAGAATCAGGCTTCTCTGAGGATCTCACAGACATTACAAATGGAACATCTGGCTACTATCTGGAACATCAGCTAACCCCAAAGGATGTGTTGAGCATCCCAAGATGCTTTCAGCTCCCAATAAAACTGAAGTGTACTACCAGGTGGGGCTTGTGCTGACTTGAGGAAAAACCTGTTCATTCATCCTGGAATTCTTCTGGGCTGGTATTCCCATGAAGAGGAACACAGTGCCCATTCATTATTCACTACAAGGTGAAAATGTGAAAGAGTAACACAAAAACCAGGAAACTGCAAGTTTATGGAAAATAACATGACAGAGATACACCTTTTATGCCTCTGGCTATCATAACAACAAGGATGGAGTAGGCCCACCACCGGGACGGCCAAGATATGGTTGGCCAGTTTCTCCATCTTTCAGAAAGTCTCAATAGATTTGCGTGGATCATTATTTTCTACATATAATATCTGAGCATCGGTGCACCCCACACCACTACAATGTGGTGCACAGTGTCGACAAAATTGCCATGTCATCATTTTCAGTTTGGCCAGGTTAATGTCTATGAAGTGGGTAAGTTTTCAAAAAACAAAAAAGGGCACCACAGGTTTTGTGCCATCTGCTATCTTGCCTATAATTCAGACCTTTAACTGCAGCAGGATTAATGTGCTACCTGGTTGGTCAGATCTCCACGCTGACTCAGTCGCCCCCTCACTGTGCTGCTTCAATCCCGGATAGCTATAGCTGTTCTGTACTCCATGGCCTCCTAGATGATGTGGCCCCTCCCCTCCAGGCCCATCCTCCAGCCCCTCAGCAGATGACAAACCTGAGGTATCATCCGATTGAGGTCCTCATTGAAGCAGCTTCCATGCTCGGTGCTTGCAGCATGGCAAGGATTCTGGAGATGTGTGATGGGCCCAGGGAATTGACAGAAGTGGACCTTTATGATAACTGGACTATGCCAGATGGACTTGGTATGGAAATCGATGGTACTCCTTATCCTGCAATTAAGCCCAATCTTTCCTATAAAGCCACAGTCAGGCCATTAAGTTAAACACAATAAAAGGGCAACAACAAAGCAGCTTCTGGGGGGGGGGTTCCTCATATTTGCCTCCCCTTATCTTCTCAGTAGCTCTTATTCAAACCAGACATGCCTCAGCAAGAGGTAGAATGGAATTCCAACAGATGGTGGTGTCAAGATGAGGTCAAAAGGGGCTTCATATGGCGAGGGCTTATCTTAAATAGAAGTTATCTTGTGGGTATTTTGTGGCATTTTTGGAATCTGTGGCCAACCCAGATTCTGTTTTGATTTCCTGATAAACTAGTTGGCTATGTGCTTCCCTCTTGTCTGTGGCTGAACTGTTTAGGGAAATTTTTTAGTGCCAGAGGAAAGGAGGACGGGGTGTCACCTTCTGCTTGGACACCATCATCAGGATGTGTAGGACCAAAGCATGATGCTCAGCTGCCCTGAAATCCGGAGCATGTCTCACCTTGACTGGCAGCTTGTTTTCTTCCTCTGGCCCCTGGAATTCTCTTTCCAGCTCATAGTCCCTCTGCATCTTGGCAGCCTGGACAGTCCAGCTGTGTAGGGAGGCAGATAAAGTGTTTATGTAATTGCAACTTGCATTCTATCTATCTAAATTACCAAAAGTATACACCTGCCATTACACACACACAAACTTTAATGACATCCCATTCTTAATACATAGGCTTTAATATGGAGTTGGCCACCCTTTGCAGCTATAACAGCCTCAACTCTTCTGGGAAGGCTTTCCATGAGGTTTAGGAGTGTGTTTATGGGAATTTTTGACCATTCTTCCAGGAGAGCATTTGTGAGGTCAGGCACTGATGTTG
>JAODKM010000001.1:22638589-22659275 GCA_026780845.1 Petrocephalus sullivani
CTCCTCAATAAGTCATTTTAAGGCTTCTTTTGAGAAATGTTACTTCCTTTCCCTTTTTGAGATTTTTATATTTTCAACAAATAGGTTAATTTATTTTGGTGTCTTTTGGGTTGCTTTAGTGTGTTTTTGTTGATTTTATAATTATTTTATAACATTCTTACATTTGCCTATGCCAGATGTTACAATAATATAACACATTTCATCATTGAAGTACGTGGGATCAATGTTCTTGTTATCGACAGTCCGTGCTTTTCTTACGCGGAGGAGGAGGAGGAGCCAACAAAGTACTACTTAGAGATCGTTCGCTCATTATTTTCCTACGTACTACTTTATCTTGTTCGTTATTCGCAATGATCTATCACTTTTGGGAAACCCACCCATGAACAGCGTTCGCAGATGTCTGTGCATTGCGCATGGGCTCGCCTATCGGGCAGGCAGTCAGTATACAGATCAAACAGTGATGTACACTGAAAACCAGTGTGCGCATGCGTTTGTAGATCGGGCAAGGATTGCAGTTCGGGCAACCACAAAAGTTCTGGCTGGTGTTCTGCACAGGCGGCAGCATGGGTCACGTGTTCAACAGCAACTGGGCTGCCCGCAGACGTGCCTGTCTGTAAATCGGCGTACTGCATTCGGATATCGGCCGATGCCGATACATTAAAAAATGCCAAATACCGGCACTCATACAGGCTCCAAGGTGTAATGAAGGCAGTCAGGTGCCGTGACCCCTCTGTGATGAAGCCCTGATGGTAAGCCTTTCCCTGATCCAAGATCCGAGAACCACTGGTATCCCCCCCGAGTGTGTCAATGAGATCTTGGATACGGGGAAGAGGGTGTCTGTCGGGGACTGTCTTTTTGTTTAGGAGCCTGTAATCGAGCTGCAGGCTCCTGTCCTGTGTACACAGACTATTGGGGCTAAATATGGAGACTTTGATTTTACAATCCACTTTTTGGCTAACAGGTCCTGGATGTACTCCTTTACTTCTTTATAAAGAGGCCTGGGGACCGCAGCATAGGCGTGCTGCACTGGGGTGTCATCCTATGTCCATCTGGAGGCTTGAGATAGCTGCTCCGTTCAACCTTAGTCAGTCTCTAGACAATCTGGTGAGTCTATTGTACAAACCTCAACCATGTCTATCAATGCTGGTTCAACAACCTTCTCAATGGACTGGATGGTGCCTAGAACTACGAAGCCATCCAGTGTGGTGCTGTGTTGGATGTGGTTACACACAGGGATCTCGACGCAAGGCCAGTTTGTGTGACACACCTCTACCAAGTCTACACACCTCTAGCCATGTCCAGCTGCTCTAGCCTCACGTCAGGGTGGCTGGCCTCAAACAAAGCTACAGTTTCAGTGAAATCAGCAGGCACTTTGTACTTGATATGGGCTACTCAACCAGGGCTGACAACCAAGCTGCTGACCAGGAAGGGTACACTGATGGCCAGGTTTGGATCATCGTTACCAGGTAAGTTAGAGGTGAGTTCTAGTCATCCATCATAGGGTATTGGCTCTCCATTTGCTGCAGTGAGGTCCAGTCCTTTGTCTCCAAGAAACTCACCAAGAGGGCGCAGTTCCTGCTCAGGGATGTACTTTTGTCTCCATGAGCGGTCAATCATGCTAACTTGAGCACCGGATTCTAGAAGAGCGGTGACAGTGTATCCACTCAAGTGGCATTTCAGCAGACATTTCTCCCCAATGAACTTGGCGCACCGCTGTGACTTGGACCTGTTATCAAAAAGTGGGTGGGAAGATGTGGTAGACTGATGGTTGTCAGGTCCTAGCACTGACTTTCTTGTGTCTGGCTGGGACTCTCGGTCACTGGGTGTCCCTCTGCCGTGATCGATGTGCGTTTCCCAATGGCTTAGGTCTTCTCGAACATCCCACAGCACGGTGTCCTTCCTCTCCAGAGACAAAGCAGTGATTGCATTCAGAGAGACCACATGCAATGCAGTTAGGACAGCCAAGAGGCTTTCCGTTCCTCGAACGCCTGTCTAGTTTGTTGGTACATTGGCACGAACACCGTGGTTAAGAATCAGATGTCGAGGGCTTTGCTTGTGCTGCTGTATTTGTGAGAACTGACTGTCTGAGTTAGGGCCTGTACTTGAATGCTCAGTCAGTGGATGAGCTCATCTTTAGCAGCTGTTTCAGGGTTATTCATCCCTTTATTTACCTCATTGATGTTCACTTCACTACTTTGCACATGGGTGGGTTTCGGACAAGCGTTGCGTCCCAGACGTCGTTTTCTTTCATACTCCTCACTTGTTAATTTTGTGACTTGCCGGAGAAGGGTCTCATCGCTGACCATAGAGTCGGAGAGGAGTGGCCTCGTCGACAGAACATTTTTGATCTGTCTGCATGTGAATATCACCTTTTGTCTGAGTCCAATTATTCTGTATAGAAACTGCTGTGGTGTTTCATAATCATGCTGCTTAGTGTTCATGAGTTCCTGAAAGAGCTCAGTGCTACTTTTCTCTCCCAAGTATGATTGTAAAAAGCTCTTTAGCGCTGTAATAGACATGTCATCTTTACTAGCAAGCATATCCTTAAAGTGAACAGGTTTTATAATGTGAAACATCGCGCAAATGATCTCATCCTCTGTATATTTTTCTTTCAGTCTCTGGTCAATCTGTCTGCTAACATTGCTGAAGCTTATTTCAGATGCATTATCTCCAATTT
The DNA here is from genome assembly GCA_026780845.1 of Petrocephalus sullivani. NCBI lineage: Eukaryota > Metazoa > Chordata > Actinopteri > Osteoglossiformes > Mormyridae > Petrocephalus > Petrocephalus sullivani. Next base: position 22,641,267 of record JAODKM010000001.1, read on the forward strand.
GTCCTCCATGAATTTTAAATTCTTTCCTCTGCAGGAGGGGGAGGTCCTTGAGGGCAATCATGCTTTCAGTGGTGTTGGTGGAAGCCTGGTCAGCAGTACTGACAGGTGAATGTACGGCAATATGAGATTGAGTGTCATCGTTTCCATTTGTACATGAAGGGATTGTAACACTACCCTTGTTAAACTGTTGACACAGTTCACCATAATTTGACATTAACTTAACTCAGCTGTAACTCGAGAGCCTTACTTTGGGAAACCAACTCTGCTGTTGAGGATTCTGTGTGCATGTCTATAGGATGGGTGTTACTGTGAGTCACATTACGCGGCGGGGAATACAAAACATTAGCACAGTAACATCACGTGCCATGCCAACAGAGATTACATCTCTGCCACGTTTACCAATAATGTCGCTAATCATCTCATTTACAAACAACAATTGTGACATTCCTTCATCCTCTAAATCTAATAATTGTGAGCTTTCTATGTATGTGCATACGTATTCAATACAACCTATTTCATCACTAACGTCTAACTTAACTGGGTCTTGGTCAGATGTCCCCGGAATGCTGGTTGCAACTTGAAAGACCTCCTCTGCTGAGAGGCGGAACAGTCCCTTCTTCACCATCCAGATCAGATTCTTCCTGCTATCTGCCATTGTGATCAGTCATCAGATGCCCTTGGCCTTGAGAAAGTCCCTTGCTCTAGAAACAGATGTACTGGACTCTCTCAGCCCTGCTGCTCCTATGATGTTTGTCACGCTGGTCCACAGGTTCACAGATCAATGGATCAACGACATCCTCCAAACACAGGCGGCGCTGATCCCGGATGAGCCCCCAAAAATCTGTAACAGGTCCCAGTCAATGGACCGTTATCAGATTGAATCCCTGGAAAAACAGGAGAAAAGATGACACAGCAAAACTGGTGCTTCTGCACCCGCCTGCGTGCAAAGTGGGTCCAAACGGGGCGCCACACTGCCTCCTTGTGGCACGGTGGAATTAATGACTGTCACATTAAGAAAACTTAAACCTTTAATAAAAAAAATATATATGTCGCTCCAGACCCCTGTGACCCAGCAAAGGATAAGTGAGTATGAGATGGATGGATAAATAAACAAACAAATAAATAAATACAGATGTTGGGTTGGAGGTCAGTTAGGTGTCTAGGTGGTGTCTCTTAATTGCCCATAGGTAGTGACTGAATGTGTGTGCTCTAGGACTGCGATCACATCCAGGGAGTTCCCCTGTTTGTGCCCACGGCCTATTCTAGGATGTTTGTTTAACGTGGGGGTAATAAGAAGAGTCAGCCATATCATTAGCCAATGCTAAATTTTGAGTCGGTTAGTGATGGGAGGGGGCACCCTGGCGGCCAATCAGCTTTTAGTTGGGGCAGGTGCCCCTGTGGCCCCGCCCCTGTATACACCCAAGTTTGTGGCATGTGTAGCCTGGGATAGGCTGTAGCCCAGCACACACCTTAGAACTTTTCACTGGATAAGTGGTTGGAGGATAGATGGATGGATGGATGGATAATAAAACATTGCTAAAATTTTGCATGTAGAATTTAGAGGAATCAGGGAATGAAATATAATGGGATAAAGGATAAGTCCCTTTCCTACCAGGGCCTCATACTAACAAGCTGGATTACTGGGTGTCCTGAGAGTGACACCTAGAGAGGCACATCCACCCATTTCTGTGACAGAGGGTTGCAGGACTGTAAGGATGCCTTAGGCTTGATGGGAACGGCATTCTTCCTAGTCATTTGTCCATTTTCAATCTGTCCCTGTTATTCATTAGTCATAAACCATTAACACTAATGAGAACACCCAGATAAAATTATTTCCACCTGAAGAACAAATTCAGTCCAATTTTTGTTGTTTTTTAGATGAGACCGCCAGTGACCTAAAGTTAGGCTTCCTCGTCACGTTACCGTATTGGGAACCAAATCTCAGTCAGTCCTCCTGTAATCCAATGAAGAACCTTTGTCAAATTTCCAAAACTCTTTTTAAAAACATATCCCATGGACTAAATGAGTTTTGGAGATTTTTTCTTCAATTGTTACCAGGACTCATTGTTCAAATCCGGGTTTAGGATACAGATAATGGTACAAATTCTGCAGGATGGCATTTACATTCAGCTCTATCTAAAAATTCTTTTGCTTTGTAAGGGATGAAAGACTTTCTTATAATAATACACCGTCAGTCACGGGAATATTGCTACAAAGTGTTGCTGATGGTACAGATTTAATTCAGATTCCCGAAAGATGAATTTCGTACAGTTATTCTGGGAAATATACCTAAAAAAAAATGTGCAAATGTACTCCACCCTGCCATGGACGCACTGACACCCCACGCTGAGCATACCCCTGCCTGGTACCCTGTTCTTCCTGGGATAGCCTCCAGGCTCACGGTGGCCCTGGACTGAACACACAGTTATAGAAAATGGATGGATGGATAGCAAAAATGCACACATTTCACTAAACAAAAATTTAATAATTACAAAAAAATTATAAAAAAGCATAATTATGTGCTACATAATACACATATAATTATATGCATAGGTTCTCTCTGAATTGAGCTTTCAAATAAGCAAACATCTAATTGAACTATATTTAGCTTTCTCCTCTAGGCAGTGAAATACACAAGTGTAAAATGTATAGGTATGCTATTTTATAATTAATTCTGGAGCCACCACTACTCTGGGATCATGTATTCACCAAGTGATGTGATGAATGATTACCAATAACTTACAAGTAAAAAATTTCTGCATTACATTATTTGCATGAAAATATATTTACATTAATACTACTAAACTTAACCTGACCAAACTATGCTTTTCAGCCCACAAGGTACTTCTTGGTACAGTAAAACTTCTCAGGGGCAATGAATGTTGTGAACTAAATCAACACCACGCATCCAGACCTTCTCCCAGCTCGGGTCCTCAAGATGAAACTGAATATTGGTCAAAGAGACTGGGACTAAATACTGGAAACAGCAACTCGGTCCGTCGAGCTCTGGTCAGTTACTTGAATTTACTGCAATGCAACACCACTTCTCCAAAATAAAAAAAAAATTCAGAATATTGCAGCAAGATGGAAGCAACCTTAAAGATCTTAAGATGATGGTGATCCATGCTTTTGGCCAAGGTAAACACAAGGAGTTCCAATATTTTAAATGTTACACCTGCTCATTAAATCATGCTGCAGTTTTGTTCAGCTTTCATGTAATATATTGATGATCTCCTTATGTACATAAAACAGAAAATATTGCAGTTAATTATTGTTAAATTTTCAGGCAAAAGAACAACTTCAGCTACGGTTCAGTGCAGGGGACCTTGCACACTGAGTCACCACAGAAATATTAGGAAGGCCATAAGTAGACTGGTAAGCACTATTGTTACCTTAAAATCCAGAATCTGCATAAAATAGCTTCAATCTGTCATTTTAAAATTTCTGTTTCTATTGATCATTTTCACCAAAAATGTCCTCCTATTGTACTTGGATCTAGAATTGACAAAGTAATATTCTTATACATTGTACCCAAACCCTAGTCAACTAATCAAACCTACTTATCTTAAACCAGCATTTTTAAATGATAAATATTCCAAAAACAGTTCTCAGTTTCTGTTACCCTGTTATCAGAGAACAGAGCATGCAAGAAGATGCACACTCTTCACCTTTCATGGTGAAAATCAGAAGGACATGCAATGTCCCTCAGACCTGATCAACTTGGCAGCTGAAACTAGGATAAGAATAATCTGACTCGAAATAGCTAGCCATATATCAGGGGGTACCCCGATTGCAAACCGAACTGCATATTTACCATTAACACACAATGTTTTTTTGTGGCCACAGTCTGGGAATGACCCTCAGCTGCTGCAGATTTTGAGCCAATTTGTAGAGCAAGCCTTTGCCAAATACGCCAGTCAGGTCGAAACAGCAGTCGAACCCGGTTACCTGCTCGTCCTGCAGGGAAAGTATAAAGAGGCTGTAGGCTGGTCTTCTAAGCCCTAAGTGTGGATGGGGCAAGTGTCCAAGCTCTGGCAGGTATCTTATGCCAAAAAGTAGGATTTGACTCTATTTTTTGTACCTCAACTTTGTCGTCTGTCTGTGCACGGTCAAAACCTGGGCGCTAAAAGTTTTATGTTTATGTATGTTTGTATCTATGGACAATGTGTGCAATAGTGTGTATATGCAGAATTAATATTGTAAAGTTTTGCATTTGGCATTTCTTAAGTCAAATTCTTGCAGACAGATTTGGCTTCTTCAAATTCATTTTATTTCTTAACTCTGTAGCCAGAAACTATCCCCAGTGATAGTTTGACCCTCCCTTTGAATCTACTATTGCCACAGGTATAATGTGGTGCCCGCGGTTGGGTGAGCTGGTGGAGGAGACAGTGTAGCAGCTGGAGTTTCTTATTGAAATACAGAATTCTATTGGTCCATCCGTGGTAATGCCCCACCAACTTCTTGCAGATGTGGAAAACTTTAGCTACAGTGGTTTTGCTTTAACTCACATTTGCTTAATTGACTTATTTAATTCTGCTGCATTAACCCCATATGGGACACCATATAGATCAATACCAAGCTGGATAGTAACAAAAAAAAACAACAGATCCAGTGTTGTTGTCTCTACCCTTAGTCTTGCAAGTCTTAAAAGTATCAAGTCAGCATATTAAAGTGAGTCTTAAAATCTGCCTTAAAATCACTTTTCTCCAAGTCATGCCAGCCAGTAAGAAAGGAGCCGATAAGGGAATTGTGAATGACCTGCAGAAACAGACCATGAAGCTCTACTTCATGTGGCTTATGGGATATCCCCCCTCGGCCTGCCTATAGGGGTGGAGTACTTTGAGAAACTCAACCCCGCCTTCCTCTTAGAAGTGGTTAAAATACACTTGTCCCACTGTCAGGTTAAACAGTGATTTTACTACCTCATACATAACTCATAAATTGTATTATTTATGGACAGTATCAATGGAAAATTCAGTAATAAAAGGGGATTTCTTTGTTTCAATTAAATACCATCCATAATTCAGTCTACTGTAATGTGTATAATATCCATATTTTACCTAACTGTTCAAAGTTAAAACACATTCCTGTAAAAGGGTGATTTCCAGCTCACACTGTGGTAGAGTCAGGAGAATCCCTGACAGCTCGCACAGTTTCACCTGTAAGTTTCTGGGTGGCTTCTTTCCAGTCCAAGTCACGTGCCTCCGGCCAGCCGCTGCCCTCCGGGCTCAGGTCCTCTGCTGCCATCTTAGATTCTTGGTAAAAGCTTCCCCAGGCCTGATAGAAGCTGCTTTCCTCATGGCTAAGGTGAAGTTCCTCTCAGATAAGATCAGCGAAGACGCTGAGATGGTTTTTAGACCTACCTGGCAATTACCCCTTGATTTCACAGCAAAGATGACTTACTCTTTGTATAAATAAAGAGCAATTACGACAAAGCGATTGAGGCACAACCTCTTGGCATCACATGCTAGAATTTTGTGTCAAATGTGCCCGAATAGAATATATTTTGGGTAACTTTTTCAACCCCTTTTTCGACAGGAAAGTGACTTCCTCATAGCCCAGGGCTTCCTAACATGATCTCTGAAGCATGTCCCCACTGTGGTAGAGTTTCACATGCTGCAAGCCCAAATTTACCTTTGCTCGAAAGACTGAAAAAGATGCCTCCAGTCCCTGGAGACTGACATCAGCCACAATTTCCAGGTGGGGATGAACTTCAGTTCTAAAGAACCCCACTGTTATCTATAAAACAACTAGCATTTATTGGCTAAACACTTTACCCATGTTCTGACTGATTTGGCTTATTGGGTGTGCGATCTGCCCCAGTACCACCTAATCACACCAGAGCCCTGAAAGGGACAGGGCACATCACAGAAGCCACACAGACCCTGAGACCAATCATAAGGAGGCCAGGGTTGAAAAGAGACCTGAAGAGGAAGGAGAACTCGATGGCCAATGATGACTGTGCATCCCTGTACCTGGAGTTGGCTGATGCTCTGCTTTTTAATGGGGAGCAGGTGTGCAGACACTCATCTAATCTCTACTTTGATTGGATTATGGCATATTTCAGGAACACAATATTTGTGTTGGAAAATCTTGGCTAAATACAGATGTATAAACAGGTGTTACTGCAGGATACACATTTTTTTAAACAAGATAATATTTGGAGCTCATCAGGTTGGATGGGCTGTACTTCATGGTATTGGCAGGTCTAGGCCATGCAGTATTTGTCAACCTAGTTGTTGAGGATCCCCAAATAGTCCCCATTTTTGCTACCTCCCAGCTCACAACACAGAAGTACCAGTTATTCCTTATTCTTAATTGTTTAGTTCTTTCTTGATTGTTGCTGGGAGCTGGGAGGGAGCAAAAATGTGGACTGTCTAGGGGACCCAAAGAGTTTTGCTGGCCAAAAATGACAACAGCACAGCTTTAACCAGTTCATGGAACATCACCCCTGACCAATAGTACTATAGAGAGACCAATGAAAATGTGACACTAATTTATGTGCAGAAGCTGAAAGACAAGCTTGCTATAGGCTACAAAAGGTGGTATCTTGCTATAGACTGCTATACTGTAGGTGGTAGCTTGCTATAGGCTGCTATACTGTAGGTGGTAGCTTGCAATAGGCTACTAAAGGTGGTAGCTTGCTATAGGCTGCTATACTGTAGGTGGTAGCTTGCTATAGGCTGCTATAGGTGGGAAGTGGCCACATTTCACTTTAGTTGCTTGATACGAGAATTTCATACACTTCAACCATTAAAGAAAACAGTGAACCTTCTCCAACTTTCTGATTCATTGAAAGTATGTCTTTGGTGCTGATGCCATTTTGGTAAAGACCTACAAACTGCAGGATGTTGATTCTGTATTCACTACAAGTGCCTACATGACAATACATGAGCTCTGACACTCTATCTGTTAATACCTAAACCCAGACAAGGTGACTTCGGGCACTTTCTTTGCATTCCTGTGTTCTGTCACAGTTTGAAATTCATGTCACTTTTCCGAAAGCCAGAGAAGGCCACTGCAGCCTGCCAGTGGGGAAAGGGCAAACGAGCAAGCATATGTGATGAGCAAAACAGGGCGAGCTCTGGTGAAGATTAGTCAGAAAATAATCTGCTGATTAATTTGACAACTAATAAAGTAATTGTTTGCATAAAATGTGATAGATATATAAAATATAATATTTATACATTGTATGTTGCAATTAGTGTGAGGAAGGAACTAGTCCTGGATGGGGTGTCAGCCCATGGCAGGGTGCACACACACACACACTTTCACTCAGTCACTCACACATATTGTCAATTTAGGCACTCCAGTTCTCTAAGGTTGCATGTTTTTGGACAATCATGAGTAAAGCCAAGCACACCCAGGGAGAGCATACAAACGCCACACAGACAAAGTTGAGCTGTGCAACAAGACCACGACCCACTGTGCCACAGTGCCACCCTCAGTCCTAGACCAGCATGCTGTGTGATGTTAATATTAACACTAAAAAAATGTACTCTGTCATAGGGAACAAAACTTGGCAAGCTTTTTAGTTTTACTGATGGGTCCTTTTTAGCATTGTCTAGTATACACTATATGGACATAAGTATTGGGACACCTGGTCATTACACCCCCAGGAACTTATATGACATCTAAATCTATAGGCATCAAAATATTTGTAGGAGGTCTGCATGCGTACTCCAAAGCCAATCATAATTATTCTCATCCTAGCCCCTTGACTCACTCATAGGCAGTTTGACGCATTCGTGAGAAATTTAACAAAAAATCAGGGAAGAGGAAAAAAGCAAATAAGAAATGCTCACAAAGAGACCTTTGTACTCTGCTGTATTTCCACAATATTTTGGATCCCATAGAAATTATATTGAGTGATTTGGCGGCACTGCTTTGTGTCTGTAGGCACATCTTGTGGCAACACACCAACTTTTTTTACAGACTGTATTGGTAGAGTAATTGTAGCCAAATATTATTCATTTTTAGATACATTTTCAACAGCTTTTCATGTTATAAATAATTGCAACATTGCGAAAATCTGAAATATTGCAATGTAGTATAGTTAGTATAGCATGATGTATGACCTAAGATGATGCAGCTACAGTAATTGACGGGGCTTGCTTTTGTTTTAGCAGAGAATATCTTACAGGAACTGTAGAGGAGAATACAAGAGGCTGAAGGGCACGCAGCTTGTAGCTACCTATGGCTGGCCTTTCATTTTGGGGGGAGCCCTTCAAACCTGAGCGTCTTCTGAACATTTGCATTTCCTTTCACTTTTAATGTGAAGTGCTTCCACACAACTGAGGCTTTCACTCTTTTTTAACCCACATCTGCTATGCTTATGTCTTCCTTCCTCCCTACAGGCAAATAGGTACTAGGTACTACGTTAGGTACTATGAAGCGGCCCTTGACAACAGAAGACATGAATGAAGCGATAGAAGCTAAAGTTGAAGCAATACGAGAAAGCCCAGATCATCGTAAAACCGGCCTCCAACCACAAAACAGGTACATTCTGCCTTTGATTGCATCTTTTAAAGGCAAACTCCACACATTACTTAGAGCTAGTATTGTTCAGCCCCTATGGTGGTTGTTGCTTATTGGCTCTAGATCCCTCCCAGTGATTTCCAGATTATCCTAAAGGTCTATTATGCTAAAAGACCTCTGCTCAAAGTCTTACATTCACTGGCATGTATAGATGATTAAAACTATACCTGTTGTGATTGAATTAGTAGTTAATTTATTGCAGATAAACAGCCAAATGGGAAGCCGTCAATGCTGGCAAATAGCAGCTCGCCCTTATTACAAAGCTGGAATACGGTCACACCCAGAACACATTCTTGCATATTTTTAATACCTAAAGGGTGTTTTTTTTGTTTTGTCCGTTAAACTAACAGATACCTCAGACGAACAGTGAATGGCCCTCATCAGCTAGTAATTGCAGCTTAGATCTGTGATTGATTTATTCAGGCTGTAATCTACTCTACTTTTACACTGTGCCATATCCTATGACATCTCTTATATCATTGTGCTAGGTTCCTATTTTCTTGGTTCTGAGAGCACAATTAAAATAATAACTTTCGTCAGCAAGGAGGCAACCACAAGGGATTCACATTGTAGTACAATTTAGTGGATTTTGCCTTGTCCAGATACACGCAGAACATTTCAGAGCCTTGAGAGAGGACAGCCTTCTGCAAGCCATTTTTTTGTCCCTAACAGAACAACGGAAGCGATCTGTCACCCATGGGCATGGGAGCATGCATAGTGGAATAAAAATAGCCTTGGAATCTTCTCTTGGCTTGATTTTATCTGGAACTTCAGGCAGACAATTTCGCTGCTAAACAGCTGAGGGTCTACTGTTTGTGTAGTTACGATCCAATATAAGGCAACATTCTTGGGTGCAAAATGGCAGTTTCAACTAGTGTTGTGAAAATATATCATTACGCGCCGTGAACTTAAGATTGCTTTGTCCGTCTCTGAATCATTTTGGATAAAAGCAGCTTTAAGGAAACTCTGTGACTAACTGATGGAGGCTATATTATCAGCTGGATATTATCAGGGCTCAAGCTGTCAAGGGATGCACGTAGATGCCATCACTGTGGAGGGAAAAAAAACTTTACAAAAACCGACCCCTTTGAAAATACACCATTCCCTACCCCACCCCACTAAATTGTTTCATGTAATATCACTCCTCATGTGGAGGATTTGCCACCCATCCCATACCTTATGGGATCCTTTCCTATTGAAAAATAAAATGCTGGAGCGGTAACTTCCCTTATTTGTTTAGACTGAAAGCAACAACCTTATGAACCATTCCCCTCGAAATAATTCTAAAAATTAGTTTTTAAAAGTTCAGAAGATGTATCTACAGTCATGGCCAAAATTGTTGGCACCCCTGAAATTTTCCAGAAGATCAAGTATTTCTCACAGAAAAGTATTGCAGTAACACATGTTTTGCTATACAGATGTTTATTCTCTTTGTCAGGAGGAAAAAAAGCTAATTTGACATAATGTCACACAAAATGGGCTGGACAAAATTATTGGCACCCTTAACTCAATATTTGGTTGCACACCCTTTGGAAAAAATAACTGAAATCAGTTGCTTCCTATAACCATCAATAAGCTCCTTACACCTCTCACCCGGAATTTTGGACCACTCTTCCTTTGCAAACTGCTCCAGGTCTCTCATATTGGAAGGGCGCCTTTTCCCAACAGCAATTTTAAGATCTCTCCACAGGTATTCAATGGGATTTAGATCGGGGCTCATTGCTGGCCACTTCAGAACTCTCCAGCGCTTTGTTGCCATCCATTTCTGGGTGTTTCTGGGTGTTTGGGGTCATTGTCCTGCTGGAAGACCCAAGATCTCGGACACATTTCCCATTTCCCATTTCTGTTGTCCATGCTTAGTGTGGCACACACAGACACACAATGCAAAGACTAAGTGAGCTTCTTTCCTTTTTATCTGTTTTCGGGTATGATTGTGTCATGCCCCGCCCGTCGGATCCTCCTGTGTGCCCCGCCCCCTCGTTTCCCTCGTGCAAATCCTCCTGTTCCCGGCTGTTTTGTGTTTTGCAATCAACGTTCTGTGCATTTAGTCCGCCCTAGTCCTGTCCTCCCCGTCGGGTTTTGTCTATGCATTGTCTGCTGGCGCTCACACTTCCCCCCGTTTGTACCCAGTTGATACCCTGTCTTCCCAAATAAACGCCCTTTTGAAGGGCTCAACCCCGACAGCTGCATCCATGGGTCGTAATTCCCGCCGTAAGCGTGACAGATTGGTATATTGCCCACCTCTGTTACTTGCCCCAGGTGAGTTTAAAGGAAAATCACATGCTTGAAACAGTCTTATTTATCCACAATTTTGAATAATTAATTTTTTTGTCCAGCCCATTTTTGGAGTTTTGTGTGACATTATGTCAAATTTGCTTTTTTTCCTCCTGTTTTTGTTTTGTTCCAATACACACAAAGAGAATAAACATCTGTATAGCAAAACATGTGTTACTGCAATACTTTTCTGTGAGAAATACTTGATCTTCTGGAAAAATTTCAGGGGTGCCAACAATTTTGGCCATGACTGTATAATGGTAGGACAATCAGACTGGAAACCTGTTAGCCACAAATCCAGTTCCTGAAGGATTTTATTACATACTGTACATGTCTGTAAAGCAGGTAAATATGACTCTTAACCCGTGTCCATCTCCTTTATAATCTAGCAAATGACTTGTCAAACTTAATGAGTGACGTTAATTACTTGCTTCTTTTGGTGACAGACTGTGAAAAGTGCCAATTACCTTTCTTTGAAGCACTGGGGAAGGCAAGATAAAGTATTTTAAAAAGCCTCTGATTAGCTTTTCTTACTCTGTAGTTACTTGGCAGGAAAGCAATTTCTTGCAGTAAAATTATACATACAAAGAATATCTTACACAGGTAAGAGGCTGCTAAATACATACATTATGGCCACTTGTGGACTGTGATATACCATATCGTACTACTGGGTGTCTTTCCACGCCTTTAACATCCAGCAGAATATCCCCCAGTGCCTCCATCTGGAGAGACCATGCAAGAAGAGGCTGGTGGCATGTGCTCTCTGCTCCCATATTGTGCCTCGATAGGGCACATGACCCCCTACACAAAGGCCTTGGCATTCTCTGAGGGCCGCAATAAAGCCATTTCCTTTTCTGCCCATGTGCCGTTATGTGCCACCACCTCTGGCCCCCAGTAACCACAACACTTGAGGTTCATTTTTGTCTCTAGGCAGCAATGGAAGCTAACAATCCATGGACAAGCACTGATTGTTTGAATTGCAAAGAAGGCACCTCAACAGTAAGGATTCAAGTTTCGTTTTAAAAGTTTTAAGACAACATTCTTTAACTATGTTAGTAAAGTGTGAGAAGCTTGCAGTCAGGATTTTAAGTGCTTCTGTAAAATGAAAACCAGCTCACACACTTACCTCTTACGAGCTATCAGGATTGTACTGCTCAGCGCTGGGCAGCCTGTAAGGGGATCAAAGATGTAGCTAACAGTCTACCAGAGCACATCAGTAACACTAGGTCATTCTGTTGTGTATTGCAGTCTAGGAACAGCCTGGACATGGCCCAACCGCAGCTGGAGAGGGGCGAGGTGGGCTCCTGCATGCATCTGTGTCTGGCCTTGCAGAACAACCAGAAGGACAGCAAGGAGATGGCTAAGGGAAAGACCCTGTTATTTGGGTGCAGAACCTGGAGCTTTGCTGTCTTTGGTTTCAGCTACGGCCTCATTTTCCCATCCAACCATCCATCCATCCTCTAACCCGTAGGTCTCAACTGGTTCAGCCTCAGGTCCAACATTATTCCTTGGTCATTAAGTCACGACCCCTGAAAGTGGCGGTGGCAATAAAGATTGTCACCTGTGACGGTGTTGCTGATCATTTGTTTTTAAGTTGCATATTTCATACTTTGCTACTGCCCCTAGTGTCAGCCTAAATCCCCAAATTAGGGGTAGGGCTAGGGTTAGGGTTAGAAAAACTATGGCTTTCTCAGACATCAAAGGTCATTTTTATGATAGTTCTCGGCCCCCAGAAGAGGGGAAACTATAGTTTACATTCATTAAGTTGCATATTTTATACTTTCATACTACCCCTAGTGTCAGCCTAAGTCCCCATATTAGGAAAAGGGCTAGGGTTAGGGTTAGAAAAACTATGGTGTTCTCAGGCATCGAAAGTCATTTTTCTGACAGTTCTGGGCCCCCAGCAGAGGGGAAATCACAGTTTATCTCCATTAAGTTGCATATTTCATACTTTCATACTACCCCTAGTGTCAGCATAAGTCCCCAAATTAGGGTTAGAAAAACTATGGCTTTCTCAGGCATCAAAAGTAATTTTTCTGACAGATCTGGTGCACCAGAGGAGGGGACACCACAGTTTAGCTGCATTAAGTTGCATATTTCACACTTGTGTGCTACCTCTAGTGTCAACCTAAGTTCCCAAATTACGGTTAGGGTTAGAAAAACTATGGTTTTCTCAGGCATCAAAAGTAATTTTTTTTACAGTTCTGGGCCCCCAGTGGAGGGAAAACCACAGTTCAGCTCCATTAACTTGTATATTTCATATTTTCCTACTGCCCCTAGTGTCAGCCTAAATCCCCATATTAGGGTTAAGGTTAGGGTTAGAAAAACTATGGGTTTCTCAGGCATCAAAGGTCATTTTTATGACAGTTCTGAGCCCCCAGCAGAGGGGACACCACAGTTTAGCTCCATTAAGTTTCATATTTCATACTGTCGTACTACCCCTAGTGTCAGCCTAAGTCCTCAAATTAGGAAAAGGGCTAGGGTTAGGGTTAGAAAAACTATGGCTTTCTCAGGCATCAAAAGTCATTTTTCTGACAGTTCTGGGCCCCCAGCGGAGAAAAAAAACACAGTTTAGCTACATTAAGTTGCATATTTCATACTTTCCTACAGCCCATAGTGTCAGCCTAAGTCCCCAAATTAGGGTTAGGGTTAGTTTAACTATGGCTTTCTCAGGCATCAGAAGTCATTTTCTGACAGTTCTGCCCCCAGTGGAGGGGAAACCACAGTTTAGGTCCATTAACCCACACTGTCCACTTTGTCCTGTTTTGTTTATCCTGTTCAGGCTTACATTTAAAGCATCAACATACTGTCCTGATCACAATCGCTTTTAAATCATGCTGGCTTTCATACAGTATGTGATATAATATACAAGAACAGCTAAATAAAACTCAGATTCAAATGATAACTGAATACAGTGTTGAAAACACTTTGGGAGTAGACTCTATGATATCGAACAAAAATAATCTTATAACTTGCATACTTGATTGTGTATATTGCTTGTTATTGTTACTCTAGGTTATAAAAAATGCTTTTACTATTGATATTTTTTGTGATTATCCTTGTATGACATTTTTCTTTACCTATCCTGCATATTTGTATTTCGTAATCTAACTAAAATAGCAGTTGATACTGATCTTTCCGACAAGTAACTACTCCATTTTGGCCCAGTCCACTAACACCCTCAGGTGATCCGGGAAGCTCGACAATGCCCTGGCGTATTTTAAAATGTGCAAGCCCTGTCCCCCAGGCCAGCCCAGGAGCTCAGGTACAAGTGCTGCAGAGCCCTGTCCTGCTAGTTAGTATCACTGTGCTGCTGCACTGAAGTGCCTGGAACCCAAGAGGAATTCCATTACTGTTCCCTTGTCTTCCACAGGAACACAAGGTCACCACATCACACACTTTTTGCCTGGGCTCTCATTAACTGGGTTTTTCTTGCAGGAAATGATATAAAACATTGTCATAGCAGTCTTGGTTTACCACACGCTTTTCACATGTTTTCCATGGCATTTTAAATGCTTCTCCTGATTTCCATTCTCAAGTAATTCCTAGAAATTGAGGAAACAATATTAAATTGTTATATGGTCAGAGCATCTTATTAAACTTCATACCAGACTGAGACGCCTGTCGTGACCTGTCCTCACATAATTATAACATTTTTATTACATAATCAGATAATGGGCGTGTTGTAAAAGTTATGTGTTACGAAAATGACGCCTTGTGGAAAATACAGTATATATAAAAAACTGTTCTATATATATATATATATATATATATACTGTAAATGTCGTGAAGTATATTTAGCATAATACAGTAGTAGTGTGTTTGTTATTACTATAGTACAGTATATTATAGTTGTATAAGTAGGCCATTTCCTATTGATCCGCTACTTTACATTGGTCTCCACCTTTGATTGTAGGTACATGACCCAAGCAAATGAAGCCCTCAGGCATCTCAGACAGGCCTGGAAAGACACAGGTTGGGGGGGGAGGCTCTGCACTACATGATCCAGATTCACCTGAACCCAGATGACACCATCGGAGGGGAGGCTTTCAACACAGCACAGGAAGAACGGAGGTCGCCTATTTGAAAGCAACAAACCTTCAGGGGAGAAATATACACAATTACGCCTCTGTCTAGCTCCAGTTCTGGCTCCAAAGGGCTGCTCTGTATTTGTGAGTCATGAGAGTGATTAAGTTTTTTGGGTTGATGCCAGTTTCCGGTAGGACAATTGAACTATTATGGCAGGTTGAACAGATGCACAAGCTGTATTTTGCTTGTACAAGCAAAAACTATGATCACAGATATTTCTGCACATAATTATTTTCATGTATAAGTTCTGCACAGATTTATTGAGCTTTTAATATTCAGTACTGCCCTAGTTTGAGAGAATTTACACAAGTACACTTGTGTCTGTTGGTAGTAACTTCCTTAACTATGTGGTGACTTCAGAACATCTTGTGGTGCAAACGGGCAAGGCCACTGCCTAGAATCTGCTCAAGGAGTACCACTCATGCAGTCAAGCACAGAGATGTTCACAAGTCATTTTTACCAAATCAAGTCTCAAGTCTTTTGTCCCAAGTCCAAGTCAAGTCTCAAATGAACATTCGCTCATCAGATGCTATCTGAGATAATACTGCATTGCTGTATGTTTTGGATTGAAAGCATGTACTGTACTGTAATCTATTATTGTACAGTACAGTATCAAAAATGATCGGAGCATGGTCACTTAGGAGGGCTATTTCAATGTGCAATGTGAAGAAACATAATGAAAGCTTTGTTTGAACTTGATAAATGTATTTTAAAATAAATACCACAGGAACATTAACAACCTTATTATGTTGTGTAGCCTTTCCATTCTTAAGGTCTAACATCTGTTTTGACAGTGTTCTATCACCAACCATGGTGCCAAAGCCACCGAACTGACATTTTCTTTGTCCTTTAACAGCTGCAAATAATGAGGAAATAACAAAATAAATTATTATTAAGCTTATTGTTTTGTTTTGTATTGTGTTCTCGAATGGAGTGAGATGTTAATCAAATAAAATGGGTGGGGAACAATAAAGCTGTAATCTGCATGTAGTCTGTATAGCCTACAACTGTGGTTTGATTAGTTTGCTAGCAATAACGTTATCTGTCCATACGCGCCAAGTTTCCCTTTCACCTAACCAAGGGACTGACCTATCCTTGTGCATTTTGAGGTGCCTGATGAAGTTGGACGTAGTTGAGCCGGCATCATTTATCCTGGCGCCACACAATTTGCAAGTGGCCGTTCGTTTGTTAGCTGTCTGTGTGAAGGCTTTATAACCAAATGGGATAACAAATGGCACAGCTCCAGGTGAATTTGCCATCGCCATGGTGTGTGTTGATTTGAAATCTGTGGCTGCGTTAAATTGCGCATAATATCAAGGGAGGGAAATATTCAGTCTGCCTCCGATTTTCCCATAACACATTGGAAAAACTGAAATGAATGAAATAATTAAATAAATAATTCCATGAAATGAACATTGTTCACGAGTCACATCTGTCACGTTCCAAAGCGGGAGCAGAGAGATGAAGAGTCGGCTAACGAGAGATTTATTGGGGCAAACAACACGGAACAGCAAGGCACGACAGGCAGCGACGTTAATGACAGGACTGGGGAAATAAACGCAGACTTAAAGACACAGAACTAATGACAGCAACTCGAGACAGCTGATCGCACAGGGATTCCACACAAGGTTAATGAGGGGCGTGGCACACAGGAGGATCGGACGAGCAGGGCATGACAACAACACCCAAGTCCAAGTCAAGTCTCAAGTCGTTGAGGGTTAGTCTAAAGTCAAGTCACAAGTCTTTGTTTGTGCGACTTAAGTGTGACTCGAGTCCGAGTCTCAGACTCGAGTCCCCATCTCTGGTCAAGCATGAGAAGACAAATCAGTGGCCCTTCAGAACCTCTATTTGATAGCTACTAAGGAGACCAATCACATGGAGAATGCTTTGGTCCACCCTACAGCAATTGCCTCTGGTCAGCTGATCATGTTGATGTGATTTAATTAAATAATGGAGGTGATGTGGCTTCAAACCTCTAAGGCTTGGGGTGGTATTGAGAATTCCATCCCTGGTGGAACCTTGGAAAGTTGAAATGAAGGTTAAAGTACTAATGTAAAGTTTCAATCAAGAACAGCAATTCCACAGACTTAACTCCTCTACTACTGTCATAAGTCAGTGTATAAATGTTGTTTGGCTTATATTTGTCTTATTTGAAATGTAGCACAGTTTTGGTTAGCATCTTGTCTAGTAAAAGGCATGATCACACACTCTGACCAATAGAGACTTTCTGTTTAGCACAGATATATGATAACAAAGCCCTCCTTTTCAATTTTAGGGCAATAACACTGCGTGCCTTTTGGCCACGGCCCAGGCATTCATGATCCCCTGGCAGACACCCCGGGGCTAGGAACCATCGAAGAGGCTTACGAAGACGGATTGGAGCAAGGGCAGCACCGGTGGGCTGGAGAAGAGCGGGCTCCTCCTGGCCCACATGTACATCCAGCCGGGCAAACACGACATCACAACGGAGCTGCTGAAACGATGCCTCCGCCACAACAGAGTGAGCACCTGCTTTGCCAGGCGAGCCAATCCGCTCAAACTCAGTTAGTGACCAACTCGCAAGGGCAAGTCCGCGGGGGGGAGGCTGCTGCTGGGCCCTGCAGAAGTTTTAATGTAAATCACAATGAGGGGGCGGAGTGTGGCTCAATGGGCTAGCCCTCTGTGCCTATCATCAGAAGGTCGCTGGTTTGAAACTACTGCTTGCCAGAGTAGCCACACAGCCCCAGAATTATCATAAAAACAATAAGAAAACATTTTCATGAACAGAAATAAATCATGGAAGTAAACAAAGTTTACAAATATTGCTTCCTAAACTTACTGAAATGAAATTAAAACATGAAATACTTTCCTTTAGTTTTTGAATATTATTTAGCTAAAGTAATGATTTGTTTATCTTTGCTCTTTAATGAAAGCCATTTAATTCAAAGAAGCATAATCCAGTACACAGCCTTTAGATGACTATTACTATTAATAAGACCTGGAACATTTTGCCCATTTTGAGTACATAATGTGCACTATGTATTTATGTAGGATCAATAAATAAAGAAATCAGTGGGCTAAGCATCCACGTTTTGAACATAAATTATCCAACAATTAACAATTAGCGTA
>JAODKM010000001.1:22664217-22683306 GCA_026780845.1 Petrocephalus sullivani
TTATGCTCAACTCATTGGTTGAAACAAAATCCTGGTCTGGATTTTTACTTTCTGGACCTGAAATTGACACCTCTGTTCATAAATGCACCCCATCACTTTCAGGACCACTGTCAGCCAGACTGCTGTTAGATCGGTTTGGGGTTGCGACGTCGTAAGATGCAAATAGGCCCACCAGAGCATTTCACCGCAGCGCTAGCACTGCTCGTTAAGAGCCTGTAATTTCCGGCGGCCAGCTTCTGCACGATTCGGTCCATTTTGCGCTTCCGCGGGGCCCGACCCCCGGGGAGCTCTGACGCGGCCTTGCCTGTGCGCCTCGCTGCCCGGCAGCTGGCGGAGCAGCGCCCGCCGTCCTGCAGGAAGCGCCCATCCGCGTCGTGCCGCACGCTGTCTGCTCCAGCCCGGAATGGTGGGGCGACCTGGCCAAGAAGTCCATGATTTGTGCCGGTGGCGATGGGCTGACCTCCGGCTGCCAGGTACCGGGTCTGCTTCCTGTGACCTACCGGAGGCTTGTCGTGTTTAATACGGGGTTGCCAACTCTCACGCATCTGGCGGCAAATCCATATTATTCCACTATAAACCTCAAAAGGGCAGATTTTTGACTGCGCAGACTTGTCTCGAATTGAAAATACTGTTAATACAAAGTATTTAGTTTGTTCAGATATTATTCGGATCCCCATTATATTATATATCATAAGAACCTTGTATTTTGTTTTCCCTTTAGAACCAAACGATCGCTATATTATTTTCTTGCAGATCAGTCCTAAAGTTTAATATAAAAATGAGTCAGCCATGCGGGCCTTCACACGTGCTTGTTTTCGGTCTTTAAATGGAGTAACTCACAGACTACAGTCAAACCTTAATTTCACCTGAATTGCAGCGATGGTCGTGTTGTGCATAATCCAGCCACACACACAGGCCCGTCTGTATTGACTGGGCAGTATATTTTGGTCTCCAAGGAGCCACCCGAATTGCCAAGGAGCAAAGTCGGTCACCCCCGTGTGACCCTGCCGGCGACGTTCAGCTTTCTCCGAAAACCCTTTTATATCACTATTATGTGGCCACTGGACCGTCTAAATAACTGGCTGCCAGGGCCTTCAAAGAACAAAACATTGGCTTTGCCCCTTCAAGAACACTTCCTCCATGAAATAGGGGAAAAAACGCCAAGAATGTTACTATGTCTGCCTTTAAAACGTGAATGACAGGCGTGTAGCAAATAACATGCGACATTTCTAACACTAGAGAGGCAAGCGCGGCTGGCCGAAGCGTGTGGGGATATGCGAGGAGGGTTAATTGCATGTCAGTCAAATCATTTGCACGTTTAAATGTACAGTATAACAGGGAATGTATGATGAGGTTGAACGTTGCGATAGCGAGGCGATGCACTGCCGCAGGGCGACTCCGGCGGCCCACTGAGCTGCTTCAGAGACGGCGTCTGGAGGGTGCACGGCGTCGTCAGCTACGGTCCTGCCGGCGACTGCAACACGGAGACCAAGCCCACCGTGTTCACCAGCGTAGCCTTCTTCCTCGATTGGATCTACAGCGTGAGTTTCGCTCTCGGTCTCGCAGAAATTAGTATTTCCTACGCGGCACTTCCAGCCATGCATTAGGGTTTTAGTTTTGGATGTGAAATATAACAAGACACTACAAAACATGTTTAGAAGCACTTGACAAAACGGGTACATTATTTTGAATTAAACCAATTCTGTATGACACCGCTGCAATATTTCTGCCACGATTGAAGTATAGGGCCCTATAAAAGGAAATGGGAATATATTCTTCGGATCTATATTTTAAACCAAAATAATAATAAAAAGAAACCCCAATGTGCCCATAACCCTCCGGAACCTATAGGTTCATGGCATGCATTGCCGTATTTGTCAATTATTTGTTCATATTTTATCTCCAGGTCATTTTAAGCTAGGACCTGATGACAAACCCATTTCCATCCATCTGTCTTCCAGAACACTCAACAGATACGATGAAATAAAAAGTTTGTGGTGATTCAAGCATGGAGAGGTTGTTGTGTGCCTACTTATATTAATCGTGAGCACTCACTAAATGCTTTCGTTTGTTAATTTTAATGTAGCATTATTTGGTACAATTTATTATTACATCAGAGGTGGACCTTAGTAGTCAGTGTAAATCTGTTTATAGGGCCCGAATTGTGTGCTACTATCTTTAATACAATTCTACCATTTAATCAGACTAATTCCTGGATTAAGTAAATGCTGAGGTTCATTACCATTTCCCCTAATATAGTGCAAACACACACAAATAAAACAAACATATAAAACTGTATTTTCACTTCTGTTTTCTATTATTATTGTGCACATACAGAATTTAAGTGAGTATTCAGCGTCGTTGTACTACAAAGTGTGCATCTGAAAGGACAGATTAATTTTGAAAAGACCAGATTTCTCTTAAATGGGTGAAAGAATTCTTGTGGTAAATTTTGACCCAAGCAATTAGAAATCCTGAAGTGACACCTAGTGGTAAAGTGGTGAATTAAAATGTAAGATACCAGTGACTAATTTCTGCATAACTATAGACAGAAACAGTATGAAATTATTAGTGAAACAATCAGCATTTATATTCCAAGTCTGCAGTGGCAATCCCTGTCACAAACAATTGATATCAACCCAGTGGCAAACTACAGTATAAAGGCTTCATCTAGAAGTTGTAATTTTCCCACCATAAGGTTGCATCATAATGACGATACAGCCTTGATCTGTCAACCTATTTTTCATAACCACAAAATGCAATGCAGGGTCCTGGATCCACTCCAAGGAAATTGAGGGTACAAAGCATGATATAAATATACTAATGGCAATTTGGAGGCAACAGGTCACTTAAATGCACAACTTTGGATTGGGAGGAAACCCAATACAGCTACTCTGCTAATCATCTGCCAACCAACCTTCCTTTGGTCCTCACAAGTATAGCAAAACCTGTACACACACACACACACACACACACACATATAGACACAGGACTGAAATGCACAACTGTGGTGGCATGAGGCAAGCCTGCGACCCACTGAGCCACCAGGGATATTAACTAATATCCCACCACAGTTGACAAATCTTATCAGCTCAGATGCTGACATGCAGTAGCATCTCATGGTCCAATTTGCAAAACATTGCTTGTTTATCTTTAAAGGGCCACCTTACCTTTGCAGATTAGAAGCACATTCCACCCAGCAAAAATGACTGACATGACTGAAATACACTTGACAGGAATGGACAGTGTCAGCCTTGATGAAAACCTTGACGTCACTGATTTGTTTGCCCACAAGTAGGGGCTGCATTAGGTAAGAAGAGACACTTTCTTGCATAAAGTGTAAGCAGATGCTTGGAATAAACTTGCCAGCAGCATCACAGAGACAGCACTGCATAACATCTTGCCAACTTTTCAGAAGCTATTCAGTTTTAGACATGATCGGGTTTTTCCTCCAGTCGGCTGCTAATCACCCCGGTCTGTGAAATAGGATGCCCCAGACACGAGGTAGTT
Source organism: Petrocephalus sullivani (assembly GCA_026780845.1). NCBI lineage: Eukaryota > Metazoa > Chordata > Actinopteri > Osteoglossiformes > Mormyridae > Petrocephalus > Petrocephalus sullivani. The sequence continues at coordinate 22,667,728 of JAODKM010000001.1, forward strand.
CCTCCCGGACACACTGGACACACTAAGAAATGCTTCATGTAGTTGCATTTTTGTCTGGGGAAGTGCTTCATTAGCAATCTTTCAGACGCGCTGGTTAGCAGAGCATCTTGTCTCAGTGGAACCGTCACAGCAGGCCAAACACATAGGGTTCTCCAGTTTTAAACCGCGAATGGAAACGGTAGATTGAAGTTTCGGTAACACTTTACTTGAGGGGGCACAAATAATGCAGTAATACCTGCTTAGTAAATGCATTAATGCATTAATCATTAACTATGTGTTAGTTCATCATTAATCAATTATGACGATTCATATGTTCTTTGCAGGAACCTTATTAGTTAATGATTAACAAATTAGTTAAGTAATGTATATCTGTTCGTGATTTGTACTTCAGTAGTCAATGAGTTACTACTAGTATTTGTGCCCCCTCAAGTAAAGTGTTACCGAAGTTTCTATATGGTAGGAAATGTAGGCATGCAAATGTTGATTTTTCAAAATATTTCACTAAGTCTGTAGCAAGGGTGGCTAATCATATCCACAAAGGGCCGGTGTGTGTGCAGGTTTTCGGGTTAACCCGAGGGTCAGCTGTTCAAACCCAGGTGTGAGGATTCTTAAGCCAATCAGTCCTCTAATTAGTAATCTAATTTTGGAGTTGCAGCTAAAACCAGCAATCACAGTGGCCCTTTCTGGGTAAGAACGGCCACCCCTGCTCGAAGGTGTCTCATTTGTGCAACTATTACCCCAGTTCAATTTACAGTTTTGATCTTGATAATGGAGACTGACATACACTACCCTATATTCAATAAAAATATAAACATGCACTTCGGGAACAGAAACATGATCTCGCTTGTGGTCAGAATAGATTCTGTATACAGTTGACTAAAAATGATTTTATTTGGAACTGGTCGATCATCAGCCTGATCAGTGATCGGCTAATCGGTCACACGTATTTCCGATTTCAAACCGATCTTACGGATGCACAATACGTCATACTTACAGCCACGCGCACACGACATCCCAGTTGCGCGCGCACTTACAGACGCGCTAAAATGTCCGTAATTTGGAAATTCTTCAATGTGGGCGAACGGAACGCAAATGCACTATCTGCGATAAGTGTAAGGTCCTGGTACACCATTGAGGAACCATTACAAAGACATTTAACACAAATTTAATTAGACATTTAAAAACTCATCACCCCAGTGAATGTGTATAACAGAGTGAATGTGCATATGCTTTTATCCTATATAATTACCCAAAGATCTATCGGAAACTTTTGTTTTGATACTTGGCTGTAATGCTGATTGTTTTCCTATTATATTTCCCCCTCCCGCTAGCTAAAACTAAAGCCAGCAGAGCATGGTCGGAGTAATTGAGAGGCCAGGAGTCTCTCCTGTCTTTTGTTGGTATAAGCAGTAAAAGAGCATAGGAATTACAAGGAAAATTACGGAATTTGTAGCATTGGATGACCTCATTTTCCATAGAGGCTTCAGAAATATGATAAATGACCTCAGCCCAAAATACAGAATACCGAGTATGCATTACTTTTCCGACATTGAGCTACCGAAGTCATTTAACCTAGTTTCATGTGACACACATAGCCTGCTACAAGTGGATCCCAAAGCTTACTGCACCTATTATTTGAAAGCTTTTGTAAGAAGTTGTATTTATTGTGTTATGAAAACGGTTTGCATTAAAGAATTTTTGTTTTTGTTCTCAAGGAAAGAAAAATAAAAACCAGTATCACATGATCGGCCAAGAAAATTGCAATCGGTGCATCCCTTAATTTTTACAAATATTTCCCAAAATCCACCTATACATCAGCATTCACACCTGGAAAAATCCTTTAAAATATTTAAAAAATTTCAAAATTAAACCCAGCATATGGACACTGGCAGCAGTATTGTTGGACTACAAGAGTAGACCTCACACAACCATACTTCAAAAGCTTTAAAGATAATGATTGGAACAGCTCCACCTAGTCCAATATAATTTAAATTAGTGCCAGAAACTGCAAACTCTATTGCAAGATTACAGATGCAATTAAAACATGCGTCTTTCATTCAAATGATAATGAACCTGAATACTTAAATTTAAATTGCATTAAGAAAAAATTCACGGGAGTTCCTGCATTTAACAAAGTCTGAACATTTATTTGAAGCAATAGAAACACTTTCAAATTGCTTGGATGAAAACATTTTACAAAGTTCCTTACAATGAGAATGTAAAAAGTTTTTTTTTTTCTTTTTTTTTGCTCAGTACAATTTAAGCAGGTAAATAAGGACAACACTGAGGGCAAAAGAAAGAAATGCATTTAGCAAAGTCTGAGATGAATACAGAATTAATCATTATGATAATAAATACCCAGAAATGCATTTTTCCAGAACAAGCCATATATTTTACAAGAAAAATAGGCTATTTACAAAACTCAGTGCCCTGTTTTGGCACAAAAGAAACAAAAATCACAAAAAAAACACACACACAAAGGCAGAAGTAAATATTAGCATGGTGGTTAATTGACCACTTTTCTAAGAATATTCGGGGAAGTCATGGAATGTAACTGAACTGGCTGGGGAAGTTCCTATGTGTAAACCATAAGGTGGCGCTATGCCACCAAAGCCACTGTCACTAGTCAGAAATGAACTATACTTCAGCTAATTAAGGAGGGCCCTATTTCATTATTATTAGAGTTGAAAAATTCTTGTCACCCCCAAAATAAGGGGGAGGGGGGCACACATTCATAAAACGTGCATAAAACAAACATCTCAGAAATCATTCACTGGCATCATCATTTGGTTCCTACAGCAGCCAGTCAAAATATCCTCAGTTCTGGGCTCAGTTCAATTTGATTTATAGTAATTGTATGTATCTGCACTCCATCTCACAAAAGAATAGCTGCAAATATTTAAGTGACATTTATGAAACTGATACGTTTATTATAATTAATATATTAGAAATGTTTCAAATTTTCAAAAGATTTATATAATCATTATTACTCATAAAATAATTTCTGTAATACAGATTAGAATTCTCTTTTTAAGTTACAAAAAATTAGAACAATTACCTAGTTAAGCATCTAATTTGACTGGCTTTTAGTTTTGAGTTCACAAATAAGTAGAGGACACAGTTCCCATCCAGCAACTAACTGAGGCCATGTCAAGACTCTGGACTAAAGTCATCCCTCATCATAACAGGCACATTAAGTCAACTCTTATTATGAGAGCACATTTTAAGATTAAATAAATTAGAACAGAAGTAACAAATGATAAATAATCTAATTTTTTAAAATTATATTTTATCAGAGCCTAGTCTTATTGTATTTATCTACAGACACCCAAAACACCCCCCACCCCTGCACCCCTCCCACTCCTACCCCAAAGGTGATAAATGCTGAGGGTCAGGTAAACAATCTGTACACTGATTTCTGGAGAGGCATGCCAATATCGCTAATGCACTTCCAGATGTCTGACCACGGCGCTACTGAAATTTATTTTTCATTGAAAAATAAATAAAAAATACAAAATAAATTACATCTCCTCCAATACTCCTGAGACTTTACAGTTATGCTAGTCTTCTCTAAATGCCCACATGATTCACAACTCATATTTGTAGGTCATAAATAATATGCTCCGCATAAACTTATTGATTTCATTAACCCCACAGGACAGGCTGTTGGCAAAAGACAAAATTTCAGCCTGAAAATCAGTTCAATTGTCTAAATTCTTGTGGGTAAAGTGCTAATTGAGCTAAATGAACTCGTGCTTTAGCCCAGTATTCCAGTCCACCAGAACTGTGGAGCATTTTCAGTTGACCTTACACTAGCTACTGCTTTGGCACATGTGATCCATAGATAGATCAGTTTACCTTGATATTTATTTAAAGAAATAAGCAGGTTGGAACTAAATGCATTAAACCTCCACTGCTCAAGAGTACTGGAGTTTACAGACTCTGTACCAGGGCTGTACATGGGTCTCGAATCAAAAAGGGAAAAGCGGCTACCAAGGTCTTCATGCTCCTGCCGTGATCTTGCAGGCCAGAGATCCATTAGGCGTGCCACATTCCCCGACATCCATAGACAACATGTTAGCTGCTTTTTATGCCATTGCCAGAAGATCCAGCAAGGTCCCATAACCTACCTGTCTTGAGGTGGCCAATAACTTATGATCCCTGACTGAAGCATTAATCACAAACTGATTAATAATAAAGATATCCCTTTCACTGAAATATGTATGGCAAAACAAGAGTTGGTTCCCAGCGATCTTTAAACTGCTGTAACCCAAAGAAGAAGTTTTAAAAAGTATAAATGTGCAGTCTTCAGGCAATTTTGCAAAATGCCATTTCTGTTAAACCTTTAGTGATTCCGATACGGAGGACTTCATAGCTTCTTCCAACAACTGGTTGTCCGTAAAAGCTGTAGAGGGCTCTGGGATGGATTCAGACAGGCCTATCAGGGACTCTAGTAGGCAGGTGCCAGAGTCATTAACCTGGGGCAGGTTGGAGTAGTTGGGAAACTGAAACTGAAAGTTGTCATCCAGGTTCTCGTAGTCCTTCAGGGAGCCGTACATGGGGCTATGCCGGAAGTTGGGAAAGCCTTCGAAGAACTCCAGGTCAGAGCCTGAGGAGAGGCTGAGGTCCATTAAGCCGTTCGTGTGATCCAAGGATGGGAGAAGGGTACAAGCCACAGGGCCAGTTGGTGGAGGCACAACTCCCTGGTTGGCGTTTTCGTCCAGCATTTCAGAGATTGTCAGAACCCGATTGTCCGCACAGTCACTTGGCATGGCAGGTCGCATGCTACTTCCATTGAAGGATTCTGGCACAACAAAACCTCCCGGTCCCGTAGGTGGATGCCGAAGCTGCCGCTGGTCATTCTGTTGGTGTCCATCGTTGCTAACGGGACAGTCTTCGTTGTCAGAGTCACCAAAACTAAGGATGCGCGCCAGTCCGTCGTCATCCACATCTAGGGGTGCACGAGCCGGTCGTGGCTGTACCCCCATCTCCAAATCCTCGCTGTGGCTCAAAGAGCTGGAAGAGGAGTCTGTCATGTCGCTGCTGCAGCTGTTCTCTCCTGCCGCTGCTAGCTCAGGGCTGAAGTGGAATGAGGGGCTGACGGGGGGAGCCTCGATGTCCTCTTCAATGGGGGACAAGCCCAGTGTGTCCACCTCACTGCTCTCCTCCTCCAGGCGCTTCTCCAGCTCCAACTTCATTATGGTGTGGATATAGTGAGTCTGGACCCGGCCTGAATTAAACTCAATGCGGCCTTCTGTATTCCCACAGCCATCCTTGGTGCAGCCACAGGGGAATGAGGAGTGGTCCATCTACGGGGTCATAAGGACACACATGAAGAGGGACATACATGACAACTACAGGAGATCATCTGCAGATCACCTTGACTAGTGCAGTCCGGAGATGATCACAGCCAATTAAATCCTGAGCTCAGCTTTCATGATGCAACTGAATTTGGTTTAATCAGAGGACCCTAATCCTGGTTAGTCAAAAGGTTTTTCTAGCTCTCTATAAAACACAAACAGCCATGGTTCTGAGCGCAAAAAGCTGTGGAGATCAGGCAATAATGAAGTGGCCGTGGGAGAAATGGGGCTTTGGAAGCCATGGTGGGATTATGGTGCACTGTCAGTCACCCAAACTGAGCTAATGAAGTGTGACTGACTGCACACAACCAGTACCCACTGTGTGATTTGAACAAGAATCCAGAGTTTACAAGGTGCTGATAATACTTAAGGCTAAAAGCTAATGCCCAACAGTGTTAGCGACAAATTCATAACATGTGATGAATCCATACTGTCTCATTGATTCTTTATTAAATTTGATACCCCAATGGGAGAATAGTATGAACAGAGTTTAGCAGAATTTAATAGGTGCATGGAGGATACTTTCTCCTGTTACTGCAACATAATTATCCCCAAAGTATGTGATCAAACTGAGGTATCAAAATGAATGCAACTGAGTTAAACACAATGAAAGAAATAATGTGTTACGCAAGGTGGTCAGATGAAGTAATACCTGGCACTTGATGCCCGCCAGGCTGCAGGCGCAGGTCTCTGGCTCACAGAAGCCCTGGCAGTCGCAGCCACAGTCCTCCCGCGAGAGCCGGATGGCATGCAGTTGTCGCTTCTCCTCCCGGTCAATCTTCTTCACTCCAGCAGCCTTCAGCAGAGCATGTCTGTTCTTGGATGGGTAGGGCTGGAGGGACGAGCCGTCCCCCGGGTCAACACCGCCGAGGTCGAGGTCCTCATCCAAGATGTCGTCCACTGTCAGCTTGCTGGCCTCTTCTGAATCCTGGGTACCATTCTTTGTTAGCTGTTGAGTAGGCATGCAAAGACACCTTCAATAATGCTCGGAAAGGATTATTATTAATATTTGAACTTTTTTCCTGTTGAGCAAAGATGTAACTGAACAAAGAAGCAAGGATGGTATCTTAGAAGGTTGCCTGAAATGAACAAAAAGTAACATTTTGTGGATGCAGAAACAATCCTCAGATCTTGTGGAAACCAGTACTGATAGCACTTCAACTTGTTTTTCAATTTTAAATTCTGCATGGAAACAACAACAAATTATAATAATCCTTTATTTGCCATTTACACATATACGAGTACAGGCACATTAGAATGATTCTCTTTCTCTACCCCATCTTACTCTTTTTAGCTTGGGTGTCACAGCACAGGGTCAGCCAACTTGCGGTGTCCCTTGCTTCCCTTCCCTTCCATGGGCCTTGCTTAAGGGCCCATGTGACTATTCTGCCAATTCCAGGGCTTGAACCAATCCTTCCAATCACAGGCGCAGAGATTTAGCCCTTGGGCCACTCACTGCTCCCAGCCACCAACATTACAAACTATTTGTGTCTGTCAAAGTAATGGAATAAACGAAGAGGAAACCAACAGTCACTAATCAGAAGTGTACTAAAAACATAATTACTCACGGAGCATCAGTGTCGCTTTCATTCCTACAAGCATAGCTAAAGACTTCAGGATACATAACCAGTCCATGCAATATCTTGATTTTTCTACTTCATCTCTCAGACACTTTACTGGAGTCAATTACTGGAGTGGGGGATGGTGGTGGCCTAGTGGTATGAGGCCTGGGTTATGGACCAAGAGGGTCCACCAGTGGGTCCCTGAGCAAGACCCTAAACCCCAAGGTGCTCAAGGGAGATTGTAATCCCTGTAATGTACTGTAAGTCACTCTGGATAAGGGTGTCAGTTAAATGTCGTAAATGTAAAATTCCATACTGTGCAATTCAACTGATATCTTCTATAGACACAGACCATCAAGAACCAGAGGACCCGCAACTTGTTTCAGCAAGTGACTGCCTCTTCGGAGGCATGCGACAGAGTAGTGTGGACAGAACCTGCCCCCCCGATCAAAAGTCACAGGAGGAGACCCTGCCGTCATTGCCTTGACTGAGGCTTAAAACCTCCAGCTTTATCAACAGGCAAGTAGAGGACTAAGTCTTTTAAGCCTGATTTGTTTAAATAAGCATTCAAGGCAGCTTAAGAGGAATAGAAGATGGTAAGAGGAGGACAGTATGATTCACCTTCTGCCTCAGGCCCTCGAGCTTCTCCTCCTTCAGCCTGTCCTTTATTTTCTCCCAGCGAAGGTGTTGCTGCTCCAGGGCAAACTCTGCGAGGGTGTACCTGTGACAGGCAGTGTGCTCACGGACCATGCCCAGGGTGCAACCCCCGCGGCTGGGCACGCTGGTGAAACCCTGGCAGCGGGGGAAGTAGAAGACGATCACCTGGTCAAACTGCACAGCGCCCTTCCTGGGCCGCTTGGCCTTCTTCAGGATGGATGTGGCTGCAGAGGGTTGAGAAGTAGGCCATCAGTACCCAACCCAACAGAAATAAAGGCAGGGTACTTTGATTACCTCTTTCTGCATGGTCACCATTAAAACTTACAATTATTTTATTTTATATAAAGCACATTATACACACACAGCTATTGAGGAGTCAACTAGACATCTTTCAACAAAGCAAGAATAAGGCTATTCAATAACGTGAAGTTCAACATTCAGAACCTTTAGGGAACATGGAGAATCCATGGAACAGGATGAGTCTTGAGGGTTTTCTTGAAAGTGTAGCAGGAATTTGACTTCCTGAATAATGTTCTACTGATGATAACCAAACCTCAAAACATCAAATCCAGTGGGCTGGACCAAACGGGGACCTTGATTATTAAGGCTAAGGCTATGCAGCTGCCTCCACTGCAGATCCATACTCAGCCACTAGATGGTGTGTGATGCACGGCCAACCACTTAGCTTATCTCGATTCACATAAAAATGATGCAAATTTTCAAAGCGCAGCATAATCATATCTTCCCCACAATCATGGTTTAGAATAGCTAGCAAATGAAATTCATAACATTGTCACTTATGACAATCAAATTAACTCTGTGAATTTCTACTGCTATTACAGATAAATCCTGACAGCTGGCTTAATGAATAAAAACAATGAATTTAACTCTCTAACTGAAGCGCTATGTCATCATGAGATCAGGCTCCTACCACCAAAACGACTACCAACACAGAACAGTCATCTGCAAAGTAAACTCAGTAACTACCGAACAACTCCCATGAATGGACTGATATCGTGTGTCCACATCCATGCAGGATGCATTGACCAATTTTCTGATCCCATTACATACATGCATCCTGCAGTCACAGTCCAAGGTCTCAAATATCACCATCCAATCCAACCACCCCCACCCCCCCACACACACGCGCACTTTTATGGGAACACCGTTCATATTCACCAGGGGATCAGTGTGTGGCTCAATAGCTTATAACACTGATCAGAAGGTTGCCAGTTCAAATCCCAGGTTAGGCAGTGATTCCACTCTTGAGCAAGGCCTTTAACCCTCAATTGCTCCAGCTGTTTGGCTCTGCTATATAACTAAAATGTAACTGTAAATTCCACCAAATAAAAGCCACTAGCTAGCTTAATCCCTTTGCCCTACCATGAACAAAGTAATTAAACTAAATCATACTAAACTGCATCTCTTAAAAATAATTTAAAAAAAAAACAAGGAGGGAAGCTACCTTTCTCAGTTTTTGAGAATTCATTAGCGAAACTAGCTATCCAGTTCATCAATCCCTAGGATTCTGGCTAAAGCTGGCCCATCCATGTTAATTGAAAAGAGCATCCAAAATTACACTCCGCCAGACCCCCTCAGCAGGTGAAGCTCCTCCCCCTGGTTGCGGCAGTTGGGACGGCTTGTGCAGACCGCCTCCCCCTTTCCCCCTTCATCCCACGGGGCTGTGCTTGGCAGAAATCCCGACACTGCTTATCAACCTACTCGTTCCTCAAAGACGGAATCTGGAGTGTGATCGCTTTGCAAGATGCCCAAGAGATTAAGGCACAGTCTTCACTAAAAAACTCCAGGGACCCTCAATTTACTGTCAGAAAATATTGTTGTTAATCAAGCTCCAACATCCTATCTAGCATATTCAAATGGACAATTCTCAAACATCCATAAGTGGTTTATGCTATGTGCTATTGACATGTCGAATCTTGAAGAAGAAAAAAAAAAACTGTTAGTATGACCAGCAGTAACTGGGAAGCTCTAATCTGACTCCAAGGGCGTAGCTAGAAATTCTGGGCTCCCTGACAAAATGGCACTTTGCCCACCCCAATTTCTAATTATAAAACATAATCAAAGTCCCCTGTATAGTACTGGGCCCTCTGAATCTGCCGAGGTATCCTTGCCACTCCATCACCCCTGAGTAGAACCTCTGTACGATACTGTGCCCCCTGAATCTGCCAGGTTATCCATGCCCCTACTGCAGCCCTTATTGCACATTAGTGTAGGTGATCCTCAAGTTCTGCCACCATGATGAACTGAAAATTACTGCTCTCCTCTTCTTAACCTTGCCCTGTCTCCATTACTCCATAAATTCTCCACCACCCCTAGAGTGTCCTTCCCTTTCTTGACACCTACTTCCTCATGCATACACGCACACCTTGCCTCTAGAGCCCTTCTAGTGCCTCCCAGTCCATCCGTTGCCCTCTGGAGCACCTGTCCTGGGCACTCGTCCAGCTGGCTGCCCACTAGCCGTGTGTTATTCCAGCTGGCACTCAGCCTGGGCTTGCCCACTGGCTGCCTGCCCTCCCCTCCTGGGAACTCCAGAGCAGTCACCCTTCCCTTCACCTCACCAGCAGAGGGCAGAATGGACTACCACGCATCCTCTCTCTACCAGATTCTCTCTTTCTACTGACAGTGCAATCACTTGTATTTTTTAGTATGCAATACTTCAGGGAGAGTGACTGAGTCATATGATGCACTGCCATCTCTTCCATGGTCTCCCCTGCATTTCTTAGGATAGGCTTCAGGCCCATCTGACCAGGGGCATATAGAGGGGAGGGGCCAGAGAGCCATTGGCCCGAGCTGAAAACTGATTGGTCAGCAGAGTGCCCCCTCCCCTGTCACTCATCAATTCAAAACACATCATTGACTAGTAAGATTGACCCCTCAGTATGAATTATGATCGCTCAAACACCCCCCACCCCCACCCAAAAAAAAATTCTAGAATCGCCCCTGCATCTAACCCATTACTGGATAAGCGGTTATGAAAATGGGTGGAAATCTTTAACATTTAAGGCAAAGAGTGGCTTCACAATCTGTTGCATTACTACAACTTTGATTTTTTTTGTTCCCTTCTTCCCACGGTTCTGTATTAGTCTTTGGACATTTTCTTGGACAGTCACCCAGGACGCCTACAAGAAAAGGCACAGGAAAGGTTGCCTCGTTCAGCAATGTCGATACTCACTAGGAACGAGAGCCTCTGGGGAAGCAGGACCACTTGGCCTCAAATCCAGGGTGTCAGAGTGGAAGCTCCCCCCATCTGAGTCCCACTCCGAGCAGGCTGGGGAGGAGAGTGACGAGGGTGAGGATGACGAGTAGCAGCGGTCCTCATCGACCTCGCTGAATTTTCTCTTCAAAGGGCCACTCATGGCGTTACTGGGAAATCTGTTAACAACAAGGATGGGAAGAAGTATTTTTATAGAGAGAAGAACCCTGGGACTATAGATGAAAGCTAGCCTTTGGAGTAACTGGCATATTTACAGCAGTGTTATCAATATGCATTGTCCCCATCAAAGCCAATAAACACAACAAGCTACTACAATGAAGACAATAATAGTATGTGCTGCAATAGTGAAGACAAAATTCAGTAAAATATAACTTAAGCAATCAAAGTCCAATGACAAACTAGGCTTCCTCATCATATGTTTAAGTATTGGGAACCAAAATTCACTCAGTCCACGTGAAATCCAACAAAGAACTTATTACATTCCCAAAAGTCACGGAATCCACAGAAATGGGATTTACTTGTGAACGTGCCCCATGGACTGAGTGAAGTTCTGTTCCTTGGTTGTCATGTGCTTGCTGCAAAGAATGAAGTCCGAATCAGTGACTTTAGCGACTTTTGCTAACCAATACAATAGTCCAAGACCAATAGTCTCAGTATTGTATATGGACTGATCTTTTACATATATTTAATCAAAATCCAAGTACTTTTACATATGAGGAATTTACATTGGGGTGTTGTGCAAAACAATCAAGGGCAAAGATCATCAAGACAAATGAACATAAGTTATATACATTATCAATATGTGTGCTGTGAATCCTGTCGATTCATTAATTATCTGATGAAATGTTGCACGGCAGCCCCTTCCTGATCTGATCTCTCTTCTGACGCAAACACAATGGCACGAGGCTCCGTGCCTGACGCCAGCTCGCCAAGAACGCCCGGCTCCAGTGCACATTGCCCTAATCAGTAAACACATCGTGTCCGTTATGCAACAGCTGAGCTCCGCTGCGCTCACACGTGAAGGGAGCTGCTGGCCCCACGTAAACGGATTCTTTCAACACACCCAGCCCACTGACCCTGCCTGCCCTCTCCCAGCCCCACACACACACACACACACACACACACACACACACAAATACACTCACATTATAATGTGCGCATGCAAACTACCCAGCAGTCAGATCAAATCTGGCAATATATTTAATGGAACACTGTTACCTCAACAACAGTTATAAATTTAACACTTGCGCCTTACACATGCACTTTAATTTGAGCAATGCTGCATTTCTCCCTCCTTTTTCACTAGCAGTTCCTTATTTATCATCCTGTTCTTTTTCCTTTATTCTCTTACTGCCATTTCTATGTTAATTATGGTGAAGTCGACTATCTTTCATTTCCCTGCAGGTTATAGTCTGACTGTACACCTTGCATGTGACAAAAATCCTTGATTCGGTTCTTCATTATAATATCCTGTGTTCACTATAGCTGGAGGTTGTATGTCTATGGGAGGGAAATGCTTATTATTATTATCGTCATTATTATTGATAAGTAGTACTCATTTATTATTATTAATCAGTATTAATAATTATTAATTCTTTTAATAATATAAAAAAATAATAAAATAAGTAAAATAATAACCCAACAAATGAGTGCATGCCCGATACATGAGGCAGCAGGCAGCAAAAGGAGCCCCTCCCCCAACCCCTGGCACTCCAAAGTGTCACAGACATCCAGTCTTCTTCCCACTAACCTTTGATATAATCCATCCGCTCCTGGCTGGAACCGGCTCTTTTTACACGTTGCACATGTGTCAGTGTGCCACAGATGCTGACTTTACTGCTCACGTGGGCACACGGATGGGTTTAGACAGCCAGGGAGCGGGTCGGCTTTACGTTTGTCCAGATTTCCCCAGGCATACGCCTCCCCTAGGGAAAAAGAGGACACCAGTCTCTGCACTAACCTCCCTGCTAGGGATGAAAACATGGACCATCTATTGGTCCTAGAAGACCAGGTTGGGAAACACTAATATAACAGAAGCCATAGGAGCCACAGACACTCATGCCCCCCCCCCCAGCAAGTGGCCATGGTGGAACAGAGCGTGCCTCCCCCAGAGCTCCCCGGTGGCATACTCGCAGCTGGCCGTGTTTCGCTGACCTCGCTGCTCAGATAAGATGCCAAGGCTTATTTGCATAGAACAGCGAGAACTGAGGGTGCCGGACATTCAGCAAAGCACTGGAAGGGATCTTATTTCATGCATGCAATAAGATGGGACAAAAACCGTTTACATTACAAGATCATTTATATCCTACCTCCAGCAACAAATTTCAGCAAATTACCGTAAACATTTGTGTCCCCTAATGGCACAGATGCTAAAAAATGTTCAGCACAGGGTACAATAATGACTTGAGTGACAATATACCCAGTTCAGCTAACTAGCCTTTGTTAACTTTACCTAGTTCGAATAAGGCCAGATAATCATAGATAAAATGCAATCACGTCATTAATAAAATGATAATTAGCGCACGATTAGATCATGCACATTCACATTTTCCTTAGGGGCCTTAATTTATTTCCAGTACACATGGTTGCGGTGGTCATTCCCGCACACATAAGGGTCATGTGACATGGCTTCCTTTCAGGTGCACATCCCTCATTTTCTTCTAGCGTGATGGAGAGGGGCCATTGACGTTCTGTGGCCTGCCAGCCCACCGCACCCCCCTCACCAGAGGTGAATGGGGAGACCCAGCTAAGCAGAAATGTTATAATCAAGCCCTAGATGAGGCAGGGTCTGTGGGGGTCATCAGCAGAAATAGGTCGTTATCTTTTGCCGAGGAACCACTTGACAAATTGATTTGTTAACGCAGCTTGATGGGCAGAATCAATTGGGGGGGGGGGCTAATCCGCTGGGCCAGACCGAAACACCCTCCCCTTTACCGTACCAATTTTGGAAAGAATAAAGGAAAATATATGTTTCTGCAGGGCAGTAACACTGCAGCTGTGCGCGTGTGCATGCATGCTTCGGGGTGGTGGGGGAGGGAACTGCCTTCTCGTTGTTTGTGGAATAAGCCCGTCACATGTAGGGTTTCCAGTGCAAGATAAACTGGCCAGAGAGAAAGCCACCCCCACCCACCCATTCCCGTCCTGTCATTTTATGAATTATGCATTAGTAGCATTCCATCAACAGCCACACCGGGCAGATTGGGAGGGATCTGAAGGACTGTTCAAAAATCCGTACTGACAGGGTTTAGGAAACAGACCTTAAATGTGGTGATGGGGGGTCTGAGTCCACAATGAAGGCAGCAAACCAGTAACCCAGCAAACAGAAAGAAGCTGTAGTGTAAGATCGGGCCATCGAACAGAGACATTCAGTAATCAAATCATAAAAACCACAGGAAAAGAAGCGTAGGAAACGATATCAACTAAACTCGATATACACAACTAAATGGCAGCATTTTTCCATCTACACGTTCCAATCTGAAAATAATTCTTATAATTGATATAAATGTTATAAGAGTTTCATGTTCCATTTAACTCGTAACATGATTTCAGAAAATAAAAAGGGGAAACTGAAGCTCTAAGTCCAGCATCAGCTTAAATCATACAAACTGACATCCTGAAGAGAACCAAAGCAGAGATTCACCTTGCAGGCCGATCTGTCCTCTACAGCGCACTAGCCACAGGCAAACAGCAGGGCGGCGCCAGAGGTAGGGGGGGGAGGGACCCCGCCTTGTACCGACAGCCAAACGCAAACGGCCATAAACTGCTGGAGCAGGATTTGCATGGCAAACAGAGCCATGGTGGGGGGAGGCAATTAAATTGCACGCGAAAGTGGCATATTATTACCCTGGGAGCTACTGGGACATGGAGTTTTCCTCTTTATATGTCCGACAATGTGCCTCTTTTAATGGGTAGGTGAGTGAAATCCATGACCCATAATTACCACATTACCTGAATAGCTCCCTTTAGCCCAGAATCTGTGCCCCTGTCCCCAGTACACCTGGAACAATCAGCACTCCACTCCAAATCCACCACAGCTCAATGGGTGTTAAAGCCAGGCGTCACACGGTTTAGGAAAACCTGGGTCCAATGTATAAAACCAAACAGTTTTCACAAGCATTCAAGGATTATCAAAGAATCAGCACGCAAAGTCAAATCACTTAGCTGGTTACACTAAGCAATAATAATTTAAGTAGTTAACTAGAAATAAAGTTCTCTTTATTTTAAAAACTTTCCTGGCTCACTTCTGCAAGGGTGCGGGATTTTTTTTTTCCTTTTTCTTTTTTTTAACTTGGCCTCAACCTGCTTTATACGGGTGGGGGGGCTTATACAAATAATGAAATGACTCAGATCTATGGGAATTCCTTTCAGGCTCCCACTGTTTTTGGTCGAGCGCAAACGATATTTCACCCAGATGGGTTTCAGCCCCCTTCAAAAAAAAAAATAGTTTAGATGACTCACTGCGGCGAATCACAAGCTGAAATAAAAACTGACTTGAAGCTCCTTCTGCCAGCATCACAATTAAAACACGGTAAATGCGTTTTTGTGCACCGTAATACCCATCGAAAAAGAAACTGAATGCTGAAGAGTAACACCACAGATAGGGAGTCCGCCACATAAGGAAAGTTCAGAAAAAGAAATCCAGGGAAATCTCACCACATCCCCTTAACCCCCCCCCCCCCACCACCCCAAACCCCCCGGGCCCCCCCCGGCCCCCCCCACCCCCAACTAAAGAGGCCGCCGCCGGCCGCCACCCCCGCGTAGAGCG
>JAODKM010000001.1:22692053-22707268 GCA_026780845.1 Petrocephalus sullivani
CGTCTCCCTTTTTTGATTCCTTTTCCCCAGACTGCACCCCTTCGTTGTACCGCGTCCGTTTGTTCCCCCCAAACCCTGCCCTCCTCCCCCCCCCCCCCCCCTCCCCGCCAGAATACCGACATGCAAGTCTGCAGGATGACGGCACAGCAGAAGAAGCTGCAGAATGAGATGAAATGAGAAAAAAAAACAAGCTCAGACAACGTCAGCTTCTCACCACTAATTGGGGCTGTAATTGTAGCTGAGCCGTGCAGTAAACAAAGAATAGCTGTGTATCACTTCAGCTTCCGTATTCCTGCCCGGTTCGGGAGCCCGCTTTACCAGTAATTCTCTTGCCGTTGGTAATTGAAATACATACAATTACATGCAAGTGTGCTCGTGTATATCCACGTGTCAGGGTTAGAATAGGGTTGAACAGACCTTGAGGACTGTTGATTTGTTATTAAGTGCCGAAGTGTTCGACTGTAAACACAGAGGTAACGCGGTGTAAAATTGTATGGCCCTCCAGGGAGAAAATTAAAATAAAAAAAAAACTATTTTTTGTTTTATTTATTTTTTCAGCGTTTCCAATGAAGTGGATAAGAGGTTAATGGCTTTCAAATTAACTCTCTTTCCCAGGACATCTTCTTACAGTTAAATCTCAGCAGAAAAAGAAAATGGACTTAATTATGCACCATACGGACCCACCGAAGCACAGCACCACCTAGTTTTTTGCAGGAACCCCCCCCCCAAAAAGAAAAAAAAACAAAAGAACAATGGTATGGTAAGAAGGTGCCTGTTGCGAGCGGTGGTAACAGAAAGCCCTCTGACACTCAGGCTACATCCCTTCCAGGAAAGCGCAGCACGTGACCAGCCAGTCTGCTTTCCATCAGCCTGCCGTACTTCCTTATTTCTCAGTTTACACGCGTCTGCGTCTGTTGCCTAAAATAGACCCAGTGAGTTCGCGGCCAGCCGGTGATTCAACACCGTGACGCGACGTTCTGAGCCGCGTGGGGGCCAGACGTAAGGTTCAGCGTGACGCCTTCCCCTGCCGCATTCCCACGCCGGACGCTAGTAATCCGCCATGGATTCCAGCACTCTGTTACGTTAGTCAGCCGGGGCTTCACATAAATAGCGGCGGATGGTACCCGAGCATGCTGGGAAGGGATGATGTGTTACTAACGATGCACTTCTGCTTCGCCCACATAAAGCATGACTGTTTTGTTTTCTCTGCTGCAGTCACCCCCCAACATGGCATCCTGTTAATGCTTCAGTTACCCCCTCCCACCCCATGCACCCCACTTGAAGTTCTTGGGCCTAGCTGTCAGTTGTTCTGGGGCCAAGACACCCAAGACACTGTGTTACTGAGGTTGGGAAGATGGGTGAGCAGGACACACGGTAACCATAGACCAGCCAATGGAATCAATCCTGGGACACACCTCTCAATGCACCTCGACAGCAAGGGGATGATGAAATCCAGACTGCGACTGGTTAACTGAACCATTCAGGATTTACACAGGGCTGGTTACAAAAGGCAATGGACCCAATGATGCTGACCCTTAGCCTTCTAGGTATGGTTTCCTGAGCACCTATCTATTGCACACAGTCGTTGCCGCTGCTCCATGCCCTGTGGTATTTTAAGACGGGACGTGAGACTTCCTGTCAAAGATACAGCATACAGGCCTTTAAATGGGGCATGACGTGTGTTACTGAGCACCTAGATAGCCCAAAGGTGGACAGTCCACACCTCCAGTTCCCATATCTACCTATCCAGTAATGGTTACGTGGAACCTGGAGCCTATTCCAGGATGCACAGGGTACAAGGACGTGTAGCCAGCTCATCGCAGGCCATGTGCTCAATGAATGGAATGCTGGGACACCGATTCACCAGACTGCTTGTGTCTTGCCCATGAAAGGAAACCAACACACCGGGGTGCTGTACAGTGTGTGTGTTGGTGTTAGAGGGTTACAGTGTTACAGGGGCCCTGAACATCACTGGATTGATTGAGGTTGGGGGTCCAACATGACATGCTTTTTGAGGCCCATGATCTCTAACACAGCCTCTGCTCACACAAACACAGCTGGGATTGGGAGTTGGACCCACAGTGTTGCCCATTCCTAATTAATTTTTCCACGTTGTCACCAACAATAAAAAAAAATGACTCATAACTTTAAAAAGCCCCAGTTAGCAATGGAATCCACACAGATTCCACCAAAAAACAGGTTGTGTCACTCTGAAGCTCATTAAAACTCTAAAATTAGATCATGCAACAATACGGAATGACAAGCTGAGTTTTCCCAGGATTAACGTGGAGAGGAAATAGTGTTTGGCAAAGCCTGGGGCCCTATTCTCATAATATCACTGTTGTTTGGGGGGGGGGGGGGAATCTACTCAGGCACAGAGGAAAGGTAGCGGATCCCCTTTAGGGCACAGACCATGTGCTATTGGAGAAAACGACACGATATTTCCCCATGGCAACAGCCTTACCATCGCATTTCACCTTGACAACAATACAAGAGGACCTGAAGGAGAGCTGCAGAGTTAATGGGAACAGAAAGGAAGAGACGTCCCTCTTTCCATTCATTATTATTACTTCCCTGTGTGACAGATTTGCCCAGCAGACTGCAGGCTTAAGCCAGCCATTGTGCCCTCATTAATTACTCAGGCGACTCAAAGCAGAAGAAGAACGGGAACGACGGAGAGGGTGCCCGCAGCGAGAGCTAGTCCAGAAGGTTCTGCTGATGTGAGGTGGGGCGTTGCGCCCGAAGAACTTTGCATGCGAGGTCGCGTTTCCTGTGGAAAGGGAGTACAACGCATCCATGGCCTTCCAGCATGGCGCCACCGCTCAGAGTGCGATTAATTAGGTCTGGCGATTCTCTGTCAGTAGTTTGCATCCATCCATCCATCTTCTATACCCACTTCTCCAGTGTGGGGTCATAGTGAGCCTGGGGCCTATCCCAGACAGCACAGGACACCAGGCAGGGGACATGCTGGACAGGATACAAGTGCATTGCAGGGCGTGCACACACACACACACAAAGCACACACTATGGGCAGTTTAGGCACATCAGCTGCATGTTTTTGGTCTGTGGGAGGAATGAGGCACAAACTCCACAAACACCAGGGGCACAGCTATGTCTCTGGGGATAACATGTCGGAGGTGGAGGGTGGGATGAGGCTGGCTGCACAATTGCTCATCTTCCCTCTTCATTTGGCTCCAATCTAACTTTAAAACACCAAATAGCAGCAATTATTCACTCTTGAAAGCAGGGGAGAGACTGTGCTGGACAAAACAAACCTTTGTAATGGGTGAGTGCATGTCCGTGAGGGTGCATATACGTACAGCACTGTGGTTGTGTTTGTGTAACCTTATGAAAGTATATGTATGTGTGAGTGAGTGTGCGTTTGTGTCTTTCGTGTGTGTGCGTCTGTGTGTGTCTGTGTGTATGTGCATGATGAAGGTCAGAAAGCAGTCAGATGGCAGCACCCTCCATCACGTCCAGCCTGCAGGACAAATCCCAGAGCCCCTGGGTGGGACCACAACAAAGAAAAACCATGTGAAACAAGAGAACGATGCCACAGCCTCCCTGCATTTATTCTGCAGATAGAACCAGAACCTGAGCCGGACAGAACTGGAACCTCAGGTCCCAGCTACAAAATAAACACTGGCAGTTTAGCGCCGGCCCCAAGGTGCTATGGAAACCTACGATTTTTAAAATTTGTTAACATCTGTAGCTATTTAACAACTGACTCCTCAAGTGAAGGAAAAATCAATATGTTACTGACTATGAGCAGGATTTAGTCCGTGCCTTAGCTTTGACCCACATCGCAGAGATAATTGTGTCTAATGAATTAATAAACCGTGAATATTCATTAAGAAGTGGATTAAGACTCGCGACACTGAATTTGTGATTAGCTAGCTGGCAATAAACATTTTAATGTTGTTTGCAGTTGGGGGCGGTGTAGCCACTGGCCTATCAAGAGCTAAGCAACTCTGTCCTTTTTTAAGCACCTGTAAGCATACAGTATATATCAGTGTTTTCTTCTCCACCCCCCCTATGAACCCAAACCCCAGTGCTAAGATCCATAATCATCCTGTGCTACATATATTACACTCATTTAACAGACACTTGTATCCAAAGTAACACAGTTGAGAGATCAAAGTGAGAGGGGTTAGGGGCCCTGCTTGAGGGTCCCTTAGTGAAATCTGAACCAGCACCCTTCCAATGAGAGGCAGAGCGTCCTAGCCCACTAAACCACTGATGGTCCGTTCGTTTTGGCTGCCTTTTCACCATCCCATAACCCCTCAAAGCATCAGAACTGATTATTTTTTCCATCAGCCTTGAATTTTG
The DNA here is from genome assembly GCA_026780845.1 of Petrocephalus sullivani. NCBI lineage: Eukaryota > Metazoa > Chordata > Actinopteri > Osteoglossiformes > Mormyridae > Petrocephalus > Petrocephalus sullivani. The sequence continues at coordinate 22,696,383 of JAODKM010000001.1, forward strand.
TTCCCATCTAAACCTGTCCTGGTCTCTCAATCTGCCACCCTACACAGGTCGGCGTGGAGAACTGACTCATTGATGGACTTTGGTTTTGACCTGGATCACAGCTTATACCTTGCTTTTAGCAAGCAAGCCCACTTCTTCTTAGTCAGTAATGTTAGCATGCCCAGGGGGGTTAGGCAGCCAGCTGACCTCGAACCCCCAGAGGTTTTCTCCCTACTTGGGAGTTTTTCATTCCTGTCCTTCATTGTCATCTGGCTTTCTTTCTATCGTTTCTTTGTCTTTCCTTTTCCCTGTTCTGCATTATTCTCTCTTAATGATGTTGCAATGTATGACAACAGACCCATGTAAAGCACCTTGGAGCGACTCTGTTGTTAAAGGCGATATACATACATAAATTGAATTGAATTGAATCTGAATGCCAGTCGGAGGGTCACTGAAACACCGGGGATTACATTACAAAGAGATTAATGCTGATGCAAGAACAGCAGCCGAACAGTAAGTGTGATTATAATGTGACAGTTTTGTTTATATAGTGATACTTTGAATTCAACCGCAAATGTCACATGCACTCTTAGTTATTAAAATTCACACTGAGCCCAAGATTAGCAAGATTACAGTTGCTAATATTTGATTATCCATTGCATTCAAATAAATATTTAATATATTATCATTTATTTTCAATATAAAATGAATTAGGGGCAAAGGCATTTGGGGGTGGTTAGGTGGCCCAGTGGGTAGCACTATTGCATCACATCACCGTGTGTGTTTGTGGAGCTTGCATGTTCTCCCTGTATTTCCTTTGGCTGGTATTAATAGCTACACTAAAAGTATTTACCCAGGTCTAGTGAAAAATACACCACTGGAGACAGATATCTATGAATTATTTATGTGTTTGCTGCCTCACAAATATGCAGCTATGTTTTTTTTTCTCCTGCTCACTTCAGGATTAACCCATTTCTGTCTGGAGGGGACCTTCTTTCACATCCAACCACTTTCCAAGGATGAGATGAAGATTGTGATGAGAGACAGGGGGCATGAGACAAGGACAGGATTTGAACCTTCAAGCCAAGAGCTTGGCGGTTATAGCACTATCCACTGAGCCGCACTACCACCCACCTAATTTTTCAGTGACAGCATAAATGCTTTGTTTACACAGCTTGAACACACCCCTGCTTTTGACCCTCAATTTATTGGTTAGCTCCATGCGGTATTCAAAACCATAATTTCTGCCATGCTTTTATGCTTAGCTGTGTAATATGTACTTTTCATTCATCCCTACATCTTCTATAACCTCTTATTCAACACGGGGTTGCAGTGAGCCGGAAGCCAATCCCAGAATGCACAGGGAATGAGGGAGAGGACACTTTGGAGGGAAGGCCAGTCAATGGCAGGGTTCATGCTGCTTGTACTTATAGCTTTTTTTTTGGTTGGGGGTTTTGGGGGACTCTTCCAGTAACTGTGGATTTTGTGCTCGCTATATTGCTCCCTCATTAGTGACTGAAATGTCCCCTCAGTTCCAAGGTCTCCTGAAAAGCACCTTACCAAGGTAGGTACCCAGCGGAGTGACCTTACTAGCTGCACTTCGCTGTGAGTCCTTAAAGGCCAGGCGTATTTCCTGACGTGCTGTCAGTTGCTACGTCGGTGCCCCCCCTCAGAATATGGTGCCCTAGTCGACTGCCGTGGTCGCTTAATGAGTTGACCGGCCCTGGTCGCTCAGCACAAAATGCAGTCTTTACCATTTTCAAATGTAGCCTACATAGCTCTTACCACGGTCTTGGCACGGACACATCTGATTCCCAGTGGACACCCTGAGGCTGGGCTACGTCAGGCAATGAGCCTCAGCATTCACCTGAAGCTGGTTACTAATAATAACTAGCTAGCTTCCTGTTTGCCTCTCATGCTGAAAGGCCAGACTCTGGTCTTGTTTTCCCTGCCTGTTCTCCTAATTCACTTTGCTAAACCCTAAACACCTGCTTTTTGTTCAGCCCAGAGCACTGATGAAACTCCTGTCCTTTCCACCCATCTTTGGTATCTCTTTTCCATGCCCAGCTGAGCACGTCTCGCAACTAAGTACGTTATTAGGCTTAGAGGTCAGAGGTTTCATATCTGCATGACCTCCGTCTGAAAGGTACATCTTCCCAAAGGGGTATCTGGTTTCCCTTGTAAATGGGGCAGGGTGGGGGGGTGTTATGTAGTAGAAGCTAATGCAAAGAAACAAATATGCAAAGCAGAGCCTCCTGTGAAAGAAAGCAAAAAAAGGAAGCATCAAAACGCACTCCATCATAAATACCCACCTGGTGAGCTTGCCGTTGTACTTAATGTCACGATTTACGGCGGGCCTCTGAGATAAGGCACACAGGCCTTCGGTTTGTAAATCTCTCTCACCTGATGTTTACTGAGGATACGCGGTTGTCTTGACCTTAAATAACCCTCTCTGGTTACACAAAGGTGTATTAATGTTCTCCTAGAGCTTCCAGACGCTCACAGATGAGATTTATCTGGATTTCAGACATGAAAGAACACTGCGTGAAACGAACAATGAATGAAGGAATGGTACATTTTTATGATGTGTTTCATAATACCGCAAAACTGTTAGCTATTAGTGTGGCGTATTTCGTAATACAGTAAAACTGTTAGCTATCAGCTAGCATCCAATGCATGTTAATCATCACATACTTAAAAATTCAAAATTTCCTGGTCAGTAGTTATATATTGCTTAACACCTCATGTAATTGCTATAATAAATGTTATCAATATGCCAAGTTGGTTACCTAATAAATCCTAATTTTCCATCCATACAGCTTCTTCTAACCTCTAATTTAATACAATAATCCAGCACTCAGAGCCCATCCCAGGCAGCACAGGATATATGGCAGGGGACACCCCAGACAGGAAGCCAGTATATCTTCATTGTAGTGCTGGAACTCATTGATGATATTTACCATGCTATCTTCTACACCACTTATCCAGTGCACAGTCAGAGAGAGCTTGGAGCCCAACCCAGGAGGCAGTGGACACAAGGCAATGGGGTCATCCTGGTTCGGATGTCATTGGTGATATATTTTTATTAAGAACAGCTATGATGAAACTGATAATTGTCAAATGATTGTACTTATCCAGTTAAGATAATAATAATTATTATGGGCCATGAGTAGGAGAACTGGAGTGACAGAGTGAAGCCTTGAACTGCAGTTCTGCTTGCCAGATGCAGCCACTGTCTGACACTGATCTCCTGTTACTCCTCTGCAGCACCCATCCCACATGTTATACACATAGAGGTTCCTCACCATCCTTGGTAGCCTGGAGTTCCTAGAGCAGGACCTGAGGAACCTGAGCTGACAATGGTTTTGCACCCCTCGCTCCAGGCAGGTGACAAGTGGGGCCTTTGAGAGTAAGCCCGAGAGAGCAGCAGAAGTTACACAGAGGCATGGTTCAATAGCAGCTTTTTCTTCCCATCCGCCTTCCACACCACAGGGTCTGAGTACGTTTGGTGCCAATTCTGGCAAGGCCAGGACACACACTGGCACATTATAGACAATATAGCGACACCAGTTCCCTAATCTCTTTGGTTTGCAGGAGGAAAACCCCAGACAAAGACAAGAAGGGCATGCAAAGCCTATAAAGACAGTGTCAGGGGCAGGCTTCAAACCCTCAGCCCTGTAGGTGTGAGGCGATAGTGATACCCACCAAGCTCGCCTGCCACTCACTTCCTGTCCTTTGCAAGCAATCGGACACCAAAGCTGTGAATGGGAAACACAAAGTCGATAACCCCTTTTGGGTTCCACTAAGGCCCCATTCTCTCTTAAGAAAAGCTTTTTAAGTCATATTTCCTTAAAATTGCCATGTAATTGACTGGTATCCCATCTAGGGTATACCCATGCCTGGTGATCTGTGTTGCTTGGGTTTTGCCCATAGCTGATTCAAGACCCTACTTAGGGGACCGTCACATACCCTATTTTTCTGTCTCAGCCCTCCTTAAGATTTTACTGATATTGATCGCCCTATAGGTCAAATCCTAGAATCACCCCTAGAAAGACCCCAGGCCTCTCCAAGGCCCAACTTATAATATGCAACTGGCATTTGGAATGATTGATATTTAGTTACATCTTATTTTTTATGCATATTGCTATTACTTGAGTAAGATCCAGAGGGTCCTGAATTGTGTATGACCGACGTTAAGGTTCAGTAGCAGTGGTACTCATCCCATGGTACTCTCCAGGGTCTGGTCCAGAAGTCAGGAGAGGAGGCAGAGCTATAGCAAAGCAGCAGGCCTCAATGTCAACATGTAGATGCCATCTGGTGAGGGTTGTGTGAGTGGCTGCTAGCCACCAACTACTGAAAAGATTAATCTGTATGCAGCCCGGCCTGAGGTTCTGAGAGACCTTAATCGTGTTAAAGGACAATGCTGATGGTTCTCGAAGGCCAGGTATGGCTTAATAAGAACTGTTTACAGTTAGGAATGGGCCATCATCCCACAACGCATGGGTGGGGAGGCTGCCTGTGGCTGGCCATTCCTTCACTGGCCCATGCGGCATCAGGCCATGCTGTGGTTCACATGTGGCAGAGGTATTCTTAGGGCAGTCCTTCTGTCTATATCTACAACATTCATCCATCCATCCATCCATCCTTTATCTGCTTTTCCAGTAGAGAGTTATAGTTAGTCTTGACACTGGTAGATTGATGGACCCTTGAAACTGACACGTGTGGGCATCTGTGACACAGACGGATCAGGGGACTCTTGATATTGACAGGTGTGGACATCTTTAACGCTTGAGGATCGGGGAACCCTAGAAACTGACATTTGTGAGTATGCTTGAGACTGGCAAATTGGGGGACCCTTGACAATGACGGATGTGGGAATTCTTGATACTGGCAGTTTGAAGCTTCCTCTTGAGCTCTGCATTTGTCATATTTAAAATGAAATACTCATATTTTTGTGTGAAATCAGATATTAAATGACATCAAATGAATGAAAATATGAAGTCCACCTTATCTGGAGTTATGAGGGGACAGTGCTACCCATTGAGTCTCCCGTATTTTAAAATCATATGTTTAGATATAATCACATTTCTATACTGAAAAAGTGAAAAGGGGATATGGAGGGATGGATATTTGGATTAGCTGCCATTTTCAATAATCTTGAGTTGTCAAATAAAGACAACCTGAAATGTTTTCCACTTCCGTTATCTAGTTTTCAAATTCATATGTTAATTGCTTACCATTTTGACTTTAAATAGCCAGTCAACATGTACTTTTTATACACTGAGCTGTTTAGATTCAGCGACCCTTTAGATTTAGGCTATGACAGAGGGTGTCTGACTGTGCGGTGCAGCCGCTTTCCAGGCAAACTGCTGTTTTGTTCTCAGAGGTCTATTGTACTCCGTCCTCACAGCACAAAAACATAATTACCCAATTACAGCGCAGACGGACTTCTGCTACTTATGTAAATGCCTGGAATTAACACTAGCGTGAAAATAATCTGCACAGGCATCTCTGACATGGACCAGAAGCGATTTCCCAGGAAGACTCTTTTAACGATGGCTGGCTAATTTAACTCATATTAAAAGAATCACCCCTTTCTCTATGATTGCTTTGCCAGAGGTCCATAAACTACATCTATATACTTCTATAAATTGAGACCTTGTCGACAGCATCGCTATCCTTCAAACCTTTATCTACACTACACTGCCAAAAGTATTGGGACGCCTGCCATTACACACACATGAACTTTAATGACATCCCATTCTTAATACAGTACATAGGCATCAATATGGAGTTGTCCCACCCTTTGCAGCTATAACAGCTTCAACTTATCTGGGAAGGCATTCCTCCAGGTTTAGGAGTTTGTTTATGGGAATTTTTGACCATTTGTCCAGGAGAGCATTTGTAAGGTCAGGCACTGATGTTGGATGAGAAGACCTGGCTTGCAGTCTCTGCTCTAATTCATCCCAAAGGTGTTCTATCGGGTTGAGGTCAGGGCTTTGTGCAGGCCAGTCAAGTTCCTCCACACCAAAACTCGCAAATCCATGTCTTTATAAACCTTGCTTTGAGCACGGGTGCGCAGTCATGTTGGAACAGGAAGGGGCTATCCCCAAACTGCTCCCACAAAGTTGGGAGCATGAAATTGTCCAAAATGGCTTCCTATGCTGAAGCACTAAGAGTTCCTTTGCCTAGGTGCTTCATTTTATACACCCGTAGCCATGGAAGTGATTGGAACACCTGAACTCACTGATTTGGTGAGGTGTCCCAATACTTTTGGCAACGTAGTGTATATTGATGGTATTGAGGTCTTATGGACATCAGCACTGTCCTCCAGTCCTTCAGCAGCACTGATGATGCTGAGGCTTTGCAGACATCATCACTGTCCTCCAGATCTTTAGCTATCTAAATGATATTGAGGTCTTATGGCCGTCATCACTGCCAGTGATCAGTACTGTCTTCTGACCGCATGCTGTTACTCGATCCTTCGGCTGCAATGAAGGTGTTGCGGTTTTGTGGACGTCATTACGGCCCTGTTATAATAAGATGTAATTTGTGACTTCTCTTACCAGCAGCCTCACATACACAGTAAAATGAGTTTTGTAGAACAAAGCTATTATTTTACAGGTACATATTTGAGTACAGTATTGCGTTTTTTAGCATATTTAACAATATTTTTCTTTACAGTTTTTTTTTTAATGATTTTATTTGTTTACACTGCTAACACATAATTGGCCCTTCAAATTTATTACCATTAAATGTTTTGCTTAAATAAATTAAACTCGTTGAACATTTAATTCAATAGAGATATTTATGGACTTAATCAGCTGCCCTAAGTATGATTGTCTTCAAAAGAATGTGGTAAAAAAAATACGAACGGGACTAAGAAGGCCGGTAAATGACAATATGTTCCTGTCATTTTAAAGCAATCGCTCATTCCCTTACTGCAAGAGAAATCGACGATTTCGCAAGATGAAAGCATACTAAAAAATACTGACATCACCGTTATTTTCATACGCGTCTGGAGCTGGTGATTTATCATCTGTTCTAACAGCACGGCGCTCATACATGTGCGAAATTTTAATTAATGGAAATATACACACACAGCTTGTGCAGCCCTTGCAGTCTTGGTTTCAAGAGCAAGATGCATTTATGCATGTCATTTGTAAGGCTGCACCCGCCAGCTAGCAGACTGTATATTTTATATATTAAAATACAGATAAAAAGTGACAGATTTCTTAGATCCCCAAGTCTGATGCAGAACTATTTGTTTTCTAATTGGGGATTTTTTTAGGGTTTAGGGTAACATTTATTATAAATAATCAATATCAAGGATAAAATTCATTTACAGACATATGAAATCCATCATTGTTAATATCTGTAAACATTACCAGACATTTAAAGTAGAATGTATGAAAAACTGAATAATGATACAAATGCATTTACCAGCCAATACACATTACCAGAGATCTAGCTTTGGTTGTCAGTTTTAACAAATGAAAATTAATTCAGAGAAGGTGTTGTTTACTGGTAAATAAACTATAGCTGAAAGAAGCGAACATCTGAACAGGCAGGCCATGGATGTGGACTGAATATGGAAACAAAATGACACTACACAGGATTACAATTTACAAATTTAGCATTTTATCTTTTATCCAAAGCGACATACAATTGAAAGCAGGGTCAGACACTTCCTGAAGCAATTGAGGTTAAGGGCCTTGCTCATGGGTCCATTGGTGACATTGCTCTGCCAAACTGAACCGGCACCCTTCCAATCATTGGTACAGCCACTGAGCCACACACTGTCACAAAGAATCAGTTTGGTCAGGCCGCAGACATGGTCAAGAATCCCACAGCCTTTCTGTCCTTAAGCCATCAGAACTGCTACCCAACACTGGGGCTGCTCAATGCAATGTCTATCCATCCTGATTCATCCAACCTAGTTATAATTTTAACCTTCCCACATTTATGTATTTCTGCACATTAAGTTTCTGAAGACATTTTAGGGATCTGATCCAATGTTGCTCTTTGATAACCTTTTATTCAGAAGAGTATGCTGGCCTGTAGATAGGTCTCATCTTTAATGCCCCAATGACAGCTTGCCAATCAGGACCGATCTATTGAATATTCATGAGTAACACTGTTATCCCAAGACAATCCTGGATGCTCACTTCCTGTGAAAATTTAGGCTTAACACAGCTCCATTTTTACATTTCTTAACAGCTTATATTAGAAAAACACATACTCAGCAGGCACTCCGAAGTTTAATTCTGAACCGAAATGTACTGGGGCTACATTGTATTATACTTATTTTGTTTGGCAGATGCTTTTTCCAAAGTGATGTAGTCGTGTGCCAAATAGCATATTACAAACATACAGCTGCTTACAAGTACAAACAGCATTGGAGCAGGAGCTACACTAACACTTATGCAGACCCATCACCTTCTAAGATAGTCAAGCCACAAATTAACAACATCTCAGCCATGAAAAAAGGGATGAGTGCATACAAACAAATCTGAAGAGGTTGTAGGGCTAACAAACTGATTAGCCGAGAGCGTAACCAATGAGAATGTTTACTCTGTATTTGGCAGTCCCTGGTAAGTAAATTCCTGCTATTATTCCAGCATTAAACAGTGAAAAAAGGCCAAAATGGGCAAATACCCAGAGTGTAGCCCACATTATTTCATACATGATAGCTAGCCAATCTGATAATTATCTGCAAGCTATGACTTGAGATCAGCCCAGGGAGACAGTGAAACAATCATCGCTAAGCTAAATGGCAGAGTATAGCTAGCATAATAAGCCGATTGTCTCGCTACTGGCATTCAGTTTATAGCTTTTTTTCTGCAGGGACTGTTTGTCTGATTTTTATTTCTCTCTCACCTTAGACCTGTGGTGGCTCAGTCGGTAGCACTGTCGCCTCACACCTCCATGGCTAGTCTGATTCCCCTGCATGTTCTCCCGGCATTGTGTGGGTTTCTTCCAGATAATCTGCCATTCCTCCAGGCTGTTTTCCCTATAGCAGGTGTAAGCCCCCCCGTAGCTTGAAGATGGATGGACTTTAGGCTTTCAGTAATTTGGACTAATTAAATGCCTGCTTTTACTCTAAAATACATGCATTTTATTTTGAATGTGACAAATCTACAGCTCAAGGGGGTGCTTCAAACTGCCGGTGTCAAGAATCCCCACATCCATCATTGTCAAGGGTCCCCGATTCACCAATGTCAAGAATACTCACACCTGTCAGTTTTAAGGGTCCCCTGATCAGCCAGTGTCAAGGACGCCCAAACCTGTCAGTTTCGAGGGTCCCCCGATTGGCCAGTGCTGAGGATGCCCACACCTGTCAATATTAAGTGCCCCAGAATCCTCTAGTGCCTGTCCCAATCATTGGGCTACGTGCCAGTTCCCTTAAACACTACACTATGCATTATCCTACAGGGCTCTTAGGGCTACGAACTGATATGATACTGGAACCAGCCTTTTCATTCACAACAATGCTTGTTGCCCACACCTAATTCTAGAATCTGATCCTTCTGGTTCCACAAAGGAGTTTGAGGAAGGACGGCTATTCCATTAAGCTAGAACTCATGCTTCATTCCAGCCTAAATGGAGAAGGACAAAGACACCCTGCCTGGTACATTAACTGCTGGGACACGCAACATGCATGGCTGGTTCAGCTAGAAGACAATGTGTTCGGAGAAAACATGCACATCTTGCATTTGATGAATAAAAGTATGGATATGATTACACTTCCTAAGGTTGGAAAATAGGCAAAGAAGTTTAGTAGTACTTGCTCCTAAGTTTGAGATGCAAGAAACAGAAGAAAGTCAATTATCTTATATACAGTAAACAGTAAGTTTACGGTAAAAATCTTACTCTGCATGCTTTTCCGGCAAATAAAAATTAATCTTCTTTTTAAGGCATACAGACATATATATGGCGATGAGAGTGAAATTCGGGTTCTGAGCACAAGGACATGGCACCCCCAGAGCATTGCTTGGAGGTTAAGAGCCTTGCTCAAGGGCCCAACTGTGATATGACTACTCTGCCAAGGGCAGGAATTGAACCAGCAACCAGCAGTCAGTCACTGGGTGCGAAAACACAGATCAACTAGGAATTAAGGAACAAATAAATAACATAAAAATGCAATTTAAATTATAACAACAGATACATAGACACTGTGCAATGTAACATGTAGTGCAAGGAAAACATAAAGCAAATATTACAAGAGGGGTTAAGAGAACCCGTCATCACATAACACAAAAAAATCCATCATAAATCAGCGCTGTAATTTCATTCTAATGCCTTTGTTGTTTGTGGACAGATACCAGACTACGGAGCATAACATCAACATTGCTCTTAGGCAGAAGCTGGGGCTCTTGTTGTGATTGGCTGATGGAGAGGGCCAGAACATGAAGTGATTATTTTAATATAATCCTCCTCATCACCCTGACATGTACTCCCTTAAAAAGCAATCACAAAAAAGTGCTTCCAGTTGCAAAACATACAGCTTTAGACAAATGGATTTTGAAAGCAGGTTAGTCTTAACATCTGTAGTTGTTTTTTGACTGTGCACAGAGCTACTTAATTGCTACAGGGAAGATAAACAATGTTTTATATTTATATACCAATGGGATCAATAACTAGCCAAGAATCAGTTGTGCACATTGTGGCCTCACACCACAGGTTTGGGGTCTAAGCCCTGCCCCTGGCTCTGTGTGCATTTTTTTTTGTTTGAATGTTCTCCCTGTGCAGTTTAGGTATCCTCCCATAGATAGGAGAAATGACAGTGTTTCAGTCTCTGGAATCTGAATCATTGGCCAAGTATGTTCACACACACAGTAAACTAATTAGTGGCCCTGTGATGAACTGGCTTCCAGTCCATGGCGTCCCTTGTCCCTTGTCGTGTG
>JAODKM010000001.1:22732341-22752900 GCA_026780845.1 Petrocephalus sullivani
TGGATGGGATGCCAGTCCATCACAGGACACAAGGCAGGGGACACCCTGGATGGGATGCCAGTCCATCACAGGACACAAGGCAGGGGACACCCTGGACTGGATGTCAGTCCATCACAGGACTCAAGGCAGGGGACACCCTGGATGGGATGCTAGTCCAGCACAGGGCACGAGGTGGAGGACACCCTGGACTGGATGTCAGTCCATCACAGGGCACAAGGCAGGGGACATCCTGGACGGGATGTTAGGGACTCACACCCAGGTTGGGATGGCATTCCATTACAGGGCATGAGGCAGGGGACACCCTAGATTGGATGCCAGTCTGGACATACACATACACACAATGAGGCTTTATTTTAATTTTGTTTATTTCTACAGTTATTTGAATCAAAGTTGTACAACTAAAACCTGAGGAAAATAAATTTGGAGACAGCGTGCTTCCAATTCACCTTCTTGCCATATGTATTCAACACTATGCCTAAATATTTAGCCTTACTGAGGAAATGGAAAAATATGGCATCAAATCAAAGTGCTGTATGAAGACCTAAAGTCACAAGAACAAGGCTTAAGGACAAGGAATAAAGACAACTTAGCATCTTACATGAAATAATGTCCATCGTTAACCTTTCATAATCTTCCATATTTCTGGTTCCTTCTCTGAAAACGGCTCAACTATAATGACGGACAGATGAGTAATGGTCTTATTCAAGAGAGGCCTTGTGGTGAAAGAGGCCCTGCCTGGGACCCTCTTTTCCATGTTGGCATGCTGGTCATGGAGGCATCAGCAGCATCTACCCTATTGTACATACCATTAAATGGACTCATATTTTCATGCTTTACTAAGCAGACATTAATTTGAAAGATCTTTGTACTGAGGTGAACTTAGGGTAAAACAAGACCAGTAAGCGATTAACGGTGCATTGATTGAATTGTGGCCAGGGAACCAACTAAGCAGCCTTTGTCCTGTGCTGGTCCTGCCCTGTGCTGATCTTGTGCTAGCAGCCCAACTTTGCTCACCGCTAGGGGAGTAACCTCCCCTTCAGCAGAGACTGTGCAGAAGCCTTTCCTGCAGCTTACTTCAAGGATAACAGCCAGTTACGGGTCTAGCAGAGCTGTAAGAAAAATAAAATACAGACTCGTAATAGAGGGTATTTATACCAAGAACCGGAGGCTTCTAAATGTGCGTGTGATCTTACCATGCTCAGAAAACCAGCTGGTTCCTCCCACACGAACCATCTGTAGGTAAGTCACATTGAGAAGCTCCTCAGAGTCTCCTAACCCATTCTTCCAGCAGCCATACCAGCTGCAGTTCAGACCAGGTAATCCATCTGAAGTTAAGCAGGTTTGGGCCTGGCCAGGACCTGGATAAGAGACCAAATAAGAGAAGCTGGGTTGCTGCTGGGAGAGCTGTTGGTGTGGCCCGCAGGTTACCCATCCTGTGGTCAGTGTGGCCAGCAGGTTACCCATCCTGTGCTCTGTGTGGCCAGCAGGTTACCCATCCTGTGGTCAGTGTGGCCAGCAGGTTACCCATCCTGTGCTCTGTGTGGCCAGCAGGTTACCCATCCTGTGCTCGGTGTGGCCAGCAGGTTACCCATCCTGTGCTCTGTGTGGCCAGCAGGGTAGCCCATCCTGTGGTCAGTGTGGATCCCAGTGCAGTGATGGGGGCACTGTGCTGTAGAAATGGTACTGTCCTTCAGACGAGCCATAAAAGCCGAGGTTCTAACTCCCTGAGGTCATAAAGGATCCCTGGGCACCTTTCAATAGAGTCGGGTTGGTACCCCGATGTCCTGAAAAAAACTGCCCGCTATGGCCCTATTAAATCTGGCCCCCTAATCGTCCCCTATATCTAATTGGTGACTTCTCTCCTGCCCCTTCGCCACCTGTGTGTGGAGAGTGTGCTGGTGCTGAATGGCTGCCGTTGCATCATCCAGCTGGGTGTGACACAGTGCTGGTGGTTGAGGTGACTCCCCTCTGCCTCTGTAAAGCACTATACAAATGCAACATTCATTCATCCTGTGATTCTCCCAGGTCACACACTTGAAAAAGCATCCACAAGTCCACAAACCTGGCACTCTTCTGCAGGACTTGTGGTTGTTTTATTTGCATGCATTCCCAGTAAGGCATACATCTAGACAGCTGGGTTTGGCATGAACCAGGCAGGACATGAATTTTTTCCAGGATAGAATTGTGGTGGTCGGGGGGGGGCGGCATTCAAAACCAGCCCCAAGAAGCACAACCAGCAAAAAAGAGCAGCATCAGGCCACATAAAGGCCACAGACAGCCTTATAACCCCTGATAATGCAGCTCAGTTACACTGAATGAATCTCCTTCACCAGACTAATTCTGCAACATGCCTCAATCAATCAACCAATCGATCAATCAGCAGATTGATGAGGTCAGTGCCAATTCCATTTCACCAATCCGTGAATGAATAACAACTGGGTTTAATGCATCCCTGCTTAAGCAACACACCCACACATTCTCTGCAGTCAGATTAGATCTGTGTCTCAAGCCTGCAGCATAAAAAATCAAGTCAGAGTTTCATTCGTCACATACATGGTTATATTCAGTACATGTCTAATGGTCAAACCCCCGAGACCGTGTTAACGTGAAACATACATATAAAAGAGGGCATTGAACATTAAACATAGACAATAATCATAAATATCTACATTATAGGAGAAGGAGAGAATACAGAGCTAGCTGCCTCTCCATTATCTGCCATGAATGATCATACTGGAGGCTGCCATGTCAATTGTTGGCCTAGTAGACGAGAGCAGCAAGTTCTGAGGTGACGCCACCTTGGTGACACTGGGGAACTGCAAGTGTGTGTACGTGTCAAAGTGCCACATAATGCATGAGCGATCACTGTCATTTCCCAAGGCCCATTTCTGATTGCTTGTTTACATTCTGGACGCATCTCCGTAGTTACGCGCGATGCCTGTCGTCATTAGCAACAGCGGCGACACCCAGCTAACAATAGGAGGGACGAATAAATGAGCAGAGCATGCGGAATGTCATCATCACTTACCAAACAATGGCAACATTGTAGCGGTTGTTTTTGTAGTCTATAATAAATGGAAAATCAAGCCTATGTCCTATCTTGTTTTTGAAAAACAGAATTATTCCAAAGCAATGTTCTAACCACAAGGGTAGCACTGTCAGATATCTGTTTGCAACTGGTACAGTCTCGCAGTGGTTGTTATTCCAGTACAGACAATCAATGATTACGCCGCAAATGCACTTAACGATAACAGATTATCCGGAACTCGGATCTGAACCACTTCAAAACAATAATACATAGAATTTCTAGAAAGCCATTTCCTCTGAACACTTTCTGGGATACATGTGGGATGTTTCTGTGTTCATGGATATGACCACTGTCTGAAGAGCTCATGGACCCCCCAAATGGGGAAAAAGTGACTATCTTACAAGATTTAGTGCCAATACTACCCCCCACCCCATCAACAACTTTTACGTTGCTCCCCCCACCCCAATTTATATCAAATGCGTAACTCCCCAGATTATTATTATGATTATTATTTCTGGACCTACCAGTCATAGACATTCCCAATCCCATGCAAGGGCTGGGCCTCGTTCCACCAGCCAGTGTGCATAGGGTTCTGATTGGCCCAAGGAAAGAATATATGCAAATGAACTTCTTAAAAGAAGCTTGGATGGAGACGGCAAAGAGTTGCGGCAGCCGGCCACGTCCCTGGGCCATGACCTTTGTTTTTGTTCCGCTGTTCTTTGGTGCTTGCATTCAGAGGAGCTGAAGGGGGGATGGTAGACCTAATGAATGGTGTCGTTGTGATGAGGTTGGTCCTCGTGCCCCTAGGCGGAACCACAGATCCACTGGCAGGAAATGTCAGAGGAACGTTCCACAAGGATAAAAGGCGCGGGCTTATGCGCGGTCAACCACGGATACTGGCGGAACCCCGGGGCTCGCGGAACCCAGAGAGGCCACGGACAACATGACCAGCCAACTTTGCTCTGCCTTCTAGAATCCCGGATTAAAAACAGGTTCCGGAGCGTTCAACTTCATTTCCCCATGGCTATGCCTTTGCTAGCAACAGTCACAAAGTTTCCAAGTGTGATGTGTAGCTCAGCGGGCTAGGATTGTGCGCTTTTGATCAGAAGTTTGCTGGTTTAATTCCCATGGTTAGCAGAATGATTTCACCACTGGACCCTTGAGTAAGGATCCTAACTGTCAGATTCTCCGAGGACTGTTTCAACTTGCTTTCTCAAAAATGTATGTCGCTTTGGATGAAAGTGACCGCTACATGAATAAAATTAATAACAGACTGTATATGTTACCTACCCTGCGCTATAAACCTCAACAATCTCTTGCTCAAGTACTTTGACTCCATAGAGACAATTATAAGTAAAGCATGAAAGGATGAACAATCATTCCTGTTTTAAGCACACAAGACGGGTGTCACCCAAACATTTTATTCTTTGTCGGGCAAATGAATGGTTCAGTTCATGCAACAGAATGGTTTTATCCACCCCTGTTACTTCACAGGCAGGTAGAATTGCAGAGGCAAGAGGTGCCAGATGAGGTCTTTAATTAACACATCATTTAATCAGACAGGGCCTGTTAAGAGGCTTAAGATAAGAGCAGCAGTCCCATTCTTGGATCTAGATAAAGTATGCCACAACAGCGCTAGGGACTCAGCAGCAGCAATTGATTTGCACAAGATGTCGAAATCCTGCCCAACTCTCACCATTGCAATTCCCCATCGATGGCATCTGGGTGCCCTTGTGGGCTGACAGAAGTTCATAGAAGCGGAATCTTATCTACAGATATATATTTTTTTCTTTTTTAAAAAAATATGTGGATTCGATAAAAGAATGTGATAAAATTGGTTGTTTCACTGTTCATTTTTAGAGTACTGAAAATAACAGCAAGTGACTCAGGGACATGGGCAGTGACCCTTGTTGTGGTGAAGTGGACAGCTCGCAGAAATTCTCAGGAATGCATTTCGTCGGTTGGTTTGGAATGCAGAGGAATGCAGAAGAAATGCTGGTTGCGCAGGGAGATGGCCTGACAGCCAAGGGAATGTGAGTGTTTTTATGGGATACACTTTGTCCACATCCATTTTCCCCTACTGCTTCTCCAGTACAGGGTCATGGTGAGGCTGGAGTCTATCCCATAATGCACAGCGAACAAAGCAGGGATCACACTGGACAAAATGCCAGTCGATTACAGAGTACAAACACACACTCACAATGACCAAGAGTAAATTTCCAAAACTCACTCAGGTCACAGGATACATTTTCCATGGCCTTCAAATGAGTTGTTGAAATGAATTGAATATTCATTAGATTATATGGTTCCCCACATGGTAACGTATGATGAAGAAGCCTGACCTTCGGTCAGTGACAGTCTCATCTCCACAAGAACACAGTGAGCGAGCGAGTGCTGGAAATGTGCACTTGTTTGGAGGCACCAACTCACCTCATGCACATTTTTGGCCTGCGGGAGCAAAACCTCTCAAAAGCCAGCAAGAGCGCTAGAAATAAACTCAGGTGCTAACCTGGGGGCAGGAATCAAATGTCCAACCCTGGAGATGTGACGCTACACCCCCCCAGAGCAGCACGCCATGCCTTGCGTACAACATTTCAATTAATTCTGATCCTATTTATAATTTCTTCAGTTTCGGTTTTATGCCTGATAAGCTTTAACGGTGCTGATAAGAACTGTTCTTTAATTTAATTAAATATGTTTTATTTGGATCTCAATACACTTTCCGTTCAGCCCCAGCAGCCAGTCCTCAAGGGTCCGGCTAATAGCGGAGCTTCACAGATGATCAATGCCATTCTGAATATTAGTGCACCCAACATTATTCACTAACCCTAACCACGAGTCGTATTTTACTGACGATCAATTAAAGAAATGCTGAACACACTCATGTATTTGTCAAAGTCTCATTCGTGCGCTCCGTGAGTTATTCCGCCTAAAACCGTCCCGCGCCGGCATTCCTCCAGCTGCGCCCATCGGATCATGCTTTAGATGCTCGTTCATTTTAACAGGCCAGCTAAGAACCAATTCAGTTTGATGACCTGGGTCATAAAGTTTTTTAAGAGCTCGTGTGGATTGTATGAGGAAGCCAGGACCACTTACAAAAACATGGTGGCAACATGGACACGTGGGGAAAGCCGTTAATAGAGGCACAGCATCAATTATTCAACTATCATAATTGCCGAGTGCAGTACACAGTCTTTTTGAGGGGCAGGTGCTGGAATGGTGGGAAAATATTGCAACTGGGGGGCGTGGCTTCAGTTAATTTTGCCCCCTTGGTGAATTTGGGTTGATTGCTGGTTATTGAAATAATTACGGGCAGTTCCATGCACAGACTTATCGAGGGGGGCATTTTCAACCATTCAGGCAAAAAGGGCAGATACTCAGGCACCCTCGTCTCCCCCCAACGCCCCCCCCCATGCTAGTGTTCAGGCAAATTCTTTTGCTCAGATATTATAGGCTTTGATGCCTTGTATGTGCATAGAATAGTAATTCATCCTCGTGGGGACATTTTCTTTACACCTATCCCACCTTGTTCTCCATGAGAAACACAGACACACATATAGGTGAGAGCAAGCTTGGAGTCAGAGCGCAGGGTCAGCCAGCACACAGCACCCCTAAAGCTGGGGGTTAAGGGCCTAATGGCGGCTTTGGTCTGCTGGCCCTGGGCTTCAAATCCAGAGTCCTAAGCCCCCTAAACAACACACCTCTGCCTTCGACTTTGGATGCGGTCTATAAAGATGTCGATTCTCATTACATGTGACGGCCTAAGGCAACAGAATGTGGTAAATCGTAGTGGTCCAAGCTAAAGGAGGCTGATAGGCACAGTGTTCAGCACAGCAGTATATTACACTTAGACCTGAATTGACCTCATACTGTGTCTCTATTTGAGCATATGTAGGGTAGGAGTGGTGCACTGACCAATCAGCAAGCTTGACTGTGATGTTCTCTCCTAATAGCCAATAACATGTAGTAGTCTCATGACATTCTCAAGTGCAGACCTGCTATAAAAACCATAAAAGCAGTGAAACGCGGACATATAAAAAAAAGGTTTAAAGCTGTTCAATACATTTTGTTACAATGGTTTCCAACAGGGAATTACAGAGTTGGATTCATGCAAGATTGAAAAAATGGACGGCGGCAACATAATATGGGAAAATAATTGAAAAATACGTAGCATGTTTTTCCATCAGCACACAAGAAACGGTATCCAGGGCAACAAGAGTAGCAATGTATATTATTCTTCCAATATCCCCTAAACAGCGTACAAAACAGACTGATTATCTAACATAAAACACAGAGGGAAATTAAATGACAAAACAAAATCAAAGCTCCTCAAAGACCCTGTCGTATTTTACAGCGCATATTATCACGGAAATGATGAGGCACTCCGGTTGAATCCCAGTAGCCAGATCAGCTATGACAAACAAACAAACAGCAATTAATTACATAAATGTGCTGAGTAGCATCGTACATGCATATCAACTTAACGTTTAAATGTAATGGCACAACCATGACTATAGGTCGAAATACAGTTTGATAACTGTGCTCACGAAATAACAGCTTGCTCATGGGAACAAAGTGCACAAACACACATGGCATTCTATTAAATGACCTACGAGGTATTCCAGGAAGTGCCTGTATCCCTGGCAACTGCACTATAGACTGTACAAATAGGGTAACAGGGCAAAACTGGCCCCATATTTCACCCTGCAAAGTTTGGTCCACTCTGTAGTAAGTCACGGTAAAGGAGAGAGGGGAGCAGGTAAGGGAGCCCCAAAAACTATTCAAACAGAGGTTCTGTGATGTCCTCTAATGAGTTAAGCGTGCCATAGCAGAAATCAAATCCATCCGTTTGTGGCCTCTGATTCTGCCATTTATCCATGGCTCATCATCTTTGCTGACTGACGTGAACAATCCCCAGAGTTGCTTGTTGTGTTATGGCACACACCTCACATTTAGCCAATATGAGGTCAGTTTCTTAACAGGTACAAAACGTAACAGTGCACCTCAAAACCAGAAATGATAATGAAAATTCGAAACAACCTGCAGGACACATGCAATCCGTAGAGCCAGTGCCTCACGCCAGGAACCTCACTGCACATCACTGCCCACGGTGGGCTGGCACCCCATCTCGGGTTGTTACCTGCCTTCTGCGGGATGGACTGTGGACCCCCTGTGACCCTATAAAGGACAATTGGTTAAAGAAGCTGGATGGATGTATGGATGGATGGGCTGATCTTTAGACTACGCGATGAGACCAGGGTATCGGATTCTCATTAACAGTGCCTACTCTGTTGAAACAAGACTTGTCCAAAAGTAAAGTAACATGTGCATTCCCTGGTTGTACCGTGTGAGACAGGAAGTATTAAAATAACCATTGAAGATAAGCGCGATTAACCTCCGGGACAAAGCACACGACCTCGCCAAGCTACACACCCGTGACCCACCAGGGAGCGCGGTGGGTGCTGTTGCACATGCGTGGCCCTCCATAGACTTACGGAGGGTCACACGCCGGCTGACTAAGCAGCTGACCGGCGTTGCGAGCTGCAGCGCGTGGGGGGCATATGATATTGAGGGCGCACGCGACACTCACTGGAGCGAGGTGCACGGCACAAGCGGCTGTCCCGTTCCTGCTAATATTTTAACATGTCGCCAACAAGTCCGCTTCTGCTCTCAGCAGTCTGCTTATGTCTCCAGCCGCAGCCGGGATTTGCGACTTTTACTGCACCGAAATGCACGCTGCTGTTACTGAAGACACGCGGATGCCGCCTGCATTTTTCTCACACAGCCTATTTTTTGGGCTCGAAACACACGAGCGGTTCTCATAGCGACAGCACAATGAAGCATGCATTAGGCCTGCTAACCACTTCCTAACATTATAGAGTATCGGAAAAAGGTTCTTGTGGTTTCCCGTTATACTCATGTTCCACGTTTGAAAAGCCATGCGGACATCTGTCAGACGTCACGGAGCATATGCCAACCAGTTAGGAAATACATTTTTCCAGATTAATTTCTATGTTAAAGCAACAAAACATTTGGAAAAGAGCCAAAAATAGTATGCAGTATATTTAATCTATCTATCCATTCTCTGTATTACTTAGTCAATATGCAAACTTTTATTTCTGAGCCTACATATACAATGGAGTTTTTTCCAGGCAAAGCAAGGTAAGTTCTATAAAAATGTAGGGTTAGATTGTTTATTCCGTCCATCTATTCTTAAACCCATTTCCAGTACAGGTCCTGGTGAGTTATCCACTGTTAACTTCATATTTTCTCCAGCTGTTACTCATTGTCCTCATGCTGCTAAAACTGCTTTGAGGGATCAGGACTTGGTGTGTAATACTTGGGCTATTTTTACACTTGCTCACAATGTAATGTGGGCCATTTTATATAGCTTACATAGTTTAATTATATTAATGTACACACAGCCCTACTCAGGGGCCAGAATGCAGGTTAGTAAGTCTTCAGGAGATTGACACGGGTAAGTACAGTTTATGGTAACTTCATGTAAGTCCCAAAAGCTGTATAGTACAAATTAGCTGTCACTTTCCATTGCCTTCGCATTTATCACGCTGCCCTGTGTTCTGTAAAACTGCAATTTTTACGAAAGTTAGTAGTACTGCTGGCATAATCAGAGAGTACTCGAAAAACAAATTACCTCTGTATCTCAAACAATTCACACAGTTAACACTATACTAAAAATAAATGCAGCTGTAATAAAAATATAACAATTAGAAGCAGGAGAAATACTTAAAAGCTAACATAAAACTAGTTTAAAAGAAGTACAATTTGTAGGCTAAGCAGCAAATTGTCCTGTAGCCAACAGCAAAGAGGTCAAATCTCACATCAAACTAATGTCGAGCACTGTCAAACCACAGAATGGTCATAACTTATAAGCTATTTTAAATGGTAATTTAACCCTCAAAATCACAAAAGGTACAATGATCTTTTATTTCAATGTAACATTTTATGATCTAAAATATGGACATTGATTTTCTGGATTGTGGATTTCATTAATCATAGATTCATTCATCATAAAAAACATAGCATTTATCTTTGTGTGATGACCTCGGATTATGCACACTCGAGTCTGTGGCCAGGCAGCTTTGAAAAGATGGCAAATGACCTTTAGTAGCAAAGCTAAACTTGTATCTGAAAAACGACAGTGATCACTAATCATGGGTGCAAAACTAATGTAACCTTTGCAAAGGGAGTCACACAAAACACAGTAGAATTGGTTGTCTCAGCTTTAGTATTGGTGAGGCTGGGACATTAGTTGCTAAATTTGGACTTGTGCTATTTAAAGGACTTGTTTTCACTGGACAATTATAGGATAATGAACAAAAGATAGGGCTGTTATGCAAGGATAATCCACCCACCTTGGTCTTGCAGGAAGCTGGTAGGAAGCACTTCGGAGCCATGCATCCTACAGACTGTTTTTGCAAAGCCGCTGGGCCAATTAGTGCTTCAAGCAGCATTAGTTGCTGGACCCCTATTCTTGTTATCTTGGGTTTCTCAGCTCGTGAGATCGGCGCTCCATCTATCCTGCAGATGTTGCCCTCTTTTGGAGAATTTTTCCTGTTAGCAGTCAATCCATCTCCAAGACCTATTATATTTTAGAAAGGCAAAAACACAAGTCTTGCTTTTGAAAACTGATTTGCTTATGGTAAACTGTTTAAGTTGAACACAGTAACAAAATATCACGGCTTCTTGTCTTTGGGCTTGACTGGGTTGAATGTTTCCAGAGTTTGGCAGCTAACTTCTAAAACTGGAAATCTGACCATGTTTTCTGGCTGTTTGGCACAAGGTCATGTAGTTTTACAAATAACCAATAGATGCCTGAAATTGCAAACAGTGTTACTGAATGCAGTTCATACAATAAGGCGTGCCGTTTCTGTCTTTGCGTTTCATCAGTTTAGGGGCCTTTGCGGGAATTTATGAGAAATTTCAAATACTTCCCCACCTGCTCCAAAGAGCAGGGTGAGCTTTTTGGCATAGTGAGATTACTTCTCAGACGTCTCGCTCCTCCTTGGTCATGCTTCAGAACACAAGCCACAAATAAACAGGACTGTTTGTCCGATGGAAAAGCCAAGATGAAAACAGAGTCTCTCAGCGCAGTGTGGATGCGTATGGATTGCCGGCCCTGGGTACAGAGTCTCTCAGCGTGGCGTGTATGGGCATGGATTGCCGGTCCTGGGTACAGAGTCTCTCAGCGTGGCGTGTATGCGTATGGATTGCCGGTCCTGGGTACAGAGTCTCTCAGCGTGGCGTGGATGCGCATGGATTGCCGGCCCTGGGTACAGAGTCTCTCAGCATGGCATGGATGCACGTGGATTGCCGGTCCTGGGTACAGAGTCTCTTAGCATGGCGTGGATGCGTATGGATTGCCGGCCCTGGGTACAGAGTCTCTCAGCGTGGTGTGGATGCGTATGGATTGCCGGTCCTGGGTACAGAGTCTCTCAGCGTGGCGTGGATGCGCATGGATTGCCGGTCCTGGGTACAGAGTCTCTCAGCGTGGCGTGTATGGGCATGGATTGCCGGCCCTGGGTACAGAGTCTCTCAGCATGGCATGGATGCACGTGGATTGCCGGTCCTGGGTACAGAGTCTCTCAGCATGGCGTGGATGCGTATGGATTGTCGGCCCTGGGTACAGAGTCTCTCAGCGCGGCGTGGATGCGTATGGATTGCCGGCCCTGGGTACAGAGTCTCTCAGCGCGCCGTAGATGTGCATGGATTGCCGGCCCTGACTTTCATTCTCCACAGCTGCTCTGTTTCAAGGTCACTATTTATCTATTACTTTATTTAGAATGCAGAATTATTCAGGGACACATGAGGTCTGGAAGAAGAAAAAAAACACCAGGAAACCAACCAAGTCCGCAGTTATTTGTAGGGACGCAGCCAATTATTTGCAATACTCAGATTTGAGGATTCAATATGTTCATGTGTTTTTACATAGATGACAGCACTATGACAGATATTTTCTCATTTTTTGTCCTCAATGAGCCAATATGATGACCACCTTAACTCCCCCCCACCAAACTGAAACCTCCATACTTTGAAACCCGATTAGCATCTTTTTCCAAATGTGGCCATTTAAATATATAACTCCAGATAAAAACTGGGTCATGTGACAAATATCCTACCAAGGAAATCACTGAACACAACAGAAGGGTAAAAGTTTCCAATTTATAACTGCTAACAAACCCATGAAGAAATAAAGCCATGATGTAAGTTGTACACTGTCTCAACCAGCTGTGCATTTTAGACTGCCATGGACTGTGTATATTATAATCATTTAACGTGATAGAACGGCTCCTTAAATAATACTGGTATAAATAACGATGACAAGACAGCATCTTGGCAATTTGCGTGAGTCACTCACTCCACAGGAGAGACGAGAACAAGCGGCCCACTCAGTGGATGACCTCATTCTCAGTCACAGTGGATCCTGACATAATCTCTCATAATCTTACAATGATACATATTTGGGGGGGATAGCAAGTGTGATTAAACATCCCCATGCCCATAATTGTGGCTCCTGCTTCCCAGTGGGTGCCCTAGGTTTAGCATCACCTACACCGGTGGTTGACTGCAGACACAGCAGGATGTACACAGCTACCGTACTCTTCCGAAGACCGGGTCGTTAAGTGAAATGGCAGCTAGGTGCAGATCATGGGAGCCCGAGAGTGACCAAGGTTGTGTTTTGACTTCAGCCCTCCGTACTTGGTTTCTTTAATACTTCATGAAGTGGACATTAACAGCATTGTGCACATTCTGCATCAAAGATCTCTCTGACTCTGAGTTCCTATCAAGCAAAATTTCAACCAAATTTTGTTGTCAAGCAAAATGTCAACCAAATTTTGTCACAAATGCGCACGTAGGTTGGAAAATTATTTATTTTTTTATTACAGTTGTATTTGCAAATGGTCACTAACCGAGGTTGTTACTAAACAGGGAGTGAGTGCACTGATAATAGATACTGGAAGAGCACCTATATACAAGATAACGATAAAATGAGCAGAGACAGTACACAGATAATGGAGAATGTAAGTAGAGTACCTTCTTGTTCATTACTAATAACTATTACTCTGCCATACTTTGATAAAAATGACTATGAGTATCTTATTATGCTTTGATAAACCTCCTGAAATTAAGTGTTTAACATCCTCTTGTCGGAACATGGGACCTAATGGAGTGGTGTGTACGGCATGCAAAATATGAGCAAAAACATAATCTCCTCTACAGAGAATATTGTTGCTGAATCTCAGAAGCAAATAAGCAAACAACACTGAAGTTTGGATGTGAAGAATCGGTAAAGGCTGATGAGAATACACAGAGCCCTGTTTTGGGAGGTGTACGTCACCTTACTGCTTAAATCACTTCTTATGAAGGTGCCCTGAACACAACAGCCTGTCAAAAGAATGACACCATACCGAGTTCATGTTCCAATTTGACATGCAGTAACATTCAATCGTCCCATATTTAGAACCTTATGCTAAAATGAGGAATTTTGTTTGGACATGAAGGTAAACATTAGGACAGAGTTGGCCCAATGAGAGGTGGTGTGTGGCTAAGTGGGTTGGGATGTGGCTTCTGTGATTGGAAGGAGGTGGGTTTGAACCCCTGGGGCGGCAAGATCCTTTTACTGTTGGGCGACTGAGTAAGGCCCTTACCCCCAAATGCTCCACAGACCATCTGACCCTGCTTTATCAAAATGTGTCTCTTAGGGTCACATAAAAAATTCTCAATGGCCAGGGTTGAAATCTTTTGGGGAAGTACCAGCTATTCAACTCTCCCCCCCATTCAAATGCTTACTGACTAAACCTACGGATTTCCAGTACTCTCCTTTTACATGTGGGACTTTATCAAGGTGACAAGACATGTAAAACCCTAAACATAAAAATAAAAACAAAGAAACAGCAGGAGGTTTACATTAGCTAATTTCAGGTTATAAGTGATTAAAATCCCACCGCCAGATTTAGAACATATCATCAATGAGGGGTAGCAGTAACTATTACAGACACAGCATAGATATTTACTCTAATTTGACTTATTTCTTTGTGTGGCTTATCTGCATAATTTGCTGCATTTATTCGGTTAACAGACACCTTCATCCATGGTGACCTAGATGCCCCTGCATCAAGTAAGTAGGCTATTCATTCATCAATTACTGCCGCAGATAATACCCTGTGACGCTGACCAGAATAAGCACTTAGAAAGATGGATGTATGGATAATACAGCTCAGTGGGCCACTGGGGTCTGCTTTGGCCATGATGTCATCTTCGCGAGTTCAAGACAAAGAATTGATCAGTTGCTGGAGCTGCGGAGTTTGGGTCTTTAGTTTGTGAGCTTAATCCTACACTTTGAAACACTGTGTCGGACGTTGCCTCAGATCTGATCCCCAACTTGTGCCATGCCTCATATACACTCGTGTCACTGGTTGCTGCTGCAGTCTGCAAGCAATAAATCATTGAATCCTCCATTGTCAACAAAATAATGACAAGGATTGATGAATGAGGATTTAACTAAACTGCATCTGTTCCCCACAATATATTTTAAGATGCAATGACTGCTTAAAAGAGGTGGTGCTGTAGTATACTGGCTAGCATTGTTGTCTCATGCCTCAGTAGACCAGTTTGAATCTCTGCCTTGGCTCTGTGTGTGTGGAGCTTACAAGTACTCTTGTTTTCACCAACAGTCCACAAATACTTGCCCCTTAACAGCGCCCCTGTGTGAGTGTCCCCTGTGATGGATTGGCACCCAGTCTTGGGTTATTCCCTGCCTTGTGTCTGGACTCCGAACCCCCACAACCCTGCATAGGACAAGAGGGTATAGAAAATGAATGGATGGAGTAGTTGTGTATATAAAGATTTCATTTATAATGTATATGTAATCTGAGCATCTTTTGTACATTGTCTACCCAAGCAGCTGTCTCAAGTCTGCCTGAAAGGTATCACACCTACATAAATCCATTTTATGCACATCCAACACTTGGGAACTGAGATGTTTGAGAGACACAGTTGATCTTGTTGGCATTTTCCATCTGTGTGAGAATTCAAGAAAAGCATGCATAGAAGATTATTAAATAACGTGTAAATGAGGTTAACAGCAGATTACGCTTAGGATTGCTAAGGCAATCAAAACATGTATGTAGTCAAGCAAACCCATCAAAATATGGACTGTGAGGGCTACAGTCCTGTGGTATCACAGCGCAAATAAAGGTATAACAACAAAATATTTGATATTGGGATATTGGGAATTAAATTAATGACAAAAATCGTTGATACAAAAAAACACGTTGATTTACACTTAGCGAACAAAAAAGCATTGCAGTCATAGGACATACACAATATCAACTAATTTCTTTGATCTATGGCTTAGAATATTTTTGTATTGAATATTCTAACAATAAAACTACAGTTGAAATGTTTTCAGATGAAATATTCAATGTTTAAATGTATATACACATTAAATTACAGTTGCCAAAAATTCAAAGCATAATTAAGGCTATGCTAAGGGGGTTTCTGCTTTGTATTAAACAATGACAAGTGGAGCAAAATAGAAAACAACAGATCATTGATTGGTGATCTAAAACTTTAACAGAACTTGATTTGGAAGGATAATGAAAGAAATAGTTTTTTTCCCTTCCAGATTGATCCCAAAATGGCTGCTTACTAGTATAGTCATGAAATTCTCCATCTCCGTGAGACAAGGAAGCCTCTTTTCATGCACATGGATTTGGGATCAAGCACTGAACAACCAACAAAGATGGCCATGTCCTACAAGATGCCAACGTGAATTCTCGATTAAGATGTGTCCATCAAAGTGTAATTCATATTGTATAGCTTTACTTTATACCTGATTTGGTCCCTGTCTTTTAGGAGATGTTGAAATTGGTGATAGAGTCAGCAGACACTTTTTAATCCATAATTCTTGAAAAACTTAAGTATGGTTTGTTTGAACGTGGGTATAGAGTGTAATTAATTGTAAGGTGCACTGAAATAAAGAATAATGTGCCAATTGTTTAGTAGGTTTTCCTGTTGGGACCCTCACTTTGTAGGCTGTGTTTGACACCTGGATTGACATGGTTCCTATGCTACTTCATGGATTTGGAGGACTGCCCAGATACCTGTTACAAACCATCAGGAAGGGTTGGTTTGACCCATCCTGTGGTCAGTGTAGATCCCAGTGCCCCAGTGCAGTAACGGAGACACTGTGCTGTTAAAATGGATGAGACATGGAACCAAGGACCTGACTCTCTGAGGCCATAAAAGATACCTGGGCATCTTTTGAAAGACTACAGTGGTACCCCAATACCCTGGCTAAAATTTCCCACTGAGACCCTATCAAATCTGGCCTCCTAATTATCCTCTATATCTAACTGGTGAATTCTCTCCTGTCCCTTCACCACCTTAACTACTGTGTCGTGAGCGTACTGGCACAGAATGGCTGCCGTCACATCATCCAAGTGGATACAACTGAAGTGGCTCCCCATTGCTTCTGTAAAGCACTTTTTGGGTATCTTGAAAAAGCACTATATAAATGTAACATCCATTCATCGATCCATTTCCCGCGGCTTATCTGGGGTCAGGTCACAGGGGTAGCAGTCTAAGCAGGGATGCCCAGCCACCTCCTCCAGCTCCTCCAGGGGAATACCAAGGTGTTCCCAGGCCAGCCAAGAGATATAATCTCTCCAGCAGGTCCTGGGTCTGCCCCAGGGCCTCTTCTCAGTTGGACATGCCCAGAACACCACCGCAGGGAGCCGTCCAGGAGGCATCCTAGATAGATGCCCAAACCACCTCAACTGGCTCCTTTCAATGCAAAAGAGCAGCGGCTCTATTTTGAGCCCCTCCTGAATGGCTGAGCTCCTCACCCTATCTCTAAGGCTGAGCCCAGCCACCCTGCGGAGGAAACTCATTTTGGCCACTTGTATCCGCAATCTCATTGTATCGGTTACTACCCAGAGCTCATGACCATAGGTGAGGGTAGAAATGTAGATCTATCTTTAAATTGAGAGGTTTACCTTCCGGCTCAGCTCCCTCTTCAGAAAAACAGATCAGTGCAGTGTCCACATTATGCCGACGCTGCACCGATCCATCTGGCAATCTCCCGCTCCCATTTTCCCTCACGCGTGAACATGACCCTGAGATACTTAAACTCCTCCGCTTGAGGTAGCAACTCATCTCCTACCAGGAGAGGGCAATCTACCCTTTTCTGGACAAGAACCATGGCCTCAGATTTGGAGGTGCTGATCCTCATCCGGGTTGCCTCACACTCAGCTGCAAACCGCCCCAGCGTATGCTGCAGGTCACAGCCCAATGAGACCACTTCATCCGCAAAAACTAGGCTGCACCTAGAAATTCTGACAGAGGGCAGCCCTGGTAGAGTCCAACACCCACTGCGAACGAATCTCACTTACTGCTGGCAATGTGAACCAATCTCTTACTCTGTTTGTACTGGGATCTGATGGCCTGCAACAACAGGTCCCATACCACATACTCCTGGAGCACCCCTCAATGGACTCCCTAAGGAACATGGTTGTATGCCTTTTCAAAGCCCAAAGTTCAAAGCACACGTAGACTGGTTGGACAAACTACCATGGACCCTCCAGTATCCTTGTGAGGGTGAAGAGATGGTCCAGTGTTCTGTGACCAGGACGGAATCCACATAGTTCCTCCTGGATCCGAGGTTCTACCAACGGAAAAACCCTACTCTCCAGTACTCTTGCATAGACCTTCCCAGAGATGTTGGAACACATCCTCTAGTCGCCTTTCTTATAGACTGGGACCTTCCCCCTGATGTTGGAACAAATTCTCTGGTCCAATTTCTTAAAGATCTGGACCACCACCCCAGTCTGCCAGTCCAAATGCACTGTCCCTGACGTCCACAGAGTGTTGAAGAGGCGTGTCAGTGAAGACAGCCCCACAACATCAAGAGCTTTCAAGAACTGAGGGTGAATCTCATTCATCCCCGGAGCCCTACCACTAAGCAGTTGACTACTTCAGTGACCTCAGCCCCAGAGACGGGCAAGTCCTCCTCTGAGTCTTCAAGCTCTACTTCCTCCGAGGAAGGAGTGTCAGTGGTATTTAGATCCTTGAAATATTCCTTCCCCTGCCTGACTATATCCCTAGTCGAGGACAACAGCTCCCCACCTGCTCTGTAAATAGCATGGGGAAGCCCTGCTTCTCCGTCCTGAGCCGCCTGACGGTCTGCCAGAACCTTCTCAAGGCCGACCCAAAATCCTTCTCCATAGCCTCACCAAACTCCTCCCACACCAGAGTTTTTGCTTCAGTGACCACTGAAGGCAGGGCATTCCTCCCAACCACACCCTTCCAGGTTATACTGTCATTACCCATGTGAGCATTAAGGTCCCCCAGCAAAATAATGGGGTCCCCATATGGATCATATCTAGGAAAGCTGGACACTCCAAACTGATGTTTGGTGCGTAAGCACAGACAACAGTCAGAGCCCATCCACCAACTCATAGTCGAAGGGGAAATGACCCTTTCATCCATCGCTGAATCGGGGGGGCTATGAGTAGCCTCACCCCAGCCCGGCATCTGTCGCCATGGGCAACTCCAGAATGGAATAGAATCCAGCCCCTCTCCAGGAGTTTGGTTCTAGAGTCCAAGCTGTGCGTTGAGTTGAGCCTGACTATATCTAGTCGGTGCCTCGCTGACTCCCACATCAACTCAGGCTCCTTTCCCATCAAAGGGGTTACATTCCATGTACCAAGAACCAGTTTTGGTAACCGATGATCAGCCTGCTGAGGCCCATGCCTTTGACTGCCACCTGATCTACAGTACATTGCACCTGACTGGATCCTGTCCCCTCTCAGTCTCCTTTGCTTGAGGCTGAACAGATTTAGCTCAACTAACTGCAGAAGAGGTAACGCTGCCTGATTGGCTAAAAAAGAATTCCGAGATATTAAGTCAGAATTTCGACTTAATAAGTCAGAATTCTGAGATAAATGCGTGTTTTTTTCTAGTTTAGATGGCGGAAACGGGCTTCCATAGAAACGGACTTCCATATAAAAGTCTACAGGTCTGTAATCTGTTTTTCTAATGTTTGCTGTAAACTATATATCTGTTAGTTTGTATTGCTGATTACAACGTCTGAGCTACAAAGTGCGTTATGGTGTATCCTGATCATGGCTGGTTGCAATATGTTTTAAGTTATTTTAATGGAAACCTGAAATAGTGTGATGTGGTATCTTTTGTCCTTCTAAGGCATTTAATTCTCTGCTACTTCTCCTTCAAACTCTTTTGTGGATTCCATTCGCGTGTTTTATTGGTCTATGGACCCTTAATCACAATGTCAGAATTAAACAAATTACTATGCATCAGAATCTTGTCATGAGGATAAGATGCAGGAGTGGATGTTTTTCTGAGATCCAAAACCTCTTCACTTTAATGGGCTTTTTGATTGTATAACAATGAACATTTGCCTATTTGCACTTTTCCTCGACACAAGAATAGTGTTATCTATGAACATTATCTGCTTTCTGACTTTTTTTCCCTCTCTAAATCTAAAAACTAATTTGCGCATGTTTATATCACACAAGCCTGGCTATATGGAAATTGACTCAGTTTCCATGTGTTTCTGCGTATTGCAGGTTCTTGGGAGATGAACCCATTAAATAAAACAAATCAGATGAGGTCTCTTATTGAGAGGATGGATGTAGTGTTCTTCTCAATGGAATCTGAGGCTGCACCCCTGAGTTAATGCCAGCTTCTCGCTGATCTGGAACAGTTACGTACTTTTCCCCTCATACAGAACGCCAAATGGCCTACAGCTGTGCTGTTAGCAATAGGAAGCACACGGCTGATCATGCACTCATTCTGTTAATGCTTAGATGGTGCTTTCAAATGTATCCTGACCTAAAGACTGCAACGGTGACGAAGACGACAAATACTCAGCTGATACAAAGGAACCAATCTCAGGACACTTAAAACAATTCATTGAGACAGGTATGTCTTTCCTAGTATCAGGACACCTTAGTCATTGTCTTAGGAAGTGTATTTGTGACCAATGCGTGTCTATTCTATGTTACAGTAAACAGCATGTGCCTGCTTTACATAGTATCAAGTAGTAAGGAGCCCAATGGTACTACTAGATTCATGTCTCTTCCTGCATGAATGTGAGCACTTCAGTGGTGCATCTCATTGTTGTTTTAAAATTAGATATCACCATCTAACGCACCATTTATAATTGATATAAAGATAGTTGACACTTTTTCGCAGTCGTGTGTAGAAAAACGACGGTGATGTAACAATGTGCTGGATAGGATGGGAGGTTGCACGGGAAGGTTTGACAGTGTAAGTCATGAAGGGTGATGTCCCAAAATCCTCTACCTGCTTCCGTATCCCGTGGGTACCAGGACATTATGAAGATTTTAAAAAATCTAAATACAGTCGGACCTCGCTAAGTCGAACTCAAAGGGACCAAAAAAAAAGATTCGACTTAGGGAGTTTTCGAGTTAGGGAAACGGCTTACAGTAATAGGCGCGGGTTAATCAAGGACATTTTTCCAG
>JAODKM010000001.1:22780042-22793514 GCA_026780845.1 Petrocephalus sullivani
CCCTACTACGGTGCCTGGGGTGTGTTATTTAATGCTAGATATAAATAGCGCTTCAGTTTCAACAGCGTTATAAATACACCTGGGATTATGCTTTCTTTGCTCCCATCAAAAAGAATGCTACCAAGTGGACCAATCATAGTTGCACTTGCTCCGATGTGTAATTACATTTCTGGGGAGGTACACGTCAGGCTATGGCATAGGGGCCATGGCTACACCGTACTTACAGCATTGATTCAACGCAGAATTATAAATCAGCTTTAAAGTATGTGACAAATAAAACCCTGATTGACTGATTGATTGATGTTGAAAAACGTTTTATAGTATCCTAAGAACAATTGAAACAAATTATGAGCCCCTTATAAATCATCAATACTTCATCCAGAATAATTTCTGCTAACCTTTTCACAACTCTCTGCTTCATTGCAGGTGAGAAGTGGAGATCCCTGATCGACCTCAGAGAAATTCCCTCCACTGACGAGCTAAAGAAGTCAGTTTCCGTGAAAGACATTTCTGCACTCTATCTGTCGAGAGTAGCGGCAGCAAACACTGGGAAAGGTGCCATCGAACAGGCGAGTCACTGCTAGCACCCCCGACAAGGCAAAAACCCTACAAAACTGTTCATTTGTACTCATCTTAGAAATCACTTTCAATCATTTTTCGCATGAAAACTTACACGTTTGTTTGACTAGCAGACAGCGGCGAGGTTTACCACCACTCAAATCATGATTTTGTATGTCCCCCCTGGGTTTGGAGCCCCCTCTAAACCAGAAACAGTCACTACACTGTGGGAGGGGGGTTTGGTAGCCATTATCAGATAAAAAAAAGTTTTATACTTCTAGCTAAGTCACATCCATCACCTATTTTCCATACCTGTTTGTCCAGTGCAGGATCACAGGGGTCTGGGGCCAATCCTGGAAAATAAGGGCGCAAGACAGGAAATAATCCAAGATGGGACACCAACCCATTGTTGGGCACATCAAGAAATTTTAATGTGTATTAATTTTACCTATGAATGAACACATGCCCATGAAGTGACTGGCATTGTAATATGTGATTGTATACAGTATTAAAGAATAGCAAAAGAATGAACACATGCCCATGAAGTGACTGGCATTGTAATATGTGATTGTATATAGTATTAAGGAATAGCAAAACCATTGGTATTCTGTAACTTCAGTATGTAGAAGATGTGGAGTGTGTACAAGTGTTTAATTTTTACTAGCTGACTTGTTGAAGAGTTCATCACTTATTGTCCATAAATTACTAGTCAGAAATTCTTGAACAATTAAGTATAAATCTATGTTTCATAAAGAATTGAATAAAAGCCGTTTCCCCTTCACTAGGTTAGTGCGGATGAAAAAAACGCTGTTGGCCCAGGAAACAGAATCAACGTGAGAAAGGTAAGATGAAGGCCGTGGTTCTGCGGCACAAAGATCATGTCACTGCGTGTGGGTGTGTCAACAAACCGTGCTGTTCTGCACTTTTTATACAGTGTTGGAATAAGGAATTAAACACAATTTTAATGTACTTTAAAAGACTTTTGGATTAGACATGTGTGTATTTATTGCATGGAAAAACTAAAATGAACTGTTCACTAGCACGGTACATTACAAGGTGTTCTCAGTGACCATAAACGAACAGCCAGAGAAAAAAAGGATTCCGTAATTGATTGATATCAGCACACCTGGTACGCTGCTTCAATATACACAAGAAACAACTATTTGTCCTTAATTAATTAAAAATTAAGTTCTGGGCAAGTAGAGCACCGCCACTTCTGTACAATTCCCAGTGAACAGTTGACCATTAATACTTTGCCTTTTTATTGGGACTGAGATCTAATGGGATGGGAAACTGGGGCATAGAAGATGAAAAGTGTTTGGAAGAACCAGGAAAGGGGCCAGGAAAAAGCATTTGGTCCTGAACCCAGGGCAACCGTGGGCACGTTTCTTTACGATTCCCAAATAATTAATATGATGAATGAAACTGAATTAAACTAATGATTGAGGCAGTCTCAGCATACAAGTGAGGATGGTTTGCTGTGATGCATATCTTATATTGTGCGCTCGCATTTTTTTTTTTTTTTAATTTGCATGACCTCTTCACTAACATCGTCGCATTTACTGATTCATCGTTTACTAATGATAAAGAAACTTAAAAACACAAACGCTTCCCTTCTGTTCCCAAACAAGATGTCGGAAAACGCCCAAAAAACTGAGGACTCCAAAGTATCCAGTAGAGTTCATCTGAATGTCAGCAGTGTCCCATGTGAATCAAGCAGAACTCAAACAGAGCACTTACATTTGGCAAAGGATCAAAAACAGATGCTTCCTGAAATGACCCTACATAAAGAAACAATTTACCAGCAGAGACAGAAATGTGAGCTGAAGAGGCTCTTTCGACACGTTCACCCAGAGCTGAAGATAATGGGCAATTCTGCAGATGAAGAGGTAACGGAGGAGACAGCCTCAGAATGCAAGGAGAATACCGGTGTCTCTAAATATGAGGGTGGGGTACAAATACTGTGCTGGATATTTGAGAACTGGACACTACTAGAGAAAAGAGGTGATATGCAAGAGGTTAGGAAATGGCTTGAGGAGAAGACTGTTTGTGACATGGATGTCATATCCTTTGATGGAAGCACGTTCATAACCGCAGAGGCCGTCAGCTGCAAGGACGTGAAATTAACATGTAACCTGTTTGAGGAAAAGCCTTTGGCTGAACCTGGTCACTGCATTTCTATGACTGTTGACCACCACCATGATCCTGAACAAGCAAGTCAGGAGATAAAAGTGGACGTCAAGAAGACTGTCAGATTGTTAGAGATGGAGCCTTGCTGTACGCTCGAAAGTGGTGTTGCGAACATCAATGAGATCGAGCCCACCTCTAGCAGCAGAAACCCCAGCAGCACTGTCAAAAAAACATGCTGGCTATTTGAGACTCTGCCCCTGGATATCTTGAACAAAGATCGGACAGGGGTACAGGTAATTCAAGAGCTATCCTTATCAGAAACCCACAGAGGTAGGGTTGAGAGAAAAGAACTACAAACCTCTAATGACACTTATGACAGTCCTCAGGAGGACAGATGCCTATGTACCAAAGAAATGGATGATGGGCCATTGAAAAGAAAATCCATTAATGTTACTTTAAATAACCAGGACATTGCTGGGGGAAATAGTCATTCCTCATTGCAGTTCCTTGAAACTCATCTCACAGAAACTTCAGCAGACAGCAATGAAGTTAACTACCTTATGACAGTAAACATCCCAGAAGATAAAAGAGGAACTGTCCTGGAGATAAAGAAGATATTTGAAACATGCGCACTTGATAGCATCAACAAAGAAACAGCTGTGGGTGTAACTAAAATTGAGCCCTGCGAGATAGAAAAATCTGCTGTTAGATCTCACAAGCAGCATTTTGAGGCCCTTTCGCTCAACACTGTATCTCAGGTTAGTAAAGAGCACACAGAAATTAAAGATGTCACAAGTGGTGCTGTAAGAAATAACATGGCATTTTTCGAGAACATACCGCTGTTTGCTATTAGAGATCGTTCAGGAAATTTCCATGAGGTCACATCAATAAGCAAAGGGCAAGCAGTGGAAATTAATGGCATCGTTCAGAACTACAAGTGGATGTTTGAAACAATACCACTGGACAAATTTAAGTATCAAGAACAACAAGAAGAGATCATATGCATAACAAGTGAAGACGATTACAATGGTAATGTTAAAATAGCAGATTGGCTTTTTGAAAACCCTCCCCTGGCCAGTAATAATGTTAATGCAAAGGCCTCTGAGGCAAACATTTCAACGCCAGTGTCTCAAACAGATGATGTCAAGACCTACAGATTTGAGACACACATGTTAGAAAATACTGGCAGTGAACTTGGCTTAACAATAAACAGCATCTCTCAGGATGACACAAACACACATCATTATTCTACGATAGAGGCTTCAGAGAGCATCACAAGCGAGATGCAGAGACGTATCTTACCCAATACCAAAGTTAAAGCTCAAGTCAGTGTCAACTTTGAATCAAAGCTAATTGTTAAAAAGGATGCAAGGCTTTCAGATGATTCAAAAACTGAAAGTAGAGGTGAATGTTTTGAAGATGACCTAGAAAATGATCAAATTGACATTATTAATGGTAAAAAGAAAGGCGGGGTAAATACCAGTATTATTAGTGATGTAAAGGGTGGCATTTGCAGCACCGAATTTACATCTAAAGCTTTATCTTTCGAAAACAACTCTAATAAAGACAAATATACTGAGCACCAATCAGCCAGGGCAGAGTCTCCTGGAAATGATACAGATGTCACGTCCTCCACTGGTCAACCTGACATCCATAATTCAACAACATTTAATGAGAAAAGAGAGAAGTCTCATGAGGTTAGCAGAGAGGAGATTATGAGGAGACAAATGGAAGGGTCTCAGCTCACGTCTGAACCGAAGCCACCGGATACCAATAAATCCCAGGAAGAAATTAATGTTGAGAACAAAGAACTTCAAGAAGAGGGTGATGTGACATCCTCAATAAGGCTTGAAACATTATCAGTAAATTCTACAACTAATAAGCAACAGAAACTGGTAACGAATATTGAGAGAAACTACTTGCAGATGAAAAAACAGCCCTTAGAGTTGCAACAGATCAGCAGTGAAGGGAATTCCGGAATGATGAACAGAGGCGTAGATCAGAGACATGTCAGATCATCCCTCTCACTGTTCAAAAATCAACCTTTTGACTCCCACATAGGTGCAGCTCAGAATCAAACCACCATAAAGACAGTGTGCAGTGAATGCCATTTGAACAGAGATGCAGAACATTGCTGCTTGCTCTCTGGTACACAAGATTCTGACACAGCAGATGTTGACATAGCCAACAGCATGATTCAAGGTGAGAGAATGAACAGAGATGTAGAGGACCTGCAGTGGATTTTTGAATCAATAGCAGCTGATGGAATCTCTTTTAGAAACTGGGAAGAATCAGATATTATGATGGAGAGTCTGAGAGATACTTTAAGGCTTCTTTATCACTTTGATGCTATTCATTCACCTGGAATTGTATTGGAAGACAGTGATCATGGGGGCGTGAAAATAGCGAAGTACCTCATAAATAATGAAGGTCCTGAGATTCAGAAGGCAGGAGCTGCTGAGGCAAGTATACAGAATATTGTACAGCAGCTCATGTGTATGGAAATGCTGGAGTCCAGGATAGCTCTGCTAAGACAGGATGAACATGGAATTGTCCAAGTATCCAATCTGGAATTGACATTTCCACAGAGTCCACCTATTCAAAGGTGGGATAATGAATTAAAAACTATATATCACTGCATAATTGAGGGCTTCCTAAGTCAAGCCAAGGCTCTGACAAAAGGACTTGTGATGCAGGAACAAGAGCAGAAGTATGTTGGGATGACTGTTTATTTACTTAATCCTTGCAAAAAGGAAATTGAAAGTGAAGAACAACCCCAGGAACAACCCCAGGAAACCCCAACTGTCACCAATCCTTCAGGAGTTCCTCAAGATCACAGACCACTGATATTCACGCCTGAAAAAAAGGCAACTGCCATGCAAACAGAAAAGACTGATTCAGAAAGCCTCAGAAACCTTCATCCTTCTTCAGACCCTTCACATTCTGATCTGAAGAACATCAGAAACCTGCCATTCTCCATAGACTTCAGTCACACTAGGTTGGTAGAAAATGATGACGACATCGCTTTTGATAAGGATGGTCTTGCACGGAGAAGTGACCAAGCAATTTCAGCGAAGAGAGGGAAAGTTGTGGCAAGTAATGGAGAACTACAGTCTTTGGATGTTAGAGAAGAGCCAAGTGTCCCAGTCACAAAGGATGTCGCCTTTGGAGTTGCATTGTGTAACATTGGAGATGTAAACAAGTCCTGTTGTTCAACTAAAGAGACAAAACAGCATATAAAACCTAAAGTGTACCCTTCAAAAGTGGGAAAGGTCATGTCAGATGATAAAATCCTTACAAATCAAAGGGCAAGAAGTCAGATCACTGCTACAGATGTGGTCAACTCAAGAAAAAACACCCTTTCAAATATCACAACAGAGGAACTATCACCTTCTGAGCAAAGTGAGGGTAACTTAGGAGCAGATGTCCATGAGACAGACGAATGGGGGAAAGCGCGAGAGGGGGAATTGGACAGACAAAACTCTGATCTAGCAGCTGCCATGAGAAGTCTCCTTCTAGCAACAGCTGAAGCGAAGAGCATCCAGCGTGCGGTACAGGCAAGGCTGAAACACGTCAAACGCAGACAAGTGAACCAACAAAATGAGACTGCTGAGCTGGAGACTGATGCTGAGCATGAAACCATGCAACTAGGGCAAGAAGTCACCTCAACTGTGAGGCAGCCATTAGCATATCCCAAATCACAAAACCTGATCCACACTGGATCAGAACATCAGAGCAGTAGTGCCTCTAAGAAGGACCAGGAGACCAATGTGATACTTCACTCTGGTCAAAAATGTGAACTTTCCAGTGTAGATGTGACTGATGAGCAGTCCATTCCTGCTGTTCAAAATTCTCTGTCAAAGTCAGACCAAGAAGTTCAAGATTCAAAAGAACGGACCAAAGTGGAAGCTGATTTGAGAGGAGATGTCAGAGCAACTATAACATTGCTACAGACCGCCGCAGGACAACAGCAAGCAGAAAAAGACATTATAAGAGGTGGTTTGCAGGCTGCTCTACGGTCTTTGGAGAAATCCAACATGAATATTACCAAAGGTGACTACAAAGATGCAATGATATACAGGAGTGCGAGGTTGTCCTACAGAGAAGATAAAAGCAACATGATTTTGGACAATACTGATGAACAGGCTGTTACACATTCTGTACACATGGGTGTTTTTCCCTCAGCTTTAACAACAATCAAAGAACAGCTGACCACCAAAGTGGTAAAGGTACCACCCGGTGCAGATGACAAACCAGGAGGAACCACAAAGGATCCATTTCTTATATCTGTTTTTAAAAGTAACCCTCAGAGTCTAACTCCAGTCCCACCCAAGGCTTGTCTTTCGCCTGCCACACAAAAACCAGCTCTTCCACCCAAGCCAGCGGGACTTGGCAAAGTCCCTGGGCATGCGGCACGGAGACCACCAGTTACAAAACAATAAATTACTCTGAGGTGGACACCAACCACCAATAACTCTCCTGAAGGCCAAAAGATTTCCTCAAACACTTTCATTGTGAAGCCCAGCCAGATGGTGAATCATGCATTCATATTTATGCATTGAACAGATATTTTTGTCCAAGACGATGTACAAATGAGGCACATAGCACATCAAACATATGTCAGCTAGGCATGGTTGCATGACCAGGTATTTCTAAATATAAAATATTACTACAAAATATTTTCCTCGTTAGCGAACTGGGAGAAAAAAAAGTTATCCACGGTAAAACTAACACTTCCTCACCCGAGAAACATGCACATATTTTGAGAATGCAGAATAAGATATCAAATGAATCTTGACTTCAGGGCTCTTCAGAATTTTATAAATGGGAAGCAAAGTGCTATTGCAGCCTTTCCGGTCCTTTGCGAGAAGCTAAAATCCAAAGGAAAAAGTCTGAGGCTGAAATATTCATTACAAGGCATCTTTTCACTCAGGGAAACTCATTTGTCAGGTGAGATGTATTGTACAGATTTGGTAGGAAATAAGTTGTTAAATGGAATAGAAGAAGAGGAAAGTAGGCCATTGAGAGGTGCCGTTTGAAAGTGAAGAGTGACAAAAGAAATGACTGTCAAAAAGCAAGGAAGGTAGAGAATGCAAGAGAAGTAATGCTGGTGCTTTTGGGGATAAAGGAGAAAAGATAGATGGAAATCACCCAAAGGAGAAGGGCGGAGATGCTGCTGATGGAGGCTGCCTTTTTCAGCAGCATCGGTGGAAGGAGGACATGTCCAAGGGCCGGTCAAGCCCTGATTGGCCTTTTCAACCACAGAAGCAGTGAAATAATAGGAACTGACAGTCTATGTCTTCCAATGTGTATCCTCTTTGGCATTTATCATCTATCGATCTAATTTATTAATTTATAATTCATTAATAATAAAATGAGGTTTTGTGTTTTTGAGTTGACTATTTATTACTGCTGGACATTAAAAACATCTTGAGATTTTCTTTGAATCACTGCAAATCTATCTCAAATAGCACATTCTAAATAGCACACATTTGGCTTAAGATCAATATCATAAAATTGTCACAATACAGCTATACTGCAGCCCCATTATGTGATGAACAGAATCACATTCTGCAGTTTGTTGCTATTCAGTCAGTCACCTTATTTGAATGAAATTCGAACTCCCTTACAAACAGATGCAACAAGTTATATTTCTATATATTCCCAGGTGTTCAATGCTGCATTTATAACATCATCACAAGTCATGTTTCATATGTTTAGTAGTCAATAAAACATCTATAGTCACGGCTGAAATATCGGCACCCCTGGAATTTTTCCAGAAAATTGTTGCAATTACAAATGTTTTGGTATACACGTTTATTTCCTTCTAATAATTTCGGACATCACTGTAAGTTAAACAACGAACTGTTTCCCAGTTCCTATGTTCACTAACTTTCCCACAGTAATTGTGGAAATAAATGATATGTCTAGCTGAAATCATACCTTATTGAATATTTTCTGGAATTGTAGTTCCAGTCACCTGCAAGGGAGATGTGCTCTGCTTGCTCCAAGCCGGTATATCCGATGGAGAAAATTGGGGCTGATAAATTTATCTTCCATCGCAACTGCTTCTGCTGCAAGCACTGCAAGAAGAAGCTGAGGTGAGACGCCCAGGTCTTACTCCAAATTAAAACATGCAGAGCATTAATTAAGGTGGCGGGCTGTTCCCCTGTAGCATGAAACCCGCCTTGAAATGTAATCACCAAGCAGACTAATGTGAGTGGACGGATGGTGGATGGTGCTTGTTTATTATAATACATGAATACATGTATACTGTAACATAGCAGTGGGTAAGGATGCGCTACCCGTGATCGGAAGGTCACCAGTTCAGTTCCCAGGGTAAGCAGAATGATGCCACTGTTGGGTCCCTCAGCAAGGCCCTTAAACCCCAATTGCCAGAGGTGGAAATTTCAGGTCTGGAAAGTGAAAATCCAGCCCATGATTTTGTTTCAACCAACCAGTTGGGTATAAAGAGTCACAGTCACAGAGTACGCAACTGGTTGGTTCATACAAATTATGGGCTGGATTTTTACTTTCCAGACCTGAAATTTCCACCTCTGCCAATTGCCCCAGAAAATGTCTGACCCTACTTTCTCAAAAAAGAATGTTTTGGATAACAGTGTCTGCTATGTAAATGTGGTATTGTTTTCAGCTTGTAAATTACTTTAATTATTGCTTTTTTGGTGATCAATATAAAAGTAAATATAATTAGTAAGTTATATTAGTTATTAGTTTAAATGAGCAATTGTCGTCATATGACAGATTTAAAGGCAGTATATAACTCTGTGTTCCAAGTGATCCAGATTTAATCTCTTTTTATATTTCTCTAGAAATTCTTTTAAGTTCCAGAGAATTGTAATGAAAATCTGTGTCCTTTGTTCTACTCTAGTATACAGAACTATGCTGCTCTGTATGGGGAGTTTTACTGCATTTTCCACTATCAGCAACTGTTCCGGGCTAAAGGGAATTACGATGAAGGATTTGGGTATAAACAGCACAAAGATCGTTGGATTCAGAAGCGTGCAGACGGTAATCCCACAAAAGAGAAGCCTCAGAAAGATGCTAAACAGAAATTAGCCGACTCCGATGACAACTCTGACTCTTCGTACGGTGAGTTTACTGCGCAGATTAAAATAAACTAAAATAAAAATAAAAATAAACCGAGAGATCGGAATCTTAAAAACAACATTACCTAAGTAGAAATGTTTACAGAGGATTCTTCAGTTTGCAAGTGGAAGAATTGTTTGTGAGGATATTGAGAAAACAACAAAGAATGCAAAGTCAACCCATTTTTATCCAAGAAATTAAAGAACTAAAGACTGTAAATATTAACCTATGCCAGTTATTCACATCTTCTGTTCTTCCTAGATTGTTAATCCTAGTGCCTGATTGACTACAACATCATAATTCTACATTCTGGAGACGTAATTCATCCTGGCCATGTTATTATAATTTTTTTTATTATTTATTGATTATTATTATTAATCATTAACAACAAATGGTACATTTATTACCAGCTGATCAAGTTGTCTCAGATCTTTTTGGTAGCATATTACACAACCAAAAATGCATAAGTAATCTTAAGAGTGCTATCCATAAGTTGTTTTAGTCAACAGTTCTACAAATCAGCAATATTACCCATACAGTAAAAACACACAAGAAAACCATTTACCTTTCACAGGAATACACAGCAGACTACTGATATATGAAATAATTAAATAATTAAACACGGTTTCATTAATTTAATGGACACTTATGGCATGTGCCATGTCCAGTGTGTCATGTTCATAATTAAAGTGTAATTAAAGATGGAAAACCACCAAAGAAAATATTACATATGATTTTGAAAGTAATTTAAGGTACTGTATAAACAGATTTTTATAAAACTGAGGTCCCCATAACATAATATACATTGGGTCCCCACAACATAATATAAACATGACCACACACACACACACACACACACACACATACATACATACATGCATGTGTCATACAGGTCAGTAGTCCTGGTTACCATGACAAGAAATATGACAAAATTCACCTTGATCCCTGTCTGTCAGCAGTAATAATCCAAAATACCAAACACCAGGCCTTACAGATCCACGACCTTGGGTTTCATGGAGTCCAGGGCTGTGTTCGGAATGTCCACTTGTCCACTCACTCACTCACTATACAGTGTTTGCTACATAAAACACCCACTGGAGGATAAGGGCAGACAGCGGAAAATACATTTCGGACCCTAAGCAGATGTTACACTGCTGCACAATTACAGTATGTGCTGGATATTCATATTATTATCATCTCTGTCGCATAGACACCAATGTGACTGTTCTTAGATAAGTACACGTTGTAACTGACATATGTCTGCACATGTGCATGTTGAAATAAATATAAAATAAAACTTTGGCGCTAAAAACATGTTACTTTATTTACATCATACTTGAATGTACTGAATGTACCTGTGCAAGCACAATGGGGACTGCATCTGGAACTGGTATTGTATACTAATCTTAAATATACCGTATTAATTGTAAATTAATGTAAAATAACCTTTTTTTAAAAGTACCAGTAGCTCTGCCACTGATTTTATAGTTCATGTGCAAGTATTTCATAAACGAGACACTTAACAACAGTTAACAGTTACAGTTCAGACTAATAAAGGTCCTCAAATATGGTTCTGACAGTTATGTGACAGGCAACCGAAGTAGGGTACAGCTTCAGTACGCTACATTTTGGTGTACCTCATGGTGTGCACTACACAGTGAATTAAATTACGGTCCAGAAAAAAAAATGGCCAGTTCACAAGTAGGACTATATGATGGGTAAACACAGCCCAGGTCTCAAATCACAGGCGACACCTAAGCAGCCAAAAGGTCAAAGGTCATGTTCTGAGTCCATGAGCCACTGGCACACATAAAAGACATCAGACTCCCCAGAAGGCGCAATGGTAGTAAGATTTTAAACCAGCCATTCATTTCTTCCAAAGTCAATTTAACATCTACAGCAGTAACGGCTGTGCACCCCCTGCTGATCGGCACCATGCCATTTCCTTAATTTTATTACGACTTAATTATTTTCCAGATAGCTTAGCTTATGCATCCCAACCATCACCTCAAACAGATTACATTGAATTACATCAGCACTGAGACAATGCCAATAAAAACAAAACAGATGACAATGGATAAACAACATTTATCACACGGTCATCTCCACCATCGCTGCTTTCATTTCCGAGCTGCAAAAACGGAACAAGCAAGAATACAGCTGAACCCCAACAGCAAATGTGGTCTGCAGATGAATTACGATTCAAGTATAAGACTCTCAGACCCTTTATTACCAGCTGATCAAATTGTGATCTGACTCATTGTGTCCTTATCACCTGTATCAGGCGATCACAATCACCTCCTATCACTCCTATCATGAGGCTCACGCTAAAGCAATGGGCACGCTCGTTGGTGTGCCAGTGTTATGCAGCATACAACCAGGGATATTTTAATTTGATTTATTCTTATCTATCACCTATCAACAAACTTTGGTGTGACTAGACAACTTTCCGTCATTTTTCTCTGCACATCAGTAGACAAGCGAATGACAGAAACGTATCTGAGTGAGAGAAACATGCTCCACAAACTGATTGGATTCAAACTCCCGGCCCCTGAGGTGTGAGGCAACAGTCCTACCCACTGAGCTACCATGCAAAGCAAGACTTAATAATTAAATAATACTTGTGTTTATTAAATATTACATTTCTTAATAATTATTTAGGAAAACTAAAGGTAGATACAGAAAATGAATAATACACCAGTCATTTTCCATCAATGTTTAGAATCTGGCAAATTCAGCACAATACACAAAGCTTACATCATTTACATGTATTTAGTCAAGGCATATATCAGAAGCATAGTGACACAGTATAAATGTATTGCTATCATACAGCAGGTTTTCCCAATTCCAGTCCTGGATGGCCAGTTTGTAGCACAATTTGCATGCACCTGGCAAACCTGGCAATTAGCGGAGTTAGATGTGTTCAAGTAGGAGAATCTCCAAACTCTGTTACATTCTGGCCCTCCAGGACCACAACAGTATCCTTATAGTCAAAAGGTTTTTACCATACAGTATGTGAACTCCTGTTTCTGCTCAGTATATTCAGTCTCACCAATATTATTATCTTGCCTTTCTGTATGTGCATGTACTGCACATCACTCCACAATCACAAGATCACATCACATTATACTGCACGTCACTCCACAATCACATCACATTATAGTGCACATCACTCCACAATTACAAGATCACATCACATTATACTGCACGTCACTCCACAATCACATCACATTATAGTGCACATCACTCCACAGTTACAAGATCACATCACATTATACTGCACGTCACTCCACAATCACATCACATTATAGTGCACATCACTCCACAATCACAAGATCACATCACATTATACTGCACATCACTCCACAATCACATTATACTGCACATCACTCCACAATTAAAAGATCACATCACATTGTAGTGCACATCACTCCACAAACACATCACATTATAGTGCACATCACTCCACAATTACATCACATTATAGTGCACATCACTCCACAATTACAAGATCACATCACATTATAGTGCACATCACTCCACAATCACATCACATTATAGTGTACATCACTTCACAATCACAGAATCACATCACATTAAAGTGCACATCACTCCACAATTACAAGATCACATCACATTATAGTGCACATCACTCCACAATCACATCACATTATAGT
>JAODKM010000001.1:22805229-22807729 GCA_026780845.1 Petrocephalus sullivani
AGTCAGCTTTGCTTCAACATAGCTGACTCTAATTGAGATGCTTCTGAAGGGCCTGGTTATCAGTATCAG
This sequence comes from Petrocephalus sullivani, assembly GCA_026780845.1. NCBI lineage: Eukaryota > Metazoa > Chordata > Actinopteri > Osteoglossiformes > Mormyridae > Petrocephalus > Petrocephalus sullivani. The sequence continues at coordinate 22,805,299 of JAODKM010000001.1, forward strand.
GTGTGTTACCTTAGGGCCGCACCTAAGCTCTGCAGAGTGGTAGATCTCCAGGAGCAGGGTTGGGCAGACCTGCCTTAAATGAAGAACATTCAGTGAGGAAAACAGAGACACCAAGCTGACACCATGATGACATCAACCCAGGAAAAAAATAATTGAATGCTATGTCCATTACCATTCCCCGATACAGTGTATATATTTTATTTTTTAAGATCAAAAGGCAATGCGTATAACGCCCAGTAGAAAACCACCAAAATGTTATTTACACGCTATGAATAAAGCATTCCGCTCCATGTTAATTGTTCGCTAATATGCACTTGAATCTGAGAAGTCGGTTCAGAGGTTACGGTTAGTGAGCGCTACACAAACCCACAAGCGACGGCACACACGAGTTTACTATGGTGACAAAAAAAACCCACATGAAATGCTTGCGGACGCACAACGGATCCGATCAAATTCACGGGAAGACAGGAAAAGCTAAGGCGGATCTGAAAAGGTTTAAGCGGGATCGCCAGTAAGAGAGAGCACACGAGACTTCCTCGAAATGTACGTTTGTGTATACTGGGTCTTCATACTGGGGAGCTGAAGGTGGACGCACGCTGGACCAAAACTTATGCAACACGTTAATGCAAAAAAAAAAAAAAAAACATGGTTCCACCAGATCATTCCAAATCAGGCTGCTTATTCTGAGAAACATCTTCACAGACAATGAGGCAGAAGGGACTCTGTACTGTCACACATACGAACAGCAAGACATGGAGTGTGTCATGAGGTTTTGCATCTGTGATTCGGGCTTAGGAACACAAACAAGCTGGTCTTGGTTTCTCAGGCTAGTAAACATGTGGTCTGTACCTTGGCACAACAGCCCTCACAGCACCATCAGCACTTCTGGCATATGACACGTTATGGCACTCCCAAGGTTTCTAATCGATGGCTGATAGACTGTTCTGGTTTAGGAATCAGTGGCACGTAAGTTCTGGCAAGATCTTTCAACTACCGTCCCACTGGTCTCCGAAAAACAAGATCCTCGATAGCACATTCAAGGCTCTCTTCCAAATGAAAACAAGCTTAGCCAAGACCACACTCCTTTTGTTTCATGATCAAACACCATAGTTAGAAGGTGGCACATCCCCGTGAGTAAAAAGTCAATAGTAATGCAGAAGATAAGGCATAATTTGATCACCAGTGTTAGTTCACATTGTGCAAATGCATTTAATTAATGATAACCAACTGAGGCTAATATCTGGTTTTCGGACAATGGTGAATGGTGATCCTTCAGAACATACACCTGTAAACATTAACATACAATTCCTATTTTGTTAATATCTGTAGGCAATCCTAATGTGATGCTTCCAAATCCTATGGGGTTGACAATGGTATTCTTCTTTTCTTTGGCTGTAGTGGTTTTTTTTTAGGTTGATGATGTCTATTTTTGTTTCAGGCAAGCTGGGTGTTCAGGGACACTAATGTTTAACTAATGCTGAGTTGAGCGAATCCTATAAGTTTGACGTCGTCTGGAATTTCAGACCCTTCTACACCGGAGGCCTAAAAAAGGAAAAGGGGTAGGTTGCAGGTGATACTTTTTCCACTTATTTTTTTTCTTCTTTGGAGCTGTTTTAACGTTTGTTCCACAACATCTCAAAGCAAAAGCTACATTCAGCCACAGTGGATCAACAGCTGTGGAATAACTGACCTGGCATTAACTTGGCTTTGTATGGCTAACTTGCCTATAACTCTGATGACTACTGACTTTATAATGAACTCATATTTCACATCTGTCTCACTCACATACTGCTATGAAATAGCATTCCAAATTAAATCCAAGTGGTATCAGACTGCCTTTAAAACAGGGACAAAACTGACAAAGTCAGAGTACCCAAAGCTAGCTAAAAAATCCATGTATTACCCATGATACCTGCCAGAGATTAAACAGTGACAATTATAAAAAAAAAAACATTATTTCACAGTTACCTAGGTCATACTGTTGGTTATTAATTGTAATTGTTGTTGTACATATTTGCGCATATTTGGTGATCATTTAAAAAATGATACTTTACTCTCTTTTGAAAATGCTGCATCACAAGTTAAACTGCAAACCAAGTATCAGGCCAATTGCAACCAACTGTACCCCAAAAGAGAATTCTTAAACTTAAAGACTGAAATAAAATGGCAATCATTTTTGGGAGAAATGACAAGAAAGCTCTGACAACTTTATATTTCACAACCTACCAGTTTGAAAGTTAAATTCCTGTTGGTGTGAGGATTGTCAACAATTTTCTGCAAATTAGCAGCAACTGGAGGGGGGAAGAAGACTTAGAATTATTTACTAAAAAAATTACCTTTCTAAGTGTAACTTTAAAACATTCTACAGTTTCCCCATTATACATAGTTAAACATTTATAGTTATTGCAGACAGCTCTTTATTTACATAAAG
>JAODKM010000001.1:22810229-22816877 GCA_026780845.1 Petrocephalus sullivani
GTTACACAGTAAGAAAAGTGCACGAGGACCCACCTCTGTAGTCTGTGGTCCTTCCTTAACTCTGGGTGACTGAAAAACAGACAAAGGCATATTAATGTAATGCTTCCCTGGCTCTGTAGCTCTGAGTCTGGCACAGCAAAGAGTGTGCTTATGTTAGTCTCTAAGGCGCAACTGTAAAAATTAAAGGCGGTAAATCAAAGCAGGAGTGACCAGGCCTTATGGGGGAACTCCAGCCATTGTAACTGCTCAAATAATGTGATATATTAACACACAATTATAATAAAAAAAGCAAGTGCCTTTACTAGGCATCGGGGCTACAGGTCAAATATAGCATAAAATTACAATGAATTATGATTATAATGGAGTATATATTGGCAGAAAAATGCATAACTTGCTAATTAATGGAAGCTAACTTGCTATAATACTGACAAATAAAATAGCCATAACATGATCTGTTACTAGTCCTGTCCCAGCTAGCCTCATGAAGCCAACTCATGTAGTTGCCTACTTAAAATTATCTGTTACAGTAAGCCAATATTTTAATAAAGAAAAAGCAATAAAAGACTAACACTTATAAACAGCAATGTATTTAAAAATATATAACAAAGTCTCAATCATTGGCTGTGTTCGAAATGCCCACTCGCCTATTAAATAGTCCACTATATAGTGAATCGGCCATTAAACAACTGTAAATTTCATGCACTATATAGTGCACTACAAAATCATTTCTAGGCACACCACAATGTCGTGTACAGAAGCAGTACCCTACATCAGCCGACTGAGACCACTATGAATTGCCGCTGAGGAGTCCTCACACCTGGGCTTGAACAGCTGACCTAAAGGTTATCCCCAAATCCTGCATACACACCAGCCCTTTGTAAATAAGATTGGCCACCCCTGCCCTAGTGAGTGAGTTGGACAAGTAGACATTTCAAACACAGCCACTGTCTTCCTCCGTTTCTTTGCATTACTACATGACTGAGTTCCTGATCATAGCTTACATGCTGGCCAGTCCAGTTAGTTGGAGTAATTCCGCCCACCTAGAGTTTAAAATATTTCTCTCTTCGGGGAGCCGGTTTCCTCATGCAAGGTTACGTCACATCACAGAAAAGCGCGAATAAAGCATGGATGAGCAAGGACAGCAACGTGCACCGGCAACAGATTAACATCAGAATGGACACAGGCTATTACCGCCAAAAGCTTTCCAGATAGCAAGGAGCAACCGTGCAGCGGATGGTAACGACCTGTGTGCAGCTCTGTTGCGCTCCAGCCTCTATGCTAATGATGAACCGCACAGCTATCATTGGCAGAGCATATTTAAGGCATTAAGTAAATGTGCCGTTAATAACAATCACTATCTTCAGATTTCTCTCTAATGGTGGCAATTTCCTTCCCATTTTCACAGCATGCATGAATTCTGCGTTAGGGTTCATTTGAGAGCTCCGAAATTGTAAGGTGATCGCATCTGTTAGTTAACAAGCAGCATTGACTGAGTGAGTACAGAAAGATCTTTGTACTACATATATAGATTTAAGAATGAAAGAACACAGATTTAATAAATACAGATGGCTTCCAGGAAAAGAGCTGTCCTCTCTCACTGCAAACCCAAGCACACAGAAATGGTTCCTGCCAAACCAGACCTTTCCCAACAGAAATGTACAACCCGGGCATAATTATTTAAAGCACATTACCTTCTCTGTAATTTTCTAAGACTGTCCTCTACTCCAAATCCCTGAATAAAAATATGCACCATCCAAGTACATCTTCGTAGGAGAACATCAAATAAACTTTGTTTGGGAAAGAACAACCTTTCAGACAGACCTGCTCAGTTCAGAACAAACAGAATCAAGACGCACGTAGAATATATGATTTTTTTAATTAATACCCTCTGCAAACCCCATACTGGATACATGTTTGGAAAATGATATTTTATATACTTTTACGGATGAACAGGTATCTTTATACCGCACAACTTGACTCCTCCACAGGCTGCTTCTGCACGGCTCTACATTGCTACAAAGGGACCTTGATGAGTTACCAGTTGTGTCTTTATGACTTTACGACACTTTCCTGGGCACTTCATAGGCTTCTAGCCAGACGCGCCCAGATTTTCCCTCATCTTTCTTTTTATTTATCTTTATTACCCATATTTATCACCTCTACTCTCCCTCACCATCCAAAAAGACATGTGTCAATTATTATGGCTATACAAGCCATGTGAGATTTCAACCTGCATCACGTTAAAACTGTACTGTTCTGCTAACTGACAAACAAAAGGAACCAGGGAACGGGGTTGGCAACTTTTGTCAGCTGGTCGAAGTGAGATTTTCAGTTTGGACCGGAAACCCGATTTGGACTATGCATGTGCAGAAAAGCACTCGTTACTGCTTTTCGGTTGCTCAATTTACAAATTTGACGCATGAATCACGATTTCTTTTTTTCCCCCAAGAAATTAAGACCTTTGCTTTCTACCTGCTACTTTTGCCGCCTTTAAGGCTTCAGTATAATACTCTGATAAAAACCAGGTCACTACCGATAGTCAGAATCAATATAATAAATAACTGATAGATACAAATAATTTAAAAATAAAATGCTGTATAAAAATTTTAAAATACATTAATTATAATTCAAATAATGATAAATACAAACAATTTTAAAATAAACTGCTATTAACTAAATCGTAAAATCAAGCAGCTGCCGTAAAGCAGTAGCGAGCGGAAATTACGTCATTTCTGTTCATGCATAGTCCGGGTTTCTGGTCCAAATCGGGTAGTCCCACAAGATGAGTCTCACATGTACATATGCAAGAGCTTTCTTACTTTGTAAACAGTTTGTAAGGTTTGCAAACTGCCCCAACGCTTTTGATTTATCTAATTTTAGTTTTATAGTGGAATACTATAGTTTTGGCGTGAGATTTCTTCTGTGAGTGTGAGATAAAGCATGAAAGTGTGAGTGTCAGGCCAGATGTGTTAGAGCTGGCAACCCTGAAGAAAGTTATGCAGCTCTTACATGTTCTCAACTACCTGATTTAAAGGAGCCATTTCTACTACCTGAAATGTATTAAGGATGCAGGACAGAGTCAGATGACGACAATGCAAATAAAGGCCGGAAAGCTATTCCCCAAGTGGTGATTAAAATTCCCTTTCCTATTAGACCATGGGTTAATGACTTGGGGAATTAGTAACATAAGTCTTACAGTGCACAGTCACATGCCAGCTTTTTTCTGACATTTCCCAGGATGCACTGTGAAAGCTGGCTCATTCATTCAGATAATACCATAAGAATAAGTCAAAGAAAATAATACTAATTTAAGGAGCCAACCGGCATGATTCAGCCACCAATTTCTTGGTAGCTCAGGGGCAGAATTCTGTGTTTGATGTGCTTATGTTCTTTTTCCCTTAGGATTCAAAGTTGATCTGTCTATCTAAGGGGGTCTCCTTAATTTTATTGCTGTGTACTTGCAATAGATTTCATGATGGAAAGATGACTAATTTTCTGTGATAAATTTAAGCTGACATAGCTGTTATCATGATCAGTCCTCACATTTGGACAGCACATTGATAAATTTGGGCAGAGTTCTAATTCCCTCAGCACAATCTCTGTAAAGCTCTTATGAACAATATCTATTTTTTCCATGTGACATGAAGTGGGAATAAATCATGAATAGCAGATACATCAGGTCTGGCAAAAAAAAAATAGTTACAGGTTAAATTAACAAAAAAGCTAGCAGACTAAAAGTACTGCCCGTACACACTGGAGTATGTGCCCAACTGAGATGTGATTTTGATGAACCACAGCTCACCAGAGCTTCTTCTAAGCCCCGCCCTCCCTGCAACCACTTCCATAGCTCTCTTTGACCCCTCCTTCCTAGCTATTCCCCGTCCCCTGACCAATTCCTGAGCTCCCTCTGACCTCTAAGACCCCCTCCTTCTTGGCCGCGCCCTTCCCGCTGACCAATTCCTGCTCTCCAGCAGAGCACTGCATCTCCTGCCCTGCCCTGCCCTGCCCTGCCTAAGGGGGAGCTCTTCCATGTAAAGGGAATGCCATCTGTATCCACGTGGAGAAAACAACCCTGGGAGTGGGCAGCTCGAGGGGCTGGGAGAAGCGCACTTGCCGCCTGGGCACGCTTACTGACTTGGCCTGGGGTTCCTTCACAGGTGGACGAAACAGAAGAGTGGGGGGGGGGGGGGGGGTGTTGGAGACAGCAATTACATCTGCACATACCCCTTGGCACACCGCAGAAAATTAGCATAAGAGCACCATTGTGTCACCAGCATTGTGAATCATTAGCAGCTTGACGCTTGGTTGAATGAAGCCAGGTCAAACCTACCTGCTTCTAAAGGCCACGGGAGGTACTGGAGGCCTGCTTATTGGGCCAAAGTGTCGAATAAGCAGTTGTGAGGTGCCGGTGGTGAGGAGGGGACTCACCCGCAGAGCAGCCACGGCGGCCTTGCCCTCCTCGCTCTCCTCGTCAAGCTCATCATCACTCCATTCCCATTCGCCATCCTCGGTCTTGTGGAGCCGCCCACTGGAGCCAGGCACCCTGCGCACCTTTCGTAAGACACACAAGCGCCCCCTTCTGGTCAGATGGAAATAATATTTCAACATATTAAGTTCATTAAATGTTATGACTGGAGGGATGACTGGATGGGCTCTCCCACTTTGCACCCCCTGGGAGCAGGGGCACGTCATCCCAAACAATGGCTCCGTTTCCTGTTGGTGACCTTAACCCCCTTAAACTGTTCTTTAGCTCCCCTACCAAGTAAATCAACACTAATTAGTTTAAATAGTAATCTCATAAATTTTAATTAAAATCAGACCCCCCCCTCCCCCAGTAAAGGCCTAGTCCCTCGTTCCTTAAATCTCCTGTGACACTCCTGCAGACAGAATTACTCATTTACCTGACGCTTTTATCCAAAGCACCTTACTGTGGAGGGTTATAGCCTGCACTCCCTGGGATGGGAACTGCTGACTTGTAAGTACAGTGCTCTACTGGCTCATTTAGCAAACGCATTTCATTTGTACAGTTTGTATGGCTATGGCTACGCTACTGTATCTCAGCACACTATACAGAACTTACATTACACTCATTAAAATAATCGTATTGGGCAAAAAAGAAACGTAAAAGAAGGAAAAAAAAATCAATGTCAGCTGGTCTTAAATGGAGGGCAAACAGCCCGTGGGTCCCATCTGCCCCACAGCGACCCTGTCTGGCAGCCACGTGTCACTGCGAGTCGTGTAAACATCCCCCTCGTCAGCGGTTATACTATTAATGCATTTCTGCTCAGAGAAATGCGCCGTTTACAGTGCTGAGTGTGTCTGAAAATGGCGCCAAGTCTTAAGGGCACAGCAACAACAAAATTATTATTACAATAATAAAGCTGAAACTAATCATCCTGAATTATTATAACTAGATTGTGGTCTGTTGCCTGGTAACAGCAGTAAAACTTTAACTGGCTAAAGAAACACGAAAAAAAACGCAAAATTCTCCATGCACTAATGCACTCAATCTGCTTGATTGAAGATAGCACTTATTCATTTACATATGGCAATTAAGCACAGTGTTAATTAAAGTCAAACCACTGCTGGTCCCTGGAAGATAGACTGGCGGACTAGCAAAAACACGGATAATGACTCCTCAGACTGTCCTGGTCACAGTGAGTACGTCTTTAAACAACACAAAACCAGACACATAAGGCAGGGCACGTGTCCCAGCTTGAACCCAGGATGGAGGACCTGCAGAAAGCAGAGGCCAATAAGCTAACTAACCATCATCTTTCTGGGGGTGTCCTTCAAAGACCAGCCCAGTCCAGTAGCGCCCTGCGGCTTTTCTGTCAGAACACATGGTGTGGACTGAAATGCTTCCGAGCTGGGTAAGGCTCTCACCTTTTTGGATCGTTCTCTAATTGTCGGAGCCCTCTGTAGAAGTTTTTCTTGTAAGTATTCGTTGTTCTGGGGGAAAAAAGACAAAACAGATTTACTCCAATAATGAGAGCGTGTGCCCTGAGACGGACTGGTATCTCATGCGGGGTGTCCCTGCTTTGTGCACTACAGTGCCCCCAGGATGACTTGCCAACTTCTGTATTTCATGTGAGACACTTAAAGAAGAATAATGCAATACACAGTTACTTATATTATTTATATTTTAGTTGTATGCATCATAGTTTCTGCAAGAATTACGAGCACCAAGGAAGACTGATAAGGTTATTCTCTTTATGATCATTTAAAATCGTTGAGGATTAAACATGATTTGGATAAATATGCCAAGGCTTCATTAACCAAACCATATCCTGAAACGTTCCTGATTGTATGACAGCGATGCGGACAGGTCACTGTAATCCTGTGTGGTGATGAAATCTACAGGCAGGCTGATACTGGAGTTTCTGATCCATTCAAGTGCTGGAGACACACTGTTCTCCTGGCTTAGTCGGACAGGGCCAGGGAGACAAGGCACCGGGCAGAGAGCACTCACCTTTGCCTTTTGAAAGAATTTGTGCTTCAGAAGCTCTGATGACGTCGGTCTGAAAAACCACAAAGCCAAATCTGTTAAAGTGCAAAAGTTTTAGAAAGCTTTTTATTAGGGCTGTCAAAATTGACGCGTTAACGCGGATTAATCCAGCGTTGTGATTAATCTGATTAAATATATTA
>JAODKM010000001.1:22822850-22840414 GCA_026780845.1 Petrocephalus sullivani
CTGTAGTTTGAAATGAAGTTACATTTCTGCAAAGTTGATATGAAAACAGACATTGTATATTTATTTTGCTTATTGGTTATTGTTCAGTTCAGTGGTGTTGTAATCATTGTGTCAAAAACAGAAGTATAATAGCAAAGAAATATCGGTCCAGAATATCGGTTATCGGACACATAAACATGCAAATAATTGATATCAGTATCGGTAATAAAAAAATCAATATCGGTCGATCACTACTTATGAGACATTTTCTCAACTTTAACCTTGAGTTAAAGGCTTCAGTTTTTGATTTTACATGACCTGACATCAATAATGTAAGTCTGCCATATAAACGTCACAAACAAATGTCACCGCATGGACCACAGTGCCAAACATTCTTCCGGAAGACACCACTCATCTATCAAAGCAGCCTCGAAACTTCATTCTGTAATCAGGCCAAGTCATCTGAGGGCTGCTAACGTTGACGGCAAACCGCCGTGCATCTCCTGCATCAGAAAGCACCATAAATACAGCGCCCTGTCTCCCACTCCCTCCCCCTCTCTCTCACTCCATCCCCACGTAAAGGTCAGAAGCCCTAAACCAGTATGGGATTAACAAGGCACAGTGAGCCAGAAAACAAAGAAACATTTCAGGGTGTCAGAACCAACAAACTAATGCACGAACGAACGAACGAACGAATAAATGAATGGACGGACAAAAGGACAAACAAATTCGGAGCTCCTACTGAAGACCAGCCAGAAGGCAGCACTGCCCACTACCCCATATTTAAGCACCCCCTCAGGCAGAATTCATCATGTTGGACCCCAAAGTCCAGGGCTGATTTTTAATCACAGTCCTGCCATGGCATCCATTGCATAAACATGTAACTTGGAATAAATGATAGTGTCAAATTATATTTTAATGGTATTATTAAGAACATCGAATGTATGCCTGACTAACATGTCTATTTCGGCACTAGACTGTCCGAGCTGTCTGTCCTATGGCACCTTATCCAAACATGTCGTCTTCCTTACTTGTGTGTAGTCCGTCTTGCTGATTGGTTACTGCTCTATATTAATACTCTATTTTATGATACTTTTGTAATACATCTATTACGTGACTGATTACAACAAAACAAATCCTTTATATTCCTCGGCTCTGTGGCCAGTAAAGTTGATTCAGTAACTCATTATTTGGATAGTCTGCCTGCAGAGGGTATACAGAGCATTTGTAACATTTCAACAATTTATATAACATTGCTTGTACGAGTAGTCAAATTCAATCAAATTATTCCAAAAATATGTAGGTATTTTCATGAACCGTGACATACTGTATATTCTGTTAAACTCGGCGAAACAGCTGAATTGTTGAATCTCAACTAAGTAACACTCTGTAGGCGGACTATCCAAATAAATTGCTATCACTGAATCCGATTATTAAACATGTGATACAATTATGCTGTATCTGTATGAAGCAGACCATAATAAAAAGGTTAGTATTGTTTCCAGACCCTTGTTTGCCGGGTGGGTGGACAAGAAGCCCATTTTTTTCTGTGTGCTGCAGGATTTCATTTCATTACCTCAGCTGCTGTCCCCCAACACCCCATAATAACAACATCCTAAACAGCGCTGCACAAGCCTCTGCCATTTAGGGAAAGTTGTCCTTAATTTACCCCACATCAGCCTGTTATATTTCCCTTACATCACTAGTCAGCGTCAGCTCTGCTGGGAGAGAAACAAGGTAAAAATAACCTGGTGAAACTTAACCAAGGAAGCAGTCCCCTGATTTGGGGGGGCTCAGCTCATCTCAACTCATCTCACCCCCCCCCCCCCCATGAATGTCACATGACCAAGCATTTCTCCATGACTGCATTCTGTGGCAAGATCAATTTAAAAAAGGGCACCTGATCGAAAATAAATAAAAACAAAGCAACATACTTAAATAGAAAAAAATCATATGTTTACCACCAAAGTAGAAAGTAAAAAATAAATACGGAGCCGGTGATTCTGTCCATGGTGAGCCAACGTGATGAGTAAATCAGACTGTCAAACAGCTCATAAATGCAGAGCAGACTGATATGCGACCTATCCACAAAGCTCTTGTAGGCCCTGAATTTATAGGGATACATCTATTATGTATTTGGCGATTCAAGCAAAGAACATATCCTACATACATAGAAAACTGCACTGAAGGACAGGACAACAAACTTATACAACAAAAAAGATAATGAATGATACCTTTGGGCAACACTAAACTTATTCATGACAGGTGGTATAATCATCTTTTCTATAATATACTAGTATTTCTGTTAGTCAGGGAGAAAAAGTCTGAGATGTCTTTATAGACCCTTTAACTGCTAAAAGAGACACTTAATTTCAGCAATAAAGTGCAGACATTCTTACTGAAACTTGCCTCACATTATGACTTTAGCTAGATGCAGGTAAATGAATATAAAATAAGATTTAGCAATGGAAAAGCAGCACTAAGGGGAGTACAATTCGTTTCAGAGTGCAGCAGTGGCACAGTGACATTTACAAACATTCTCACTTGACGAGGCAAACGCTGCAGCACACTTCGCTCAGAGAGGACAGAGAAGAAATATATCCCCACGTAATACCTGCAATTTGCACCGATCCATCTTCTCCGAGCAGAATGTTCCCAGCCTTCACATCCCTGCCAAGACAAGAAACAAATACTCAGCTCACTTACTATTTAGTTACAAAACAGCTCCTTAAGAATTTTGTAAGTACTTCAGCAGAAAGTAGCAATTACCAGGGATTTTCAGCCACCCGAGACTTCAGTCGAGCAAGTAAACTTCTAAAAGCTCAATAAACACTCTCTTCTTCACTTCCTGTTTAGATGGTGTGTGCAGTGACCATTTCCGGATTTTGAATGGACAAGGCCAGGGGTCTCAAGCTCCAGTCCTGGGGGGCTGGAGTCCTGTGTAGCTTAATTCTTTCCCTGTTCCATCACAAATGATTGCGCTCAAGTGCTGTGTGGTAATTAGCACAGTGAGTTGAATCAGATGTCTTAAATGAGGGTAAACCCAAAAATGTGCAGGGCTCCGGCCCTCCCGGACTGGAGTTTGAGACCCCTGGACTAGGCCCTCCCAAGTGTAACCTGTCCTCAGGGATTTTCCCTCCCCCCTAAGTACCAATACACCAGTACCAGGTATTCAGTGTTCTTTATAGGCAGGGAGCTGGGTTGGAAGCAGAAATATGGACTTACCTGAGGGTGCCTAAGGACTGGGAAGAGAAACACTGCATTAGACTAAAGCTTGGCCTTGGCTTCTAGTCTGGAACTCAACAGTGGCAGCATCCCTAGGTCTGACCTTTCCTTTAGGAATTTCAGAAATGATTTGCACCAAGAGGTGTCTGGTGCCATGACGAGGGTAACCTCAGTTAGGCAGGGAATGACACCAGCCTAGCCTGTTACTTCTGGTGATAGGCAGGGTGACATGACAGTCATACTGTTTCTCTCTCTACTGCCTGGGAGCCCCAGAGAATTGGACTGAGAATTACAGTGCTGCTGTGTGAGCTGTCATGGCTCTCATTTTCCATTTCACCAGTATTTCACTGGATGTGTGCAATTGCGAGAGAAGATGTGCCCCTGCCTCATGGCCTGTGCTTCCAGGGATGGGCTCTGGGTTGGCAGTGACCCTATGCTGGATATGTGGTTTGAAGACGGACTTATGGACGCATGGATGAATGGATAGATGGATGGATGAATGAATATTTACCATTACAAGGGTCACATACATCAAAAGTGGGAGTCGAGCAGCTGCTTATAGTCAAGAGCTCAGCGGGTTAGGATAATTTGCTAGGTTCAAATCCCAGGGCTGACAGAGTGATTTCACCATTGGCCCCGGAACCACACCCAGGGACTGTCCCCAGCTGTCTGACCATGCATTCTTAGAAAGTGTATGTTGCTAAATAATTAATAATGTAAATTAAGCTTTGCTCCAGGAAGGATAGCGAATGGGACCTTATAGGAATGCAGGTACTATCATGGATGGCAGTAGAGGGGGATTTAAAGAAATAGCAGAGAGGAACAACAATGAGGGACAAACATTTCCCTCACAAAGGGACAACAAATGGCATTTGGGTTTAAGGAAGGAGCACAAGTGGGTTTGGGAGCAGGCATAGGAGCCTGAGTGGGAGTAACTGGAACAGAGCAGGAGGACAAAAAAGATGGATGCATCAGGAGGCTCCCTGTCTTGAAATAATTAAACGTTCAGAAACACATCATTTCATTAAAAAACAAAACTATCTTCAGCATTCATGTGAACAAATGAGCTGAATGTGTAATTTAATGAAAATATTAACGAAGCTCTGAAATTGTGTGAATCTTAAATTTCAGCAGAATGAAATTTGTCAAACGAGAATGACAATGCGAGAAAGTTTTCAGGATGAAATTTAGCGCCATTTCCCGCCTTCCATTTTTTCCCTTATCAATTTGGTCACAGACACATTGCCTTGGCAAGTCGAAACCGCACGGATTTCTCTGTTAAATCATGGTGGAGACTTCATCTGCGCATTTTAATTAGCCATCTTTGTAACATCCCGAGAAGAGAGGCAGCCAGTAAAATCGCTTATTATCAGCCCCTGCCAATGGGACCCCCTTCGCGGGTTTTCAGCACATGAGCGTATGGGCCCAGCTATTGTCCAGCTCATGGTTACCATGGTGACAGACTCTGTAAAGAAGAACTTGGAGCTGTATTCTTTGTCACAAGAGCTAAACTTCACTATGTACGGCAGTCGTATTTAAGTCGTACAAGCTATATATATATATATATATATATATATATATATTGTGAGCCAGGCCTTCATGATGTCAAGTCAGCTGTTATAGCTGCAACGGGAGAGCCAACTCCATACTGATGCCTATGGATTTAAAATAGGATGTCATAAAAGTTCCTGTAGGTGTAATGACCAGGTGACCTAATAATACTGTCCAGTGTGTGTGTGTGTGTGTGTGTTTGTGGGTCATTAGATGGTGGGGACCATTTTTCTGTCCCTACAAGGATAACCTCAATTTTATAAAAATCTCAGTGTAATTAAAAAACAAAAAATGCCAAAAGGCTTGTATTTTGTTTGGTTACTTATGGTGAAGGTTAGGGTTGGGTAGGGGTTACACAAACTTTATCTCCACAACAATAAATTGCTTTGATACTTTTAATTCACACATTCTGTGAACAACACAAACTATCAGCAGAAAGATTACAGGATATTAAATGGACACGGCTGAGCTATGGGCCAGCTGGCCAGTAGGAACCACACACCAGCAGGGCTGTAGGTTTGTCTCAGTTATGGCGCCGCCCTGGTGGAGCGTTCATGTTCTCCAACCTGTTACTGCGGGGAATTGCTGCTGCTACTCCAGCTTCCATCCCGTGGTTCAAATACCACACATCCCTGTTGAACTGGTGACTGTAAACTGACCTTAGCTCATGGCTGTGTAATCCAGTACAGTTTCACACACTATGTAAAGGGCACATTTACAGCTAAACGACGTGAATGTCACTTTCTCACTCTTCCGATAGGAGGCATCAGACTCAACCATATCTTTGCTTGAAACAAACAAACACCATCTGTCTGGGCTCAGTGATGACTTGAGCTGCACACGTTACTCGAGCCAGAAATCATTATCAGTCACGTCGCATCATGCTAAGCCTTCCCCGTGTCCTGGAAACCCGGCACCGATTCCATTCTCAGCCTTCTACTGTCTATTTAATTTCTATTACTTATGTCTTTTAAAATATCAATTATAGTTTAATTGTAATTAATAATATTTTTGTATCTTTATGTTGATATGATTTCCACTTAGTTTTAGTATTAATTTCAAAGTGATATCTGTTAAACAATGGGACTTTAATTTTCAATTTATTATTTTTATTCACAAAGTTCTGTTGTCTGTGTTTCATAATCTTCTGTAGCTCACGTAAAGGAGAGACTGGGATTATTGCACTATTTAGCAACCTTTGGACTGAACTCCTACATTTCACATTTCCCCATGCAATAGCATTTCATGGCCACCGGGGGCAGCCTTGTTGTCAGCACAGAGCAGCTCAGAGACTGCTATATGCGACCAAGGCTTTCAGAGCTGCATCTTTCAGCACACACTGCATGTTTCAGAAAAAAATACTTGCAAGATAAGCCAATCAGAGATACCCATTAACAAAAGGAACCAATGAAGTATCTCCTCCAGGTGGTGTTCATTCAGGGAAGACAGGGGAAAGTGAGAGGGGGCAGTGTGTGACTCAGCACATAGATCTGGATTTAGGGTCGTGATTTTTAACAACCCATGAGTCTCGCAATAGGGGTCATGGTGACATCAAGCAGCACGCTGAAGATCTATGAGACTGTAATTGGAAGATCACTGGTCCAAGTACCAGGGTCAGCAGAGTGATTTCATCACTGGACTATTTAGCAAGGCTCTTAACTCAAAATTGCTCTAGGGAATGCCTGACCCTACTTTTTTGGAAAAAAGTAAAGGACTGGGGAGGCAGACCACACGGAGCAGGGCAGCGCAGTCTTACACTAAAGGCAGACAGCGATGACCTTTCCCAGTGGTTCCAGCTAAGCTACATCAGTAGTATGCTACGTACACCTGTCGCAATGGAGTCCGCCCCCAAGCCTAGCAGCTTCACCCTATACTGCGATAATCCATCACTTAGAGTGCAGTGACCAAGTTCTGTTGCAAGGAGGGCCACCAGCCTAGCAAAAGTGTGATCTGGCCAAAATAATAAAGAAAAAGCAAAGAGGCTTATTCCAAACACTGGGAAGAGACTGAACTTCCAACCATGTCATCGTAAAATGAATTTAATGTGCATCCCTGACACAGGTGTTGAGGGGTTGAGACCCTCGTTTTTGACCGATCAAAATACACTTCAGAAAACGTTCACAAAATGTTCTACTAAAAATACAAATAAATTATACACGTAATGTAAAACCCCTTTCAAAGCATGACACTCAACATTTAATATTTTATATTATCGTAACAGCATCTCGGTATCCACCATGACTATTACCTGTGGAAGTCAGATGTCCTCTCTAAACACAGTATATACTGTTGCCTACCTACTGCAAGTTCACAATACGATTTTAAACATTTACACCGATTTTTAACCGATTCGCGATAACTAATAACTAGGCATGTAATGATGTATTATTAAGTATTCATTGACTTTAGTGCTGCACAGGCCTCTGCACACACTGCCCCCTAGAGTAAGGTTCCCTGCAAACACTCTGCCCTGCCACAGGCCATATCTAACGCCGGCATAATTAAGCAATGTTTGCCTCTCCGTATCCCGAAACCTCATTGGCTATTCTCAGCCAGTGACCATGGGCCAGAGAGCTCCAGGAGGCGCTAGGCCAGAAGCAAACCCGAGCAGGGAGATACTGAGGTGTAAAGTAGCTAACCCCACTTGCAAATCGGTGCCTTTCACAGTGTACAATATGACACCCTGAGAAAAGGGGTCATGGGAGAAACCATCCATCTGTAGAAACCCTGATGCTACATGCAGTGGTGTAGGAATGGACAAGCAGGAATAAGCGCTGAGGAAAGAATCAAACTGGGACAGTCTATAAGCCTGTACGCCGGGGGGTGGGGGGGTATTCCCTCCCCCGGATCGCTCACCATCATGTCAAAGAGTAGGTGGAGAAAGTCACCGGGCCGTGACAAATATTTCATAATGCATTTGGAGAAGCTCCAGCCATTATTGGCCCGGAAAAGTACCACGACTGAATCACGCTGCCGCTACTCACAGGACCCAGCTTGGTGTTTGCGGAGCAAGCTGCAGCATTACACACCCAGAAAGATATGAAGTGGAGGAGGGCAGGACTAAACTACTGGCTGCCTACAGTGAAACAGACACCCAGATTCATCTGGCACTACCATGGCGCCATCAGATGGTTGTGGTAAGTGCTGGGAGAGTGGAATTTAAAGGGGAATGCACTTTGATACTCATCCAAAGTCCCAAAAACCCAGCTTTTCCTGAGTGCTTTGCTAACTTGGTAATCCCCCTCTCCCCTCCCGCAATGATAGATAACTTTCAGCGTTGCCACCCCACCTTGGTTGACAACTGTTACCCACTAGGGGACCCCTCAAGACCTAACAATTCAAACACTGGTACCCACCCAACATACACAAAAACCTATCCCAGGCTAGCCACTGTCAAGAACTCAGAAGCATCATGATTTCCCCCTGCCCACAAAGCAGCCCTGGCCTTAGGCATTCCCATCCCCACTATCCAATCTTAGGATAGGGCATCTATGCACCTTGGAGATCGGCTCCTGATTTACATGGACATGCAGACAGGGGCTGGGCCAGGGGGGTGCCAGTGTCCTTATTGAGATTCTGCACCTTCCTGTGGAGCTCTGTAGCTAGCTAAAGGGCAATGCATTATTTACACCTCCGCGTTCCCCGGGGCAGACAGGTGGGTGGGCGAGCTGCAAGGAAAAGCAACGTAATGAGAGGCTCTTAAAAACCGGGTCATGAATATTCAAGGGAAACCAAAATGTCAAGAAC
Source organism: Petrocephalus sullivani (assembly GCA_026780845.1). Lineage (NCBI taxonomy): Eukaryota > Metazoa > Chordata > Actinopteri > Osteoglossiformes > Mormyridae > Petrocephalus > Petrocephalus sullivani. Next base: position 22,831,353 of record JAODKM010000001.1, read on the forward strand.
AACCGAAAAGCCTCAACAAGTTCAAGGGAGATGGAGCGACATAGAGGCAGAGGGATGAAGAGGGTGATTAAACGTGAGGGAATGTGGCACTGTACTCCATCGTAGCAGTAGGCTGCTATGGTTACTATCCAACCATACGTATGTGTCTGTGGCCGTGACACTGTCTACAACGCCAATGATGCACATTGAGATTCCCTATTAAGAAATCATGGAAGACTTCCATGTTGAACAAGAGGGTGCAGAGTTGCAAGGGGAGTCCAACTGTTAAAATGATTCAACAGATCAGGGTGCGACTTAGCAGGCTGGGCTATGATGCCTGTGGCCGGTAGGTCGCAGGAAGCTGATGTAGAGTTTCAATAGACTTTGGGTGCTGAAATGCCTTCTGGGTAAGTAAACAAGGCAGTGAGGACATCATCAGTCTAGACCAAACTCTCAGAATGTCAATCCTTAACCCCCCCCACAGAATCAGAGCCGGAGGAACCGGATTCTTTCAGCTGGGTGGATAATTAGCCAGATGCTTTAGGGACGATTTGGCATCGGCTGCTCCGGCAGGGTAGGACGGCAGCAGAGAGCAAATGATGACGGAATTGACATTCACGAAGAAATCCTTCATTTCCAGAAGTTCCACTTTTTAAACTGCGCAGTTACATCCTAACATAAAATGACAATGTTATGTTAGGAGAAAACAAAATAAATAAAATTAAAAAACCCACCAATTCCTTCCACTCTTTGAACCTTCAGCTGTAGGTGCAGCCTCACGTCTAGTGGAAGGTGAATGCTCCCATTTTGGGGGCGCAGAAAAAGTTCTTGTCAGTTTTTAATATCAGAGGGGATGACAGACCAAAATAGAATTGACTCCTGCAGCTTCCACCGTAAAAAAAAAAAAAAAAAAAAAAAAAACTTATAAAATAAGTAGTAAAACTGAACTGTGACAGGAAAGTTACTGTTAATCCAACCGTTGCTTATTTGCGGTATTTTATTTTCACCGAGCTGCTGTGGGATTCTCAGGAATATTTACAGACCTGCTAAATTGTTTGACAGCTCAAGAATTATAACGCAATCAGAAATGAAGTAAGTAACGGGACATTAATGTGTGGCTTAACCTTCTGAGTAAGACTTATCCTCTCAGCTTTCTGTTTGATACCCCACACAGGGGACGGGGCAGTGGTACTTGGCACGCTGTTTTCTCTGCCTGGATTTAGGGTCGTGATTTTTAACAACCCAGGAGTCTCGCATTAGGGGTCATGGTGACATCAAGCATCACTTTGACATTGACGTTGAAGATCTATGAGACTTTGGTTGAGTTGCTAATCAAATAAGTAATGCCACAGAATTTTTGATGAAGAGTTTCTGTCCCCTACACAGATCAGATCCTTAATGAAGACAGTATCTGAGACCTATGGTTAAAAATGTTCTGCTATCCAGTTCTATGGTCAGTCAGTCCCTAAAGCAACTGGAGTTGAGGGCCTTGCTCAAGGGCCCAACAGTAACACTCTGCTGACCCTGGGATTTGAACCAGACAGTCACAGGCCCAGCGTCCTAACCCACTAAGCTTGCATTACCATCTGACACCTTGTCTGGCACTGCTAATTGTACACCATTTGGCTATTTATGATAATTGTTGGTTTACCTCTATTGTTTAATGCTTACCTGTTACTGTTATTCAGGGAATTATGCTAGGATTGGAGGGTTAATGAAGGAGCAAAGCCCTCTTAACACCTACCTGTGAATCTGCCCATTCTTATGCAGGTACTCCAACCCCTCCAAGACCTCCTTCAGGATGGTAGCTATGCTCGGCTCATCCAGGACTCCAGACTTGTGCTCCCCTCTTGAAATGATGTGCTTGATGATGTCGAGCACCGAGCCTGGAGAAAGACGAGAGGCAAGTGTTAGGGTGGTTATGGGAAGGTGCAGTCAGAACACGGTCAGGTATGCCCATTGTGGTCAGCAGCTGCCAACACTAAATTTTTTCATTTGGAGAGAAGGGGTACACATTGATGGTTATACTTTTTTCAGACAAGACCCAGGTAATATGCAGTCATTACTCGACATTCATTAACTTAGGAGTATGACTGACTACGGACTGTCAGTTCTGGACTGTTAAATAAATCAGAAATTAAGTTAAGTTTTCTATGAACATTTAAAAATGTAAAAAGTATTTAACAAATGTAAATTTTATATTTCATGTACTAAAATGAAAACAAAGCACCCACACCAAAAATTTGGCACCGAACAAAAAAAATCTTAAAAGTATTTTAAGTTCTCGAGACTTTAACAAACTATTAAAGTAACACCAGTAAAACAATACAAATCAGATTAGCAGATTTATATTTCAATAAATCTATTTTAGAAGTACAGCTACACTTCTTGGTAATGAACTTAACTTGACTTGACTGATAGTATGGGGGGGCCAGGCAGGTGGTGTAGTGGTTAGGGGTCCGACTGCGTAACTGAAAGGTTGCTGTTTCGAGTCCCCGACCCACAAGTACCGCTGAGGTACCTTGAGCAAGATACCATCCCCAAGCACTGCTTTCCAGGCACTCAGGTAGCTGCCCCCTGCTGTGTCACGATGTCACATGGGTTAAAAGCAGAGGACATTTCTTTGTTGTGTGCTGTGGTGTGTCAACAATGACAATTTCGCTATGTAACCTCAGCATATTCCAAGAACTCATAAAAACACCTTGTATGTACTTGTATAATAACATTATACAAGGGTGGGACTGAAATTGAAACACCTGGTTTTAGACCACAATGATTTATTAATATAGTGTAAGGAATCCTTTTGTGGCCGATGCAGCATCAGTTCATGTTGGTAATGACAGGTACAAGTATGGTTCCTGATTTGCTCCTTCAAAACACCCCAAAGTGGCTGAATAATATTCAGATCTGGTGACTGTGCAGGTCATGGGAGATGTTCAACTTCACTTTCATGTTCATCTTCACTTTCATGTTCATCTTCACTTTCATGTTCATCAAACCAGTCTGTCACCAGTCTGCTGTGTGTATTGGTGCATTATCATGTACAATGTTTGAACCATTGGGTGAACATGGTCCTCCAGAATGGTTTGGTAGTCTTTGGCAGTGATGCACCCATCTAGAAGAAGTAGTGGGCCTAGAGATTGCCTTGATATTGCAGCCCAAACCATCACTGATCCACCCCTGTGCTGTACTCTGGGTATGCAACAGTCCGGGTAGTTAGCCTCGTATGAGCTTCTCCACACCATAATTTGTGCTACTGGCACCATTGAAACCAATGTTTAGCACTGGTATGAGTGACCAGGATTGGCTATAGCAGCCTAACCATGAATATTGACACTGTGGAGCTCCCAAAGAACAGAGACTTGAGGTACACATTTAAATTTTGCAGTGAGTTGGGCAGCATTGGTTTTATGCTTTTTAACGTAGTTACTATCCGGGGGTTACTATCCAGACATCACTTTCAGTGTCAACATGTGTCAACATGCTCCCACCCCCCACTTCCCAGCTGTGCAGAGATCTACCCCTCTACCATATCCCACTTTCTGAGCAACTGGGAGTTAAGGGCCTTGCTTTATCTGCCATCTCTGGATTTTGAACCGGCAACCTTCTGATCACCTATGTCACCACATGAGGTGGAGACCGGCACTGTTAAAATATATTCTATTACATATTATATTTATATGTATTATAAACTTGTTTAATCACGAAAAAGGGTGAACAAATTTTCAGATTAGTTACACCTCAGAAAATTTAATCAGTTATTAATTTTGACTGACAGATCTTATCAAGTATGTCTGAAAATACAGGCAGGAGATATTAACTAGGCACCAGACTGACAGGACGTGTATTTCACCAAAAACAGGACACCATGTCTCGGGTTCTTCCTGTAGAATGGCAGCCCACTTAAACGACAAGGCAACACAATCAGATGCCGGCTGAGCTGGAGCTCCACGGAGAACCACCATTTAGAGCCTTTTCTGATATGCAGAAATATCTATTTGATGTATGAACGTCCTGGGTATGTAAGGGATTCCCCTGCAGGGCTTTGGAGAGAGAATCTTGCAGAGATTAAAGCCCTTGTGACAGACTCAGGGGGATTTAAAAACAAAAAAAAAAAGGATAGAGGAATGAGTGATAAAACACGGGACGTTCTTCCATTCTCAGACCCTCAGACTTCATTAAGTGATAATTACAAGAAAAAATGTGAACCAGGAAACTCCATTTGGTCAGGGGAAAGACATGTCTGGAAGAAAAGGCACCTTTCCATGTTAGACGATTAGATCCCTTGTATAAATGATGATGATTCAGGGCCTGATATAGTGGGCAATATAAAGCCAAGCCATACATTTCATAAAAATTACCAGGCCCTTTTCTAGTCAAAACACCTACTTCTCATGCCATTATATTCACAGCAACTGGTTGGTAGGTGGGTGTAAACTTGAAATGCTTTGGTGGTGAGCCTCAATCTAGCTTTATCCGGGTTTCAGAACATATAGGCATGATTCGTGTGCGCTGTAACTGAGCCACTAGGACCATCCACACATCAGACATATCTCCTTGGTCACTTGCGGCCAAGACAGCAAGTCTTTGTGGTATATCAAGAACCACGGTTTTCAGGGTAATGTCGACGTACCACCATGAAAGACGGACCACATCCAAAAGCAATAACTGTGGATACAAGAGGAAGCTGTTTGAAAGAGATATCTGGGTACTGACTGTAGGATTACAAATTTATAAAATGTTTAATCAGATGGTCTGCATCTCTGTGTATCCCCTCCCCCCTTGAACAGTATAAACTCCCCAGAGATGAGTTTTAGTCAGACTTGGATGACTACAGCGACACATGGTGAGTTCTCAATAAAGAGTAACTTCTGCTTGAATGATATCCCAACGTCTCCCGATCTCTGCTGCGACAAAGGAAAAAAAGTTTCCAACATGACCCAGATAGTATCCAAAAAACATAAAACCACAGCTGCCCAACTCACTGCAGAATTAAATGCGCACCTCTTAATTAAATATGACTCTTGTTTCCAGCAAAATTCTTTGTCAGGAGCTCCACAGGATCAATATTCATGCACTGTAAATAGTCTTTCAGTGGTACTGTCCACATGACAATATTTTTAAGTATATTTATTCTCACGTCAGTCTGCATGTGAACCAAATAACATACAAATCGGACCATTGCTTCTGGGTGCTTAGCTATTTTTGTCACTGAGTATATTTTTTATACCGAGTATATGTAAGTAAATGAAATGTATCATTTTCAACTGGGAGACATAGAAGAGTATCCACAGCATTTATCTCAAATTTTTTTGACTTGGTTCATTCCTTTATTTTCGTTGCCCGACAGGGAAAAACATCCCCCCCAAGAAACCATGCGTTAGAAATGTTTGAGGGTGCGTGGTATTCTGACCTGATGGCCAGGACATACAGCTGGAGAAGACAGGAAGTCATTGCCCAGTCCCGAGCTGTGGCAGAATTTAAGGAAAGATGGCCTGCTCTCTTTGAACCATTTCAGGTAAATGATTTAGCATTTCACATTTTCATGAATCTCCATTTACTGCTCACTACAGAGCAGTAAATGGATTTGGACTTGAGATACTAGATGCACCTTTTGCTTAACAACATGTGCTGGAGTGCCACAATTTTTTATTTGTTTGTAAATTTTGGAGGAGTATTGGATTGCATAAAACTGAAAGACTGCTAATCGTTACACCTCCTAAATGTCCCAAGTAACAGCCCCACTGGAATCAGTGTTTATGTCCCAGCTGGAAAAGTACACCCCAAAGTTACTGGAGCTGTCCAGTGTGAAACGAGGAGCAGCTGGTCAGCGCATCAGGAACTGATACAGATCGGGCACAAGTGGTTAAAAAGGTTTACGGAACTATATAATATACTGAGTAGTTTGTTGTTCAGTTATCTTGCTTATCTGGATGAATATTGTATTAAACATTTTTATACTCAAAAAAGTTTCAAGTGTTTCTGTTATTAACAGATTTTAAAGTTGAATTCTAAAAAAAGCTCTAGATTCCAAGATAATAAGAGAATAATGAAACAATTTAAGTTTAGGATCCATGTGCTTCTACTGTGAAAGAGAGAGATGCACCTGTGAGATGTCTCATTGAGTATATGGGAGAGAGTGGACAGGAGCCCTGGATCTCTGACTATTATGTAAGTGTTGTTTGAAAGCAGGGTTCCATTGGTCTGCCGTACACGCTTGATCCAGATTGATTTTATGTGACCTGACTGAAGCGTGGGTGGAGAGAGCTAGCAGCATGCAGCTAGTTAGTTGGAGAGCTGGGATAACCGATTTTGCCTGGCATCAATCTCCAGTATCACTTGCCAAAACTTTTGAGGTCTTTCAAAGACTTTTTGTGAGACTCGACACTGCGCCCAAGACCAAGCTCTGGGTTCATGACTCTGGAAAAGCAAGCTTCTAGCCTAGGTAGGCAGCATCCATCAGGGTCAATGTTCATGGTTGGACTGCTATAGCCAAACCCAAAGAGGCTTGCCACCAAAGAGTTTTATGTACCCAGAGTGGAGCACGGATGTGGATCAGTGATGGTTTGGGCTGAAACATCATGGCATTCCCTAGGCCCACTACTGGTTCTAGATGGGCACATCACTGCCAAGGACTACCAAACCATTCTGGAGGACCATGTTAACATTGTACCTGAAGGTGGTGCAGTGTGTTAGGAGGATAATGCACCAACACACACCTGTGAAAGTGAAGTTGAACATCTCCCATAGCCTGCACTAGATCTGAATATTACTGAGCCACTTTGGGGTGTTGCGGAGGCGCGAGTCAGGAAACGTTTTCTTCCACTAGCATCATGTATTGACCTGGCCACTGTTCTGCATGAGGAATGGTTCAGAATCTCTCTTGCAACTGTGCAGGACCAGTATCTGTAACTGATGCAATTACTGTTGTGTAAAACCAGGTGTTTCAGTTTCATTTTTCAAACCATGAAAGATACGGAAAAATACAAATACAAAATAGGCAATGAAACTGAATGTACAGAAACGTGTATAATATTTAGGTTGTGGAGGGAACCTGTAGTATCTAGAGGCAACTCACAAAAACATGCGAGATTCAAGCTCCCCATACACACAGCAGGCTTTAGGAATTGAACCCCCTACCCCCTGGGCCATTCATCTTTCATTATCTAATCACATGCTCCATGGAGAGAAACTACACAAGCCAAACTGCCTCCAAGTTTTTTCTGGGAAGGCTGAGATGAGCAACACAGATACCACATAAATACTCCAGCCAGGAGGCAGGAGGTCTTGCGTTGCTAGGATGTCTTTCAGCATGAATGGAAAAGCCGATGTCCCCTTACACTGAAGGAGACATCAGCTTTTTTATTTTTCAATGAAAAAAAAAACTTAAATGACAACAATTAAATCAGAAGACTAAACTCAACAATTTCAATGAATAACAGAAAGCACTGGAAGTCAACAAATGTTTAAATCTCAAATATAAAAATAAAATATTGCAGCGTCTAATTAAGTGGAGTGTAACACTGAAATACCAGTGTTTCTCAAGCCAGTCCTCGGAGACCCTAGACAGTCTACATTTTCTGCTAGGGAGCTGGGAGGGAGCAAAGATGTGGACCGTCTGGGGATCCCCGAGGACCGGATTGAGCAACACCACTTTATACTATACTGGTAAGCTCCAGAAGTAAACTTTTGTTTTTAGTTAAACTAATGGCAAAAACAAACCTGGGTGGGAGATTCTGTACGACCCTGAATCAGAAACAAGTTGGGACAGGATGGAAAAGTAGTGATTTCTAAATTCATTGTGACTTGTATTACATTGAAAACAATACAATACAACAGCACATTATTTAATGTGTTCCTCATGAATTTTATTGTTTTTTACGAAATAAACACATATTCCAATTTGGTTCTTGCAACACATTTCAAAACTACTTATTGGGTGCAGCTACACTTATATTATTCTTAATTAAGCTGTTAATATACACATTGCTAAGGGTTTTGGCCCCATAAAAATTGACTTGGAAGGACTTAGAAGGCAAGAATTGGGAGAAAGTACCTTAGTATCGTATTATTAAAGCCTTCCCAAGTTCCACAATTATGCAGGTTAGATGTACAGATAAAAAGGTTTCTATGGCATTGTACATCTCCATGGCAATATCCATAGAAGCTGAAAGGACCACATTGTTCAATAGTTTCCTCATATTCTTAGAAGAGAGGTTACAGAATGCAAGGAATGGAGAAGGACCAATGAAACAGCGCGACTTAAATCTTGCTAGGAAATCCTATTAAGCTGAAAAAAGCAGACCCCAGTATATCCAGGCCTGTGCCTGTATTCATTATGGGAAATAGCAGCTAATAAAAGCGGTCTCATTTCAAAATCTCCTCTACGCCACCATCATTTAATTACACACCACGGTAAAAATGAGCCTCAGAAGCTCAATTAAACAGAGGCTGAAATGTAGCACTGGGAGTAATGCCAGCTGCAGTGCGGTGACGCGGTAAGCGCCCCCTAGAGGCGACGACTTTCCCATCTCTGATGAACAACCTGATTTTTCTTTTTCCTCTACGGCAGGGATGTTAGAGATGTCCTGGAGGGCTGGTGCCCTGAGTAATTTAGCTCTTTCCCTGTTCCACCACAAATGATTGAGCTGAAGAGCTTTGTTATTTTAGCTGTGATAATTAGCACAAGGAGCTGCAATGAGTTAAATCAGGTGCGTTAAATAAGGGTAAACCCAAAAATGTGGAGGGCTCCGGCACTCCAGGACTGGAGTTTGACTCCCCTGCCCTAAGGAATGACAGGCACATTCAATAGCCTCAGAGGTCTCTGTTTAATATATGCATATCAGTGTAATGTTTTGCATCATCATTTTCAGGTAATGTCAATACTAGGGCTGTCAAAATTGACGCGTTAACGCGGATTAATCCAGCGTTGTGATTAATCCGATTAAATATATTACCGCATGTACCCCATCTGCAGCGCAGAATGACTCAAAATTCCTGAAATGCATAGTTGCCAACTATTTCTTACCTGAACTTACCTCAACGCTGCATTTCAGGGATTTTGAGTCATTCTGCGCTGCAGA
>JAODKM010000001.1:22863815-22878654 GCA_026780845.1 Petrocephalus sullivani
GTGACAGGCGCGCTGCCGCGTATCACTAGCCGCACTCAGCACGGAGCCCGCATCAGTGCCCGCATCAGTGCCCGCATCAGTGCCCGCATATGCGGCGAGCCGGCGCGGGCAGGGACCCCGGGGCACGACGCAGCACAGGCACTTACCGATCACCTCCTGGAGCTCGTAATCATCTTTGTTGATGGACCAAGGCTGGGAACTTAAGTCCTCCGACATAGCTGCGATTCTGCGACGAAGCCGGGCGACGGGTGTACGCGTGGGAACTGCAGTGCGCGTGCCTCTTTCCGGATATAAATATAGTTGGCACCCTGAGACGGCCAGGCGCGGGACTTCTCACGGGGAGCCTTTCGCAGCTCCTACTCCCATTCCGAAACTTTGCCACAGGCGGCGTTGGCCCCGCCCACCGCGCGCCCTTCCGAACCGCTTGGACAGAAGCGGGAGGCGGCCATCTTGAGTGTGGCAGACGGATGGTGCGGCAACGCAGCAAACCGGCTCTCAGTCGGCTACTCCTGTTTTAATTACCATTTCGAAATAGCAAAGAGCTCATAATCTGCAGGTGGGCCATTACGCGAATGCTAATGGAAGCGTCATCTAGAACTGAACAAGTCGCCAACCAGGAACATACTGAAACTGCTCGTGTAGTTTGTACTGTTTTTAATCCTGCACATCGGTGGTTTTGTGGGTTAAACGCCACAACGTCCGCGTGTTTTCCTGCTGTCCATGATAAATTTATTTCCATGTGTTAATTTCCATGCGTACATTTTCACGGTCCCAGCAATACTTTGAAGGAAAGGCAACACAAGCAATGGCCGCCTTTGAATTCCATGGCTCAGGACGAGGGCCCCGTGACACGCCGCGCGCTGACGCTCCAAGCGCCCTTGTCTCGTGCGGTTTTTGGAGGGAGACCGGGGGCGGGGCCACCTGCTGTCAATCAAATAACCCGACCATTTTATCCTTCCCTGTAAAACTTCCGTAATTTCCACCACGTTCTCCGTAGAGGGACTGGACCTTGCCGGGAGGATTGTTGACATATGGTGCATACTCATGAGATAATAATAATAATAATATAAATACATTTGAGCAGCTACAAATTAGTGTCTGATGTATTTGTTGACATGTGATATGAAATATTCATTTTTAGATTACACATGTATGATTTGGAAAAACTGTTTTACTAATATAAATGGGAGAAAGAGCAGCCAACGCGACCCTGACGTTATTTAAATACACCGTGTCCCTTAATCAGTTAGATATACTTCTTTACTCCTTTGTGCTTTTAAACGTGCTAGACTCATGCATTGCTTATTCAAATTGTCTAAGAATTCCAGTTGAAACCAGCAATGCTTATCAGTCTGTTTTAGCTGATATATACTGGTCAGCATGACTCACTGGTAGACTTATCAGTTGTTTTCAGCTGGTGCATTATGAACTGGTCTGTATTAATCATAAGTAGATCTACTTGGAGGTTACCAGCAGAGATGCTGAGAAAACCATAACAACCAGTCAGGTCACCCCTGCCCCAAAAAGCCACTTGATACTGGTTTGAAACTCTTTCTGTGCCATAGGATATGAGGTAGTGAGTTAGTCCTCAGTGGAGAATGCCAATCCGGCTGGTCAGGTGTGCTAGTCTTATTTCTCCACTTGAGTGGATGGAAAGTTAACCATTGCCACAGCAAAGCACAAAGTGTGTTATGGGAAATCACTTTGGCCACTTGGTGTCCTCATCCCAGGATTCGGGCTGGAGCTTTCACTGACTAAAACCATCCACATAATCAATAATTAAATCTGCACTACTGTAACACAACTCAAATCGGCATTTCATGAATTGTAATGTCTGTGTTACTTGTTTTCACTTCACAATTTCACGCCTATTGTCTATTGATTATTTGTATGCTATTTGTTGGTTTTTGTATTGGTTTTGGCTGGACAAGTAAGTATTCCAATAAACATTTCACTCATCACTATTTGAACATAGATTGCTCCGATTTGTTAATTTTTTAACTACTTTTATTGATGGATCATTTGATTTGGTTCAATCTGTACATCTGAGTGGAATTTAAGTACCTGTATTTTTTTACAATCTAGCACAAAGACATCAAGACATTGTAAAAGCAAATTCAAAGCATTAACATCCATTTTTTCCAAATAAACATTGTTAGGGTTTAAAAACCAGGCAAAACAGATGTTTTCTAACAAAGTGACATAGCATCTTCGTAGCCTAAATAAATACTCGTACAGTTATCCTCTCTGCTGGAATGTGTACTCTAGTGTATGATTGGTATCTGTCAAACGACAAGCGAGAGGAATGCATGTCAGGCAGCATGACTTCTCTCAGGGTAGAGGCTGGAGACTCTCTGAAATAATTTTTACTTTCATCTGAATCATCCTGAATACATCCACGGAAAAACAATCCACCATTGGATACCCATTGTTCTGTTTTCCGTAAGCACTTCAGCTGACTCACAGTGATCTCCATTCTTCCCTTTCCTGGGTGTTTATCCTAAACAGGTCATTGGGGGGGGGGGGCATACAGCAGCATACAGAACAAGACAGGGGACACCCAGGACGCTAGTCCATCTCAGACCACCAACTTGAATGTACTATGTCATTAATTAGATTTAATGGCTATCTATAAGATTTATAGCACATCTTGTTTTTAAACCAATACTGTCTTGGCATTAAAATTAATGAGCTTTGAGACGCATTATCAGTGACATTTTTATTGAAGCCATTATTAACCCCACCTTTGCCAGGTCGCAGGTTTTCAGCCTAATGGCAATGAGCTAAACATCATAGCAGCTGATGCCCATTAGCCTTGTTTTCCAATAAAATAAAAACGTTGATCAGTGACTTATGGAGAGGACAGAAGCCTGAGCATGCTGTGGTCAGTGTGGAGCTGGCCAGAGAGCTGTCTGTGCTCCGCTGCCCTGCGGTGGAGGTCAGTGGTACTGCAGCTCTGATGAGCCCCAGACTGACTCCAACGAGGAGTCTACTTCAGATCCTTAAAACGTTCTGGCTGAGGAGAGACAGCATTAGGAAAGGTAAAACACAGCTACCAAAAGAATTTAAAAAGTATGAGCTTGTAATTTTTCAAATAATAATAATTTAAATTTTATTAGAAAATGGCCCAAAGGATTTACAATTCACCTCTGATTAACCAATAGAGGGAGCCAAACATCTAACTGAGGGATATAGTCTCTCAAGCATCCATCATTCAACTGCTTATCTCAATAAACATCATTATGGGCCTTGACTCTATACCAAGCAGTATAGGGCACAAGGCTGGGGTACAGTCCATTGCTTGGTGGACACACACACACACAATTATACACTACAAGCAGTTTAATGATGCCGGTTAACCTAACTGCAAGTCTTTGGGCTACAAGCAAATTCAGAGTATATGCAAAGTACACCCAGATAGATGTTGGATTCAAACCCTCAATAGTGGATGTTTGAGACTACAGTACTCACTGAGCCTTCCTGCCACCATGGCTTTGTTTGTGGAAATCTCAAGTAGCTCTGCAGGGACACTCACTGTAGCTGTAGCTTGCCTTATTTTGTTTCCTTGTTTGGTATTACATGAAATGTAATGTAATGTAACTTGTTTGGAATTAATAAAAACTATTTTCCAGAAACATCAAAATTCACATGTACTGATAATGTGCCCATAAAAATTTGTAAAATGAGAAATATGAAGGATGAAAAGCAGATTACACACAAGGCACTCAGCAATTTTAAATAAAATGCTTAAGAATGGCGACAAGTTTGCCGAGTCAAAATTGCAACTTAAAATACATTGATTGGCTAGTTGTCTGTCAGTTAAAGATTCTGCTTTTAAGCAATTTGCTAAGTATTGATTTAAGATACATTTAGCACAGTTGTCTTGGCCACCTGTAAGTTCTTCTCGGACCCTTGTTGTTCTTGCAGAATTTGCCTTTTGAGTGCTAACTAATCATAATAATGACTCTACAATTAAACATAATGACTTGGATTAGTGTGGCCCATCCAGGGTGTGCCTCTGCTTTGTGCCCTAGGCTGCCCCATTTGGGAATGATATCGCGCAGAGTCAGAGTTAGTCTAGAGCCCACCCCTTCAAATGCTACAGACGATGAAGAATTAACTGATTTTTATAAATATCTTATTTCTGGTGCGGTTTTGCTTCCGAAGTGGCTTGGACCGATACCGTGTATCACCACTACTGCTGTATATAACACGATAGAGCATTCCTTTTTATTAATCAGCAAGTCACCATGATAGTGGTTCACTTTTTCAGAATAAGAGCCAACTTTGTGAAATTTTGCATTTATTTAATAAAAAAAACACTCTCAGTTACAAATAAGGCACAGTGAAAAATGGCCAAACCTTCTAAATTGTGCAGAAGTAATGAAAGGGCACAAGCAAATCAACCTTTACCCTGAAAACTGCTATAAATTCTCCTTCATTCATCTAAGTTGTGCCAACATATATTAGAGAGAATGCAGAAGAGAGAAAGCAATCTACCAATTTACTTACATGAATCAACAGAAAAAAAATAAAAAATCAAGGCCCGTGTGGTGTTATAATAAGAACAATCTAGACAGGTAATCTCATCAAAACAACATCAAATTTTCCTCAAGTCAAAAAGCACAAAACAGAACTGTAACAAAACACAAAGATTACACAAAATTAACAAAGAATGTCACAGCTCTTTTAAGTTCAACTCTAAACAATTGCTCAAATTTTGCTTCAGAAGACTACTATACCTAGTGATCTGTGGATGCGGAATATTTATTAATCAAAATAGTCTCTGACTTAATGTGTACGTTTCTTTTATTGTCTGGTAAATTTTTGCTGCTACGCCAGATAAGTGAAACAATTAGTATAAAAAAGTAGTAACAATTCAGAACTTTATAATGCATGTTATACCTGCACTGAAAAACAGCCATTAGGTCATAAGTCATATGAAATAATGCAGAACTATCAAGTGGTATAACTGATAGGCACGTGACCATAAGGAGAAGTCCTTTTTTCTAACATCTGAGGAACAACACAAACAAACTGCAAGCTAAAATTAGAGGCTGAAAGTGAAAATGTCTGGTCCTATTTCAAGCACCACTTCTTAATTTGTGTACGTCAATTTGCACAAATTTTAGTAAATGCAACCAACCAGCAATGAGAACTTGTTGTGTTGTGTTTCACAATTTCAGTTGAACGCACACTACAATAAACATGTATAGTTTTATTACGAGCAGTTACGGCATGTGTCATATAACTGATGTACCTTCAGAAAGACAATGTCAAAGAATAACTTGTCCATTTTATTTTTTAAAAAGTATCAAAAAGTAATTAACAAGTAAACAGATTAAATGAACAATGTTTAAACCACCAAGCTCAGCTGAATTTTCAATTCACAATTGTAATGTTTCATGGTTGTGCTGTAGTCCTTCCCCATTTGGTTTGCAAGGGATGCTGGAAAGTTCTTGAGTGCACGGTCACATGATCTGAACCTACCCCACGGGAGTCGGCAGTATCCTCGTTTCTGCCGCTATGATATTACGGTAGCGACAGAGCTTTGGCCAGACGATCCCAGAACCAGGCCTGGGTGCACTGCTTGGTGTAGTCGCACATCGTCAGGAACCGCAGGATGCTTGGGAAGGGCTTCTTCATGGGTTTGTACAGAACCGGGATGAGCCGCTTGCTCCGTGCTCCTGTAGGAGGCAACAGAGAGGGAGTTTTGAATTCATTTGATCTGAACCAATCAGCTGCCAGAGAACTTGTATCTATACAAGTCCCAGCTGTTATATCCCTAAGACTAAATAAAAGTAATCGCTCATGTCTTCTACTTGTCCAGGACTTAACATGGCTTACTTACATTCTAATCTAATATGCTATTAACCTGCCATTCCTGATAAATTACATTGTTACACTGGGTCTATTTCACAACTATATGATGAATTATCTGTATTTACCTATAAAAAAAAAAAAACTGTACATACAAATAAAATTTGTGCACCTGACAGCGCCATGCTACCTAGTGTGTGCTGCACGTCATACGATAGTTGCCATGGAATGTACTGTTCTGTTTGGCAGCCTCACACGCACTTAAAAGTTATCCTATTCCGACACGTATCCATTTGGATGTATGACCTGTCTGACTGGAATCCAGTGGGAAGTCAGGGACAGTGAGTAATACTAAGGGGGGGCATTTCGTATAGCAGAGCAAATTACAGCAGCTATTGATCGGAGACAGGAAGCTGTAGCAGACAAGCAGTGACTGGAAGACATACAACCGCCACACCGCTGCACACTGCTTTCAGCTAACAGTGCCCCCCCCCCCCATCTCCCTCTCTCGTGCTCTCTCCTGTGCCAAATCCAGAGACTACACGGAATCAGGCAATGTCCCATTTACATGGCATTTAAAAGTACCGATAATTTGGCATACAGTTGCAGATCTGCTGTGAGTGACACGTTAACCTGTTCTTTAGTGGGTCGGGCTTCACATCACCTGGACAGAGGCTCAGAGCAAACTTGGTTTGGAAGTCACAGGCATCGCTTTCCAGATAATCATCCGAGATCACCACCACCATCCTCTTACACCTTCACAAGCACAGAACACAGCACACTGACAAAGGCCTTGACGCTACACATACATGCCCAAGTCACAGCTACTTACTGAATCTGAAACAAAGGAACACAGACACCAAACACCAAAATAATGACTCAACAGCGGGAAAGTATAAAGGGGCCACAGGGGCACTGGCCCCAGCTTAAAGCTGATTGGTCCACAGTGTCCTCTGCCCTGTCACTCACCAATTCAATACATATCACTGGCTAATAATATGATAATTATGCCCCCTGCTATGCTTCCCCCACCTACAAACAAATTTTAGAATCACCCCTGCCTCAAAGAGGGCACTTCCTCTACAGCAGTGCTTCTTAACCCAGTCTTCAGGGACCCCCATACAGTCCATATCTTTGCTCCCTGGGAGGAAGCAAAAATTTGAACTGTCTGGGGGTCCCCAAGGACTGGGCTGAGAAACACGGAACTACAGGCTACTCTCCCACCACAGATGTGCAACTCACCTCTTCTCTATGAGCTCACCAGTAATGGTCCACACGCAAGCGCCAGGCAGGACGTCCCGATCAAAGACACACAGCTTCAGCCTGTAATGTGTCTGCTCCAGTTGCCTTATCATTTCACAGACAAATTCGAAGTCACTCTGGCAGTAGCAGATGAAGGCGTCGAACGTCTCGGGCGAGACGCCTGCAGCGAGAGGCGGAGGCTGTTAGCAAGCGAAGGAACGACTCTTGGCAAAAACAGGAGCTGAATATCATTAACCTGCACCAAAGTACCAGGGAAAATGTGTGAGAAATACATAAATGTTCTGTTAAACCCTCATAACCATATACTCATTATTTGACCTAGTTTTCAGTCTTATTTTGAATGTAAAAAAAAAATATATATCAAATATATTTAGATGGGCTGAATCAGACTCGTAGCCAAAAATATATTTCTTGGAGTGTCTGACAATCCTACCAATAGGCTCCAATCAGTATATTTTATAATATATTTCTATACTATTTTAGCACCAACTGAACTGTTTTCAAGCTGACTGTCGGGTGTCTAATATTCAACCCTGTATTGGACTGGACGGATGGAATTCACCACTACAAAACGGACTACAGCAAACTTGTACCCAGGCCTTGTTCACACGTGAACGGGTACTTTTAAAGGCGTAGCTTCTTCTTTACATTTTGGCCTTTCGTCCAGACACAAACAGCATTTTAGGTCACTGAAAAATGGGGCTGTTGTAAAATTCCATCCAGGGTTAAGATTTTCAAAAACTCAGTTTTCAGCACCAGTGTGTTGACAGGAAAGTTATTGGCTGTAATAGGCATGTGTCGGTCGCGAACGAAACGGCGCTTAGGCTCTTTGAAGCAAACCATAGGAGCCGGGTCCTGCCTGGGAGCCAGAGCTGTTCTGTTCAAGCCGCACGTGATTGGTCAGCTACATGATGTGTGGTGGCGTCTGTGCGTCCGCACTGAGCAGGGGGCGAATTTTCTTTCTGCAGGGTGGTAGGGGACGCCTCATTGATATTCATAAGAGAAGCGCCACCTGATTGGTCAGTTCATTAATATTCTTGACAGAAGTGGTACCTGACTGGCCAGTGAACCTGCTCCCATCGACATGTGCTTCCTGGTTTTTCTGTCTAATGCATTCAGTGGCCAGTCAGAGCCTGCTTATCTCATGAATATTAATGAGATTTCCCCTACCACCCTGCAAAAAGAATTCGCGGGCAGGGGGGTTACAGCACACACCACACACGCACAGAGAGATACAAGAGGGAGGGAGGAATCCCTCAGCAGATGCAATACTGGCAGCCAGATCTTATCTTGAGGAGTCTCTTTTCCGGAGAAGTGCAGACCCACTGAGCTGGTGGGAGACCAAGGCTTTAGTCTACCCTCGTCTTACACACGTAATGGCACAGAGACTGTGCATTGTAGCAACATCGATCCTCTCAGAGAGAATCTTCTCCAAAACAGGGCATATAATAACAGAGAGAAGATACAGGATCAACCCCTCAAAGCTCCGACACTTGGTTTCTCTTAATGCCAATCTTCACTAAAGACTAGCTACTAGTTACCTGGTTGCTGCTTTTTTCTTTTTGTTTTACACATTTAGTTATATTTTGTCGTGTTTGTAACTCTCTATTCCATGTTGAGTATAATAAGCCATATAAATAATTAACATTTGATATAATTTTTGTTTTGTACATTGGTAATTCATTTTACACATAATTTTACATTATTTTGGTAATTAATTTAAGCAATAAAAAGTAAAGAGCCACTTGGGAGCCGAAAGAGCCGGCTCTTTTTAGTGAGCCGAGCCATAAGAACCGGCTCTCCTGAAAGGGCCGGAATCCCCATCACTAGGCTGTAACATCCGAGCTTGCGCTGTTCACATTGGCTGTTTTTAGCCTGGCAGCACTGGTAATAAGCTTTCTGATAGGCCGGCATGGCAGCGCGTTTTAGCGTTTTCATGCGGAGTTTACCTGTGGACAAGGCGTCAGACCAACAAACACATAGGAATGGACAAGATGTATGTGCTGATCAGACTACTTGGGTTTACGGACCCTGGGGATCGTCTCTCATGGTGATGCCCATTCTCTCCGCGGTGCGGGACTCACAGCTGTCCACCTCCGGCACTTGCACTGGGGCCTCACTCGACTCCTTCTTCTTCTTCAGGTTCTCCAGATACTCCAAACAGTCCTTTTCTATTGAGGAAAAAACCACGGGTACTGATAAAACAAGACACCTCCATATTACACAGAAATCAAGTTGATCAAATTCAATCTAAATCAATATCGTCTAAAAAAACACACATATTCACTGAACAAAGTCTATTACTAAACTTTTCTTTTTAGCTGTTGCAGCACACCACTTCAACTGAATAACACTGCAGGTCCTACGCCTGGACTTGAGTGAGGTAACTCACCAATTGCGGGAAAAAGGTCTGTCAGGACGTCTTTTCTCGCTGCTTCCTCCAGTATGGCCAGCAGCCTCCCGACGGTGGCCTCCGATCCCTTGGCTAATTGCCATTGCTCCAGTACTGTCAAGGTGGGGTTCTCGCATTTCTCGTAGTTTTTAATTTCCAGGTAGCCGAAACCCACGGCCTCGGCCAGGTCCATCCAGTCCGCAGCCACGGGGCTTTTGGGATTTAAGTATAGTCCGAGCTTTTTCCTTACGCCGAAATTCAGGGCGATCAGTGGGATACTACAGAAATCAACACTGGATTTGCACTCGGCAGACATGTTACCGATCTGAGTTAATGTAAAACTGAGATTCAGAAGTCGGCCCGTGCAGATCCGAAAAGTCGCGGAAAGTTACCGATCCTTCCTGCTTCGCTTCTTCTCACCAGTGTCGGCATAAACGCGGATAAAGCAGAGAAACAAAATCCCGAAGACTCACCCATCCACATTTATTTGAAGGGATCGTAATACGATACAAGAAAACTTTACTGATTGGGATGTTTCCACCCAAACCAACAGTAATAATAATAGCCCGTGTTTTCTAGCCTGATCCCTCCAAACACGCAACGTGAGTGACAGCGACGTTTCCTCGTTTTTTAGAGGTAGAAAAAAACGCAGCTCACGTCACAGGAAGGAACAGCTGGTCCCAGATCCACTTGAGCAACACCTAGTCAGACCTCTGTATCAGCCTGATGTTTATGAGCATGCTCTAATAACCTCCACTGTAGACGGACTAGTTATGATGAAGAGTAAATTAGAGTAAACAGAAAACAGTAAATTAAAATGCAATGCATTGTTTCCAAGTGGAAGAAAACGCAACATTCATGTAGGTGGGGCTTGGAAGCATCTGCTGATGTTGGCCAGCTCTTGTTTCTAAGATCTTGACACTTACTGAAGATGCCCCATAAATTAACCTGTAGATTGGCTATCCATGTGGACTTCCAGCAGGAGAAGGTGTATTGGGACATCACAAAAATGCAGGAAGGCCAGAAGTAACTCCCAAGTACGTACCTTTCTGAACTGTGCTCTTCTGTCGAGACCTTGAATATGCAAGCGTAAAACAGTTTAATTCTCAGTAGCAGTATACTTTCTTTATTTTTTCAACAATGCTTAAAATAATGGGTGGAGCATTTCTTAGGCCTATAGACAAGAAAATATCTTAAATTCTTAACAGTGAAGTTGACATTGACTTGCAGAAAGATCAAATTTCTCTTCCTGTTTCACTTAAAGCCCTTAAAAAGCCACAGTGCTTTTCAGTTCCTTCCTGTCTGCCAACATAAGCACTAGCACGCCACAAGTCTGCTATGACCCTGCGCACCCATTTATGCATCGATTCAGCTGCTGGGTTCACAAGCAATAAGAATGATTTAAGTAGCGCAGATACACAAAATACAATGCGATAAAAGGATGGATCAAGCCACTGACTTGAGCTATGTGTCAGGTAAAATTACACTGATTAGGGTTTTAGAGTAGGTATAAGAGCCAGAATTGGACCAGACCAGAACATGCAATGCAATGAACAAATGCCTAATGTTTAAAAAAAAAAAGAATTCAAAAGAATACTTTGATTGCACACTTGCACCTACCGCTAGTATGTCTCCGTCCTCGTGCCATGCTCTTCCTTGACTCCTCCGTCCGGTTCCAACTCACTGTGACCCAGTACTGGACAAGTGTGTGAAGATGGAAGTATGGAGGCTTGAAACTGAATGGGTGACATTTATTTATTTATTCATTGAAATGTCAAACCATGCATCTATTACCCTTCACACTTCAAACATCAATTAACTCAAATATTTTAGACACAAAACATGCAGTGGAGAGAAAACATTCTAATTGGTTAAAGCGACCAACAGACTCTTGGCTTTAAATGATAAGCTGATATATTAAGAAATGTGTTCTGAGAAATTGTGTCTAAGCCACATGATATCCTGTGCGACTTACAAGACAAAACCCTGCATCAAACAGCTGTGTGTCTAACTGGTCAGCAGAAGATGATAACTTGTGATAAAACGATATGATAAAAGTGAAACGTGACGCTGCTTAGCCTTCATGGTACAGGAAGGGTTTCATCCGCAACAAGTTACAGTGTGCAGACATCTGAATGGCTGTGGAAATTTCAGATTGATCTCAGTGCAGCTGCCAAACCTGATGCGCTGCATAAGCAGTCCTGGGTGCCAGCTGTGATACCTTGATGCAGAAACAGGAAAAGAGAAAAGTGGCAGCTATATAAAGAAAGCAGCACTTTCAAAAATGTGAAAATATGTGCTTCCTTGCCGTGAACTTTCAGTTATTACACAGTGAACAATGCCTTTGTTTTACTTGCTACTTATAAGTACTGCACAAAAAGACTGGGAGACATGGTCCAAGAAATCCAGTCAAACATATGTGTCTCCAAAGCTGCTCCACTGGCCACACTATAATCATAGTGCATCCCTTATTTGGTGATTATTTAACTTCCTCATTTCCAGTGCTGGCGCAGAGTACGGCCAAGTGATGGCACACCTCACAGTCCATCGGAAAGGTAGATCATTATACTAAATAAACAGTGAATGTTATTGGTTTACAAAAGGAGCCAACATGATAGTACCGAGGGTGAAGAAGCTGAATTTAGGCAACAAATATTCCCATACATAACTTGACTGCCTTATAGGAGTTACATGAAAGAAGGGGCAGTTTTGGGAAGCAAAGGTAGTAAGGTAGAGGACTCTGGTCCACTGTATAGCGGTCAGAAACATGCATAAACACACACACACACACTCCAGCAAGCAGGAAGAGAAATTCGGTATCCTGAACAGTAGTTAATTGGACTGTGACAGTTAAATGTTGAACCTTGAAGCAAATGCATGCGAACGAAATGAGAACATGAGGAAATCCAATCTGCACTGCCGCCCGCGGTGTGAAGCAAAAGCAACCACCCTGAAAACAACAGGAAGCGTCAGAACTCCTAATCAAGTTACAAGTTCTGATAACAGAAAAGGCTTAACGAATGAAAAGAGTCTGATCTTATCGCTTCTGAAACAAATCTCCCGATCTCGTCAAGTACAGCATAGCGAATAGGTGATGCCGATAACTAAACAAACCAGCAGCCTGACCGCTAGGGGCTATAGGAGCGCGATGAAGGATCACAGAATTAACTTGGGGTAAGTTTCAAAGGCTGCAAGGGCTGGTATCACAAGCAGGAACTGACTCATACACAAGCGATATGCTCGGCAATTTGACGTGACAGTGCAAATGAGTACCTACGCGCTATTTCGTGGGGTGACCAGATAATCCATGTCAGCTCGGACACTTTGAGCTAGGACAGGATTCGTAAACTACCATTTCAATCAAAAGGACTTGGATTAGACTTAAGCACTGCGTTCTTGCTGTGTGCTGATTGTCAGTAGGGTTGTCATACATCCCTTAAAATACGGAATCGTCCCGTTTTTAATCGATACGGGACGCGGTTTGTCCCGTATTTCAGAGTTATGATGAAAGCAGCTTCTGGATTAATTTATCTTATTTATAATTAATAGGTTATGGCTGAATTAACAATGTATATCCAGAAGATTCATTTAATTTGTGTTCTGCACACCTTAAGTTTTGATATAAGCGACTGATTTCATATGTCAACGCTAATTCTCATTACCATCTGGAGTTTATAAATGACAAGTTTTTTTTTACTCCGTTTATTTTTATGTCCATTGAAAATGAAGTACTTCAAATATTAAGTATGAATCGTAATACTTTCTTGAGGCCATGGTTTAAGTTTTTATTTACCACCACTGGTGCGTCACTTGGCATAGTGGTTGTGGCAAGGCCCCACTATGATAGGCGTCCTTTATTTTTCTGCATGAAATGTGGCAACCCTATTGGTCAGTCGCCTATAATCATGCACGTGTCACAAATGTTAATGTGGAACAGCAGGATGAGTCTTTCAATCAAGGAAACAAACCAGTCAAAGCACAAGAAGAACTGAACTATTTAGCCAAACACAAGAGCCTTTCAGGTTTAAAGTAGTTTGTAAGACGTGAAGTAGCTCAAAGCGTCCGGGATTTCATAGAAGTGCAATAATAAACTGGTATGATCACTCAGTACGGCCATCTGTACCCTTCAAATAACATGACCAAATCTTAGATCAGCTATAATGAAAAGCCTGTAGGCTTACTCTCATTCACATTTGAAAAATTATTCATTTTGGTATGCAATAGGCTGGTAAATCCGGAAAACGTTTTGGAAATTAGTATAGTTTTTGCGGGACATATAACCGAAGTGTAACCACTAGGGGGCAATAACTATATGACTCAAGTTTTATGCTGGCAGCGTGACTTGGATATGTAGTTTTTAACAGGATTCAAGTTCGACATCGGTTCGTACATGTCACGGAAGTCAAAAGAAAAGATTTGCGTTGGAAACTGGTAAAACAAACTATTAATACCTCGGTACGCAAGAAATAGTCATACCGAAAGGTTAATCTAATGTAAGCGGTTACAAATTAATATACCCCAAGTCAATCGCTACAGTCAACGCAGAGGGCAACAAGGACCTGAAACTTTTTTCAAGTGAAGAACAGAACATTTCAATTGCCTCTATTAAATCTACAACCTACAATTAATCAGCCATTTAAAGTAATCGAATGCGAAATTTTTAAAAATCAGCATTGTACAAGTTCTTTTCCATATGATTTTTTATTTTATAATCAGCAGCACAGATGTCTGGAGAAAAGCTGTGTATGTAAAATTGAAATACACTGCAAAACTCCAGTTAAATAGTTTAAATGCCAAGGTTCTTATGGCTTAATTAAACCCAACTGAATATAATGTAAAATCTTTTTTATGCTGCGGTGTCATATTTATTAATTAAATCAGTTACAGGCACTAGATAAAACAGCTTTGGATTAAAATCTGTCCAAATCAACCCCATATAATGCTAAATATTATACGAATAATAAAAAACTGATCCGAAACTCACGTACCCGGTCCGAAAAGCAATATTGGGGTCCATCAAGAGCTCAATTGGCGTTCGTCTCTGCTGCAGGGGAAGCAGGACCGGGGGTCAATCAGCACATCTGCCATGAAGGGGAAGGAAAAACCTTGAAGGGCAAGCATTTTTTGGATGTCACAAATATTTATGGCGAACACGGAGCTCTTGCTTCCTGCAGCCGCGTGTTGGTAGGAGGATAGACAGTATTTACAGAGTACAAACAATGACAAATAGTTCTACAACGATTTGTGTATACGATATATATATATATATATATATATATATATATACACAGTGGAGGAAATAAGTATTTGACCCCTCGCTGATTTTGTAAGTTTGTCTATTGACAAAGAAATGAAAAGTCTCAG
>JAODKM010000001.1:22888993-22906228 GCA_026780845.1 Petrocephalus sullivani
CTTAGAGCCATCAGTGGCCTTCCCGTACGGCCTTAGAGCCATCAGTGGCCTTCCCGTACGGCCTTAGAGCCATCAGTGGCCTTCCCGTACGGCCTTAGAGCCATCAGTAGCTGTCCCATACGGCCTTAGAGCCATCAGTAGCCTTCCCGTACGGCCTTAGAGCCATCAGTAGAACTAGCAGCTCAGGGGAGCCGTGTAAAACTCCAAATGCATAAAAACATGTGCCCGCCATCTAATTTCAATGACAGTGACATCAACAACGGCAGGGCCACAGCAGTCATGGAAGAAGTTCCACCTTCTTGAAAACTATGAGAGGAATCAGGTCTTACTTGTATTCAAATGAGCTTTGGCGGTTCACAAAAAAGCAGAGAACAACACGTCCGTGTTCTTCAAGGATCTGTGCCGGACTCTAGATTGAAGTAGACGGGCATCGTGGGACTGAAAGGGGGCGGGCACGTTACCTTTGATGTCCCTGTGTACGATCATGTTGCTATGGAGATAATACACCCCCTGCAGGATCTGCTTGGTGTATTTGCGGGTCAGTTTCTCTGGCAAGGCCCCATACGCTTTCAGCTGGTCCTTTATGGAGCCCTGAGGGAGGATGAAGTGGGCCAGGGCTGTGAGGAAGAGCATTCTCCAATAACATGCATAAAGAATAATAATAATAATAATAATAATAATAATAATAATAAATCTGCTTCCACACAAATTTCCTGCTGGTATTTTTCCCTGTCAGTTTCAGGCAGGGCAAGGGCCCATCCACAGCCGTGCATTTGGTGTCACTGACCATCAGTCTGTGCCGTTTACCCCAAAAACAACATATTTCCTGCTGGTATTTTTCCCTGTCAGTTTCAGGCAGGGCAAGGGCCCATCCACAGCCGTGCATTCGGTGTCACTGACCATCAGTCCGTGCCGTTTACCCCAAAAACACCATATTTCCTGACCTTCCTGTTTTTGCCTCACGGGCCCAATGCCAAAACCCAGCTAACCGCCGGTGAAGCGCTCCGTTTCTGGCATCCTTTTACTAAAATCTAAGCTTTTTTGTTTTCCCCTTATTTCCGACCCCCCCGCTGGGTATTATTATCGGCGCGTCTCAGCCCGCGCGGGGCCCTGTGAGGCCTGTGGTCAACGGAAAGAAAAGTGAGGAGGTCAAGGCCACCCCCGGCTTTCCTGCAGCTTTCCCTGGAGCACAAACATCCCTCCTTCCGCAAACAATGACTCAAAACCCTTAGTGGCTTCTCAACAAAACATCTTAAATTTTATTATTATTGTGCATTCTTTAATTTTTTTTTAATCTCGCGCCCTGACGTAAGCTTCTGCACAACCGTCCCAGAATGTCACCACAGAGAGTAGAGATCAAAACTAATCTCATAAAAACGTGTAAACTACCCTCTGAGGATAACTAGCGCTCACGCTTGCCGTGGCCGACCATTGTTACATTCCTGGGGTGTCTGGCTTCTGAGTGCAGACAGCGGATGCCTGGAGTAAGAGGCCTCTGCCATCCATAGCTCAGGCCCCGCCCTACTCAGCTAAGACTTCATCCTTATTGACCAAGACTCCACCCACCTCCTCTTTGCATCCCCACCCACTACCCCCTCAGGCTCCACCCACCACCACACACTACCCCCTCAGGCTCCACCCACCACCACACCTACCCCCTCAGGCTCCACCCACCACCACACCTACCCCAGCCATATATTCCACGAAGATGGAGATCTTGCGCTTGTCGGGGTCCCTCAGGCAGCCGTAGTACTGCACAATGCGCTCATGCCTCAGATTCTTCAGCAGCTGGATCTCACACTCCAAGGCATTCACCTCCTGCATGGGGGATGCAGGGTCAAACAGCTGAACATCAGTCCTGTCCAGCCACCATACCCCCCACAGACAGCTGTTACAATTACATTTACTTCACCAACTCCAATTCCCAAGTAATTGTGTATTGAATGACTTTCAGCACTTGGCCTAGTGAACTCCCAATAAATATTCTGATTACTCATCGTGATGGAAAGAGTCATCATTACAAATCAAAGAACAATGCTAAAAGGTGCTTAGTACGGAGTCCACCACAATTTTTGTATGGATGTCTTCCTAGAATTTTCCAGAAGCAACCACTGACAGGACTATAAGTCCTGCGTTGGTGTTAAGGAGCGCCATGCCATGCCACGGCACGGGAAGGAGCTCCACACTGCTCTAGGCTCACCTTGCTAGTCTCCTGGCACTCGGGGTCGAAGGGCACCTGCTTGACGGCCAGCTCGCGACCCGTGTCGGCATCGTAGCACAGGTACACCTCCCCGAATCCTCCTCGGCCCAGCAACTTCCCCAACCTCCAGTTCGCCGGAGCACGAGGTGCTACGGTGAAGAGGCAAAACTGCTCAGTCCTGCTGCCCCCCCCTGCTGGGAAGCCGGTCATACAGTCATCACTGTCGGTGGGGATTGTGGATAAGGGATTTGCTGGAAGCTTATCCCTTGTGGTATTCGTTAAATCAGCTTGGCTAATTCCAGTTTAACTGATTAACTATCCGGCCACAATAAGCACATCTGACCAGATATAGGCGCCGCATACCATCTGGTATCCTTACGTCCATTTTACACCAAAATCGTCTTCTTTTATCCCAATTTAAAGTGAACATACATGTTCTAAAAAGAAATCAAGTAAATCCAAAAAGGACAAGAAATTAAAAAGTAAGTATACATTCAGGCTTCAATCCATCATCCACTTCAGCTGTTGTAATAAATCAGTAAATAAATCAGTGAATGTTAAACAAGCCGTCACGTCAATGTTAAATTAAAGCCGTCACAGGGCGCATAAAGGCAACACGGATGTTTGCGTAAGGTCGGTGCACTCACATTTGAGCCGCAAGCTCTCATCCGGCGTCCGGGTTGGCGTGCAGCGGTCTGCGTATGACAGGGTGGGGGGTACCAACTGGAACAGGCTCTCCTGTGGCATGAAGCTGCGAGGGAAGGTCCGGCGACCTGCAGGCAGCACCCCACCCCCAATCAGGCCCCCGCACACCCCCATGCCCAGACGACAAACATGCACAAGAAAGCAGGAAGGCGTGTCGATAAACACGGAGAGCAAGAAGTGCCAGTAGGGGCCGCAGAAGCAGCAGGGGAGAGGTGCAGAGGGGACACACGGAGACGATCACAGACACACACACACACACACACACACACACACACAAACAGAGAGATTAAAAC
The DNA here is from genome assembly GCA_026780845.1 of Petrocephalus sullivani. Lineage (NCBI taxonomy): Eukaryota > Metazoa > Chordata > Actinopteri > Osteoglossiformes > Mormyridae > Petrocephalus > Petrocephalus sullivani. The sequence goes on from JAODKM010000001.1 coordinate 22,892,192, forward strand.
TGCCGTTAGCTCTGATTCCCAGCCAAGGATGAAAGCCCGCTAGGATATTGTGCTTTCCACTACATGCGCCTCACTTCCTGTCAGACAGGAAGCCATTGCCAGGGCTTTTGTACAAGTCGTGAGAGGGAGACCGGGGTCATTGTGATCCCAGATTAGGTTTCAGTAACGGCTACTGAAAACCAGCCTCATCTATCCCCAGGTTTTACCCCCCACCCCACACCCCATCCCAATCAGCTTCAGCAGCCTTCCTCGCCCTCCAAATATAAACACATCCCTGACTGACACTCAGCGGAAAAAAGTCCCAAGCTTAGGCAGCACTGCTTACCGTCGTTGTAGTCCTTGCTCTGCCGGGACAAGTGAAACTGCCTGGGGAAGGTGCCGCCTTTCCCGTGCCGGCCTGCAGGGGGAGCCATAGAGGGTCACAGTCACAGAGAGGCCGTAAGAAGCTTTGGCCATATCTTGCACAGCAGAGAGGGAACAATTTTAGTAATTACCATGGAGAGGGCCTCGCGACCAGCCGTGATTTAAAAAGTCACAACCTGCTACTTGTAGAGATGCCATGCAAATGATAAATCTGCTCTTTAACCTCTAATTGGTCTGGGGCACAGTTCCCAAAGTCATAACCCGTTGAGTTGCATGCTTTTGGGAAACGTACCCCTGGTTTGTTTTTCACGGATTCCCAACAGTCAGTTAAATGAAGAAATTAGGCGATATTCGTGTGACCCAGTGTGCATAATGTTCCTGGGCGTAATTTATATAAATTTATGAGCAATACCAGTCATAAATTTGAATACACCTGCCCATAGAAAGGTTTGTTTGTATTATTCTCAATATTTTTGAATAAGTATAAAGACATCAAAACTATAAATTAACATATATATATAAAAAAATATGAAAAAAATATATTTCTTTGGTGGGATGTGGGGGCTGCTCTGTGGGTTGGGACTCAGAAGGTTGTTGGTTCAAATCCCTGGGCGTGATCCCACCATTGGGCCCTTGAGGGACTAGCTGACCTTACTGTCCCTCTATGCCAGTCTCATTATTGGCCTCCTGGGATGCTTTACCAGCTGTCCTGAAGGAGGCCCCATATGTATGCTGAGCACTCATTGGCTGCTTTTCCTTCCCTCTCTGTTCAGACTCCTCCCAAACCATTTCTGCTGTGGTTAGGTCAGGTGGCCAGGTACGCACGCTTGTAATGTTCGAGGTGGTGGGCGCCTGGAGCCTAGCCAGGAAGCTACAGGTCCAGGCAGGGAACCACCCAGGACTGGATGCCAACCCATTAGAAGGTGCACACACATAGGGGGGACAACTGTGGGGGGGACCAGAGAACCTGGAGGAAACCCCCCAATATCACGGGGAGAACATACAAAAACATACAAACATGAGTCGCAGAGGTGTGAAGCGACAGTGCTAACCATGGTCAAAAATATTATTCATTGGTAGGTTATATATAGAAGCTAAAGTACCATGAAACAGTGACTGTATTAATAGGAAAGTTTATGACAACAACGATGCATTTGCTGGTCTCCAAGGCTGTTCCCGACGTCGTGCTGAAGTTAGAGCTGTCCTTTGGTCCGACATTGAGCCAGAGTCCACCAGAGGTGTAGGAAATGGAAAGCAGATGTGTATGCTAACGACCTGCCTTCTCTCCATATTACACATTACTGGCACCCAGGGGGACATCATTTGCTTAATGTCAGTGTTTTGCGTACCATTGGAGTGTGGGGGAAAACAGGAGAATTGTGATGGAGAGACCGAAAAAGAATAACTACTGTCAAGAGGAACAAGGAAAGGGTCATGGATGGGGATTTAGAAAAAAGTGCCTGAGCGCACACACGAGAGCGTGGACCCCGACTTCTGCATTATCAGTGTATTGGAATGGATCCATCCCCCAGGCCAACATTCGAGTGCATAAACTCCTTAACGGGCCTCACGGGGACACCATCAGTGGCAGAGAGGTTATCCGCTCAGCTTTCGAAACCAAAACACCTTCGGGCAGGAAGCGAGAACCAGGTGTGAGGCAGCGATGGCTGCCTTCCTCTGATTGGCTCAGTGCCCCTCGCTCCGAGAATTCTGGGAAATCTGGAGCCGTAGCACGTCACTATCACAATGCCACAGCTGCTAGGAGAGGTTTGTGTTTAAACCGGCACACTTTCACGGCGTATCTGTGGTATTACCTGATATATAGTTCTGACTGGGCCTTAAAAATGTAAAATATATATGATACACTAGGGGCTGAAATTAGTAGCAGATCATAACAAGCTTCTCCTACCTTTGTATTCGTAGTTGACATTCAGATAGTTATTGTCCATGTTTAGCTGGGAGAATGGGGGGCTAAAATAGAAAAAAAAAATCACAATAAATAAATAGGCAAATAAATAAATAAGTAAAATGTCCCATTTGTTATTCTGTTGCTTCCAGGCAATTGTATTGTGTTATTCCTTGAATGCACTGGGATCTTTTTGCATGTGAAGACTTCAACATTGCAGATTATCGTGATCTGAGGTTTTAATTGGCTGTTAGAGAATACAGTGTGCCCAAGGAATTCACTCTGCAGTACGGAAACTTCCCAGGGGGACTCAAATTCCACTCTTCTAGTAAACTTTTTTGTTGTTCCCTCTCCTCAAACATGCATAAGCAACGTCGCTTTTTCAGTACGGGGACGACACTTGGTCGCAAATCCCCAGGATGCACAGTGTTCCGTGCCAGGGGCAAGAATTTCCATGCAGTCATTTCCCCTGATTGTTCGCCGGACCCAGATAAGGGGCCTGGTCAGCTAGCAGTACTCTTGGCAGCCTCCAGGGGGCTCGAAGAGTGACAGAATCTGGAATCCAGATAACGCGGCTCTGGTGCTTAGCAACAAAGGCTCTGTAGCACGTTGATCTAATGCTGCTCCTCCATATACAGGAACACCGGCCTTGTCAAGATAGTTGTGTTTACATTTGTCCTTAAAGGGGTGGCCGAGCCTGGCTTGGGAAAACCTCCCTATTTTTGCAGTCCCCCAGTAGAAAAATGATTATTCTAAAACCATTTAGCAATTTGTCTCTTATTTTTGTATACATTTCATAACCCGTGACCTAGGGGGGAGGGGGTATGGCATGTCATATTTCTTCAGGGCCCTAAGGGTCAAATCCTAGAATTGCTCCTTGAGCAAATCACTACTACTACTACTACTAATCATAATAATAAAAATAACATTATCATCATCCAATGGACATGACAACCAAAGAATTCCCCTGCCTTAAACCCAATGTATCATGGATGTATCATGGAGGCTTTAGACTTACGTATGTAAGGTGTATAAGTGATTGTGAGAGGGGAGTTGGAATTATAGCGATAATAATTTAATATATTACTGATTTAAGCACATTGGTCAGCCCCCCAAGCCCAAACATCTCACCTGTCCAGCGAGTGGTCCAGAGACTGACAGCTCCCGGACAGGGAGTCCTCGGCGCTGCCGAAGGGCTGGAAGCAGGACAAGAGGGTATGGTCACTTCCATGCTGACCAAAAACCCCGAAGGGACCGATAGTGGTGACACGGGAATCTCAGTAATAAGGGAGCCGTCAAACTAGCACAAAGAAAAAAACCTGTTTCATTCACTTCCATTTATAGTTCATCTTAACTGAACTTTGACCTGTGAATTCGTGTAGCTCAACCAATCAGGTGTGGTGCGGGCAGGGTTGACCTTTCAGCTTCACTGGCCGCAGAGCAGCTAATTCTTGTTAACTGTCGACTGCCACAATACAAATTTGTCAACAGGAGAAAAGCTGCATGACTGACAGTGAGCATTCAAAAGGGTCTCGAAGGTAGAAAGCACGTTATGGTGCATTTTATCATATCTCTAGTTAGTGTGCTTCACACCTACTGGGGTAGAAGGCTAATATTACAATATGCATATCCCACTGTATGCTACTAATGTGACCAATTTCTGACTAGTGAGGTACAAAAAAAATAATGAATAAGTAGACTTCAAAAATATGTTTTAAAGGCAAGCTATATGTGACGCGTTGCTTTTTAATATTACTCTTTATTAATATACCATAACTGCACCAACACTATCTTGACACATAACATCCTTTACCACACCCACTTTCACTCACCGACTTCTCTGTCTAGTATGACCGCACCTAAGAAGTGCTCACTAGAGAGGGGGAATGCAGAGGGCCAAGGCCTCGCTAACGGAGGGTCACCATGGCGAGGGCACTGATGGCCACAGAGGGCAGCCTGCTCGAGGTCATATTCGGTGGGGGGTGGAACAAACCCAAGGAAAGAAATTATTGCTATTTAATGTCGTCTTCTTTTACTTAACTGATGCTTTTACGCAGACCATCTTTGTGGCTGGATATCTTGCACAAGTACCCTATCTGAAGAAGCATGTCAAGAATGACTCAAGGGCACAACGGTAGTATCTTTCTGGGAGTAGGACCTGCAACCCGTTTCATCACAGGCCCATCCAGCGTGTACACCACTCAAACCATGCAGTTGTACTAAGCCCCCTATAGGTCATATACAGTTACTACAATATTAAATAAACACATTCCTTATTTAGGAGATGCCAAGCTGCATGTTCTTCTATGCATCCAGCTAGCTACGATCTTCTGGTTAACTATTTATTTAGTTTTTGAGACGTCTGGGTGGGGGTGGTGATTTATTGAGTGGGGCCCCAGAGCCCGCCTCTAGCTTTGTCTCCCACTAGGCTTCCTGGATGGACGGGGGAACCTACATTCTGGTCCAGGGCCTCAGGGATGAATTCTCCTTCGCTGTTGACACTGGTGTAGGAGCCTTGGCGTGCAATCTGCTGCTGCTCCTCAGGAACGCTGCCCGGAGGGGGGGAGGCACGCCCAGGGTGCAGGGAGCCTGGGCGAGAGGCAGGGAACACAGCAGGACAGGATCAGGGCTCCACGTCCGGTCAAGGTGACATATGATGCACCGTGCGCCTTTACACCAGACTTGCACTGTCGGTGATATGCCGTTCAGAATGGCGACCCGTGTGGCCCCCAGCTCTAGCGAGTGGCTCGACAGGATGGGATGGGAGGACAGGGTTCCAAGAAAAAAGCCTGCTAGGGCAGCCCTCAGTTGCGGGGGGAACCCCTGCTGGGTGCCCCCTGTCTGCTGGGCTGAGTTATTGTGACCGGCGGGTCACCACCACCACCTAAACATGAGGGAAGGGGGATGTCCCTGCTCAAATGCCACCTGGCCACCTTGGCTCATTAAATGTAATATAGGAATCATTAGACTATGAGGAACACTCGAATCACTGTGTGTAAATCTCCTTGTTGAGATAGACTGTGAATGATCTGTATGCTCTCCATCCAGCTGGAGTTCATTGCTTCATCAAAGTCATGTACAAAAGCATGAAATTTTATGACTTTTAATTAAGAGTTAGTTAGTAAATTGTGTAATAAACTAGCAACTTCTAATGAGAAAAAGCACTTTGTGGTCTTTAGAATCCTATGATCCTTAGAAACTTAGAAACAGAAGAAAAGGCAGTGAATGAATTTAGGCTGGAGAGAGGGAGAGAAATAGCAGGGTTGGATTACTCGGAACCTTAACATGGTGCAGTTCACCCAGACTCACCCGTGGAGTATTTTCGGACTCTCTCCGGACCCTTCAGTAAGGACCCCTTCAAGTCTCCCAGGGACTTAGACGGCTTCATCTCACTCTGTTTATCTGCTCTGCTGGTGACCTCTAAAAACTGCGTCACGCAGGAACGAGAGAACGGCCATTGTATAAACAGTTCAGTAAATCCGAAGAGACAAGTCAGTCTGGTGCAGTCACCATTCTCCTTATTAGCAGAGCCGCACGCTCAGTCAGAGAGCAATTAGTACTTATAGAGTGGAGATGAAAGCTTCTAGCATCTCACCTCTTTGCAGAAAGCTTTTGGTTCTAGGGCAGAATAATACCACTTGTCCATAAGTACTCTGTCATACTGGTTTGCCAAGGCTTTTGGGTCTAATCCAGTTTAGAAAGAGGCTCTTAGCATGTTCATAAATTCAGCCATTTTCAATAACTGTTTGTCTGGTCAGGTTTGTTGTGATCTGGAGTTCGTCATTTTTGAATGAGTTTTTAGCTCACCGGCTCGAAAACATCACTCCAACAACAACAGACTTGTTTTCGAACATCCAGAATAACTCCATTTAAATATTAGTTTCCCGGACGAGTACGGCACGCTTCGGAAACGCGTCTTATGTTCTCAAGGAGGAAGGGGTTAAGAGAAACACTCAGCCAAACAATGGGACTAGCTCTGATACCACGAGGTGGATCCATACAATCATAACACCCAACACTCCAGCAGAAGGTAAATAAACACAGAGCATGCGGTGGATGGCTTCCTGTTTTGGAAGAACTTTTTTTTTTTTTTAGAATCATATTTGTGCTACACTTAAGTTTAGGACCGCGTCGAATTCCGTTCATACGAAGGCGATGCCGAGGACTGTTTCACCTTTCCCACCCTGACCACTCAGGCAAAGCGCTGACCGAGGTGTGGGACACTCACATGGTTGTTCTTTGGGATCTTCAGCAGCACCCTAAGCAGACTACTTATGCCGTTGCTCCGGTCCAGGCTCAGCACGGCCTTGTCCACATCCTCCTGGCACTTCAGTGGATACAGGAGCTGGAGACACAAGAAAGCTGCTGAGATACCAAGCCAACCATCTTCTGAGGAAGGTTTCCAGGCATGAAAGAAACCTCGCTGATCAATGGGGCCTAGCTAGCAGGTAAACAACCTCCCGTAGGGGTCTCATTTTGCTCAGCCTTGCCTCTTTATCAGCATAGAACAGGTCCATCTGCTGTCCGAAGGCGTCAGTAGATTTCTGGAGAAGCACTTTGAACTTCAAGGGCCTCTGGAAGAGAATGATCCTGCAGGAAGAGCGGCAGCTTTCAGGTCAATGTGTCAGCAAGCAGCAACATCTAAGGTCACACCACTATAAATGTATCGATACGAAGATTACAGATGCCTATGCTGTTGGCCACTGCAGCTCTCAGACATGCAACTAAAGCCTGAGAAATAAGAACGGTATTATTAACTAACTGCAGTATGTTAAACTTAAGCTCTTTTGCACGCCGTCAGGCATCTGGCACTGTGAGAAATTATTCTGCCTTTTGTAACATCAGTGGATGATTTGAGTTCCCAGAAGAGCACCACACTCTACCATCTTAAATAATAAAAAAGAATAGTAATATTAAAAATATTATGACGATTATATTCTTTTAATATACCGTATTGATGTTCACAGTCAGGACCTACTGCTTCAGTTGTCAAGGTGGTAACAGGATTAATAATAAAACACCGATCAGCAAGCGTGATGAGGGAGGAATAAAGGTCAACTGGGACCATCCATCCACGTTCTGAAACCGCTTGTCCTATTCATTGTCCAGAACAGCCCAGGATGGGATGCTAATCCATCACAGGGCACACCTGCACACCAATGGGCAATTTGGTAATTGCAATTAACCTCAGCATGTATTTGGACTGTGGAGGGGAAACCGGAGTACCCAGAGGAACCCCAAGGAGACGACAAGGGGAGAACATGCAAACTCTACACACACACGGAGTCACAGTAGAGACTCGAACGCTGGTCCCAGCGGTGTGAGGCAACAGTGCTAACCACTGCACCACCATAGGCCCTCAACTGCAACTAAAACAATAAAAACTGACTCAGAGAGGAATTCTCTTGGTCCTCAGCACCACTCCGGGGCTACAATGAACCGACTCGGCTTAGCATGCCAAGAGCAACAGGGCCTGTTTCAAGGCCGGGCCAGTGGCAAAGAGGCCAATTTCCCTGGGAGGAAAGTGAAAGAAGTGGGACAGCGAGAGAGGAAACAGGAAACTGCTCTCCAGTAACACTTGGCTTCACTCAAATCGGGAAAAAAAAAACCCAACTGAAGATTCGGGCCTCATTCAGCTGGAATCCCATTGCTCTAACAGCAGCTGCTTTTACTGTCTATCCACTTAATAATCCTTGGAGCTCAGTATGATTTTATTAATTTTGCCCTGCAGAATATTGGATGGCCTTATCGGATGCATGCTCTAGCTTTCGTCTTCATTTCCACAGCCTCGGGGTGCTTCACTGACCCAAAGGCACAAGGTCTGGCGATCAGACCGGACCCCCCCCTTCCCCTAGTCCATGGTCAACCGGGGAGGCGGGCACGGCGTCAGAGAAACACCAGGAAAAGGGAGGAGATAAGGGCTGTCTTTCCTTCCTCCACATGGCCAAACTGCAGATAACGGGCCTGTTTACGGTCTTCTCCCCGACGGACATGGCGGCAGCACAGTCTCCCTCCTGGTCACCTTTTTTTTTTCACTGGTTTCTCTAACATGAGCCTGTGGTTTTCACCCAAAAATCTTGCGCCTCTCTGATCCATGACAGTTCTCGTAACGCTCTCAAAATCGCTCTGTTGTTAAGGGAGAGTGGGGCTTCCGTGTTTCGGTTTCCCCCGAAATCGCTCAGTCGACATTTCAGTGCCAAGAAAATGTGCAGTCTTACACCAACACTAAAGCAGCTGACTTTTCTAGCACGAGTAAAATCCAGTGTACAGGTCTGGTATTTGCTGCTGAACGTATTGGCTATAGAAAGTGGACAAAATGCTCATCGGCCAAACGGATATCATTTGTTAGGCGAGACCCTGAAGTAAGGGTCATGCATGACAAGCCGTGCATTATACAATTTTATTTGCATGTTTGCAGACCTGAAGAACCTGCACAGCTTGGACTGCAGTAACCCACTTATGCCACGGTTTGCTGCACATTTGGCTTACACGTTTTTACCTAAATACATTTTTTTCACATTTATGAGCCAAACACACACATATTAGTAGAACTGCTTTCTTCTGCCAATGATTAAACATTTACATTTATTTCACGTTAATTTTAAATTGTGTACTAGGTCTTGATTTTCTACTGTGAATGGTATGTGAGTGTGTCCTGCTATGGGTTGGCCAATCCTGGACTGTTCCCTGCTTTGTGCCCGTAGCCTCTGGGATAGGCTCCAAGCCCCCTATAGTCCCGAAGCAGTAAGCAGTTACGGAAAATGGATGGATGGATTTACTATTGAGTTTCGCCTGGCTGGCACTACTTCTGACTAATTAGACTGGAGAATTCGACAGTGCTGTTTTGCCATTTGCCACTTGTACAAGTCCATAAGAATTCTTTATTATTTACATATTACTCTGTTTTCTTACCCTCCTTCCAGATAAACACATAGAAGGGAGGGTGTACCTTGGGCTCAGGGTCCCCCATGTACCTGGAGCAGCTCTCAGAGTTGAGGGTATCGCTCAAGGGTGTAATAGTGATGATTACTCTACACAGGCGTGGGAACCTTCTGTCCATGGGTGGAGAGCCACAAACTGCCCCCCCCCCCCATATACCAGCCCAAGCAGCTTCTAAATGCCTGCTGATGGTCAGGCGCCAGGGTTTTCAGCAAGGGCCTAACCGAAGGTACAGTAGAGCTGTGGTATTCAAACTTTCTTTGACCAGGTCCCCCTAGCCCCCCAACACACACGCATTGACCCCAAACAAACTTGAACTATTAAATAAAATAAACTTAGTTATGTGTGCAGGCATATAATGTGACCACATCATTTTTAATATTTCTAAAGCAAACCGCTCCCCCCCACAGTTCAGTGTTTTTTCCCCTCACCTGGACTGCACCTGGCTGATCTGACCACCGCCGCCCCCCCCCACCCCCCGCAGCTCCTTGGCACGGCAAAGTTTGAATAACTCTGCAGCAGAGTAAGAAGTGACTGGTGCGAGGCCACCACAAATGACTGGAAAATTCCTGCAGATCCAGTAAGGCATTAGTGCCTATGCTGCGGTGTGGTACAGAAGCGGCGGATGTGCTCCTATGTCCGGGGTTTAAGACCCTTGGCTTAATTTCCTTAGCTGCTTGGAGACATTCTAGGAGTGCTAGGAAAAAAAAAAGATTCCAGCTACTACTGTACAAAACCCTGCTAGAAAATGTCTGTTAATTGAACAGGGAGAAAACAATCATATTTTTCAGGTAAGCTTGCACAGAAATAAATTTTTTGATAAAAAAAAAAAACCACAGTAATCCAAGAAATTGGCATCCTTTCCATACAGATTTCATACCCCACTGAATGGCCTGGATGTTATTTTAAAATAGGATCTATTTAGTGCATAGTGGTGGAATTGGAAAGTCTACACTTTCAGCCATTAATTGACTTCCAGGCCGTTTGCATAATTTGTCAGCAAACTGAGATGTTTCACAGTCTGCCACTGTCGGTGTGGCTTCTGCGGTTCGCGACCCGGCTGAAGGTGAAGCAGTCAGAGTAATAAAAGATATAAGATGCAGCAAGTAACGTAACGTAACTACCTTTTCTCCCGCTCGTGTTCCAACTTAACACGCAGCTCCTGAAGAAGAAGAAAAAAAACGTGATTGAGAACAATGCGTCTATTTGCGTATTGTGATGGTGGATGTGAGGTTTGCAGCTGGAGAGAAAATTAGGCGCAGATAGGATCTTCTGATGAGTTTTTTTTTTTTTTGCTCAACTGCTGCCAAATGATCATCATCCATGGGCATTAATTCCAGAAGGCATCCACGTACAAAAGGTTACAAAAGCATTTATAAATTGTTATCCAAATAAACAAATGGCATGATATCATTAATTAATGATCTATACTTGATTTCCGTCTAAATGTTTGACCAAATGCACATCAGCTATAACACTGTAACCACATGCCAAATCCCTCGTGCCACAAAACATCTGTGACCCATCCAGTCATATATAATATGTAAAACGCATAATGACGGACTAGCTAAATGATGGAATGCTGACTAAAGGCTAAATGCTAGTATTTTCAACAGGTCTCAAACCATTGCAGGTTTGAAGGAGCTACAAGGGGTGGATGATTATGGGTTGATAACCGAACATTAAAACCACTTATATACACTCTATAAGCAGTTGTGCCAACATTTTAAATTTATGGACATTCAAGTGAAAAGATACTTTTTGTAAGTATCAACCCAGTTGCCTGCAGCTGGGTCCAAAGGTACTTTAAAGGCTGCCTCATCGTAATGCAAAGATCGGCTAAATCTGATTGGTTACTTTCACTTCAAGCTATTTTATTGGAAGGATAATGGACAATATAGTACTGGATGAAGGTCAGATAGGACGTTCACCAAGTGGTCCCATAAGGCTAGCTGAGTTTAGAGGTATTTAGGGGTTATAATTAACAGATAAAGTACTTTTCAAAATTTGCATCAGCCATAACAAAGGCCAATGAACACATTGACATTTCTTCAATTTGAGGCGTCTAGTAACGTTACAGTTGTTTTCCAAGATGCACCTGTAGCCAAACTGCAGCCTGATGAACTATGGGGATTTCCCAAAACTCTTGGTACTTAGATCATGGTCTCATGTGTTTTAACAAGCCCCACAGAAATGATGATCCCGCACCATGTTTGGGAATTCTGTCCTTTCCTCCCCATGCATTCCAAAGACACACCAGACTATTATCACCTGCTTCTAATTAAAATGCCAATTAGTTTATTGCTGTAAATAGCTTCTTTTCTTTTCTAGCAGTCAATCAAAACATTTTGTTGATATGGATGTGAAGCCTAATAGCTGTTTTGGCCTGTATTGTGAATGTGGATTTGTCTGGGTTAAATATAACTGCACGAAGATAAAGCGTATGTAACTGGGGGTACCATAAATCTGATGTTATATCTAGCTGACCCTCACTGTGTGATACGGGCCCTTGGTGATGCAAATAATACCTGAAACTCTTCAACCGTGACATTTGGTTCCATTGATGATATTTATTGTGTGAAGGGACGAGATTTCACCTTCTTAGCTGCAACTGAAGTGCCACTCTAGCGCTGATGATTAGACAACTAATCATAAATCCAGCCTTTACTAGTTTAGTACCCATTATCCAATCAATCTTTTGTTTTTTTTTTTTATTATTCGCTGGCCTAAAGGAAAGCAGAAAGATTCCATTTTCCACACTTAAATACTTGCATATAAAACATTCTTAGATCAGTAAACGATACTAATGCGGGCTTCTCATCTATCTTAAAAAGTTTTAACATACATTTGGATTCAAAAATGGCATGTTGATTATAAATAAGGAAAGTTCTTTCAAAATCACTAATGTATTGACAAATCTATCCATCCATCCATCCAAAATCATCCATCCATCTATCCATCCATCTTTTCCCTGAACCTTATGCTTTCTGGCTGAAGATATAGCTTCCCTGATTCTGATTGGACAAGCAGTCGCTAGGGTAATGGTGATGCTCCTTACCTGTTTGAACAGCGGGGGTCTGGTCTTCACCTTGCAGCCAGTGATTGGGGGGTAGCAGCGTTGCCCGAGGGCCACCAGGTCCTTCATAATGGAGTTCAGAGCCTCCTCGTCATCTATAGACAAGAACAACGGTCCATAATTGGTCAGGCTGGGCTGTCCAGGAATGTGTGCGGTCAAGCTGCGCCGACCGAGAACGTGTGCGGTCAGTCTGGGCCGACCGAGAACGTGTGCGGTCAGTCTGGGCCGACCGGGAACGTGTGCGGTCAAGGTTGGGCAAGCGAGGGAATGTGTGCGTTCAGGCTGGGCCGGCCGGGAACGTGTGTGGTCAGCCTGGGCCGGCCAGGGAACGTGTGCGGTCAGGCTGGCGTCAGCCACCCCCCACCCTGTTTTGACAACAGTATGGACACACCCGGCAACAAGGAACTACACCCAACCGCTTGGTTGGAACTACATCCGACCGACTCCCTTTCAGAAAATCCCTCTTTCACTGAAGGATTAAGGGTGAAACAACAGGCGATTCACCGGCTTAAAAAAAGTTCCATACAAAAGAATAATTGTATTTCTCATTTAATTTAATTTATTTTATTCATTTAAAGGTATTATTGCTTTCAAGCATTACCCCAAGGAAAAAAAACCCTTGACAGCCCAGGTGATTAAGAGACTAAACATGAGCTAAACACGCCTTTGTTGGTAGCCAGAAGTGGGCTGACGCAGCCTTTAGCCGCTAGCCTGCACCGAACCTTCCGCTGTGAACCCGGAGTCACACATGACACTGCATGACAAAAACATGCGACTCGGATCCCCACCCTGCGTTATACCTGCAAAACACACGGTTCCTTCCAAATATACAAACACGCAAAACCATGTGCCAGAAAAATGCAGTGTCCGGGGGGCTGGGGGTGTAGGGTTAGCCCTTCCTGACTGAGAACCAGCTGACAGAAATACATTCATTACATATCCACCCACCTTTCACCTGGCAACTGCACTTCTTATCTATGTCTTAACGTCTTACAATCCAAACATCCATCTACCCATGTTGTGTAGCCGCTTGTCCATTCGCGTGGTAGTACAGGGCTAAGGGCTGGGGTACACCCTGAATGCCATGCTTGTCCACCCCCAGACACACACTCACACACTACAGTATACATCTCCAAACATTTAGCCATGGGTCCAGGAGGAACGTCATTTTGTTTCATTGTGTACGTGCCAGAGATAAACGAAATTCATCAAAATCATCAGAACATAATAAACCATAAAGAAAAAATGATGATGCAAATAAATATAAAAATATAGTGCCATAGCCTGTGGGGACTTAGCAGCCACCCCCGCAGCAGGGCCAGTCTGACGGCTCCCGTCTGCACCAGGCATTAATAAGGCACTTTGGGGACAGTGAGAAAGGGAGCACTGGGAGGGGCGTGTAGCCATGCGCCAAGGCTGATGTAGGTCTGTGCGTGTGGTATACGTCTGTGCGTGTAGCCATGCGCCAAGGCTGGTGTAGGTCTGTGCGTGTGGTGTACGTCTGTGCGTGTAGCCATGCGCCAAGGCTGGTGTAGGTCTGTGCGTGTGGTGTACATCTGTGCGTGTAGCCATGCGCAAAGGCTGGTGTAGGTCTGTGCGTGTGGTGTACGTCTGTGCGTGCAGCCATGCGCCAAGGCTGGTGTAGGTCTGTGCGTGTGGTGTACGTCTGTGCGCGCAGCCATGCGCCAAGGCTGGTGTACGTCTGTGCGTGTGGTGTACGTCTGTGCGCGTAGCCATGCGCCAAGGCTGGTGT
>JAODKM010000001.1:22913641-22925838 GCA_026780845.1 Petrocephalus sullivani
ATTAACAGTTTACATAATTTTAATAGAAATGCCTGAAAAGGGCACCAAAGGCCTGGTAAATGCAGTTGTTACACTTAAATGAATTCCTTGTAATATTTGGGGGAGGGGGCACAAATTTCTGCTTAGGGCACCCATTTGGCCAGCAGCAGCCCTGCCAGACACTATTATGCTAAAAGGGCATCTATTGAGCAGGTTGTTCCTCTGGCCTGCGCCCGATGTCGCCTGGGACAGCAGATGCAAGATGAATGGCTGTATCTATGTACATTTTAAGGAGCCATCATTTTTAGTACTGACTTTTAAAAACAGAATTCCAAGATAATGTCAAATTAAAAAAAGCACACTGAAATGTTGAAAGGAAATATGAAGACACTCCAAAGTGTTTATATTGAGCTTTTGTGTACTTTAAGTTTAAGTTAGCCCAGTATTTTCATTTACTTATATATGGATTAATAAACTGCACACAGACACAAGGGGCTGAATCTGAACTGTAAATCACCGGTCCAATGGTCAAAATACACGATGTAGAAAAAATCTGGGGGGGGGGGAATAAATTTTATAATAATAAAAAAAAAAAAAACGGAAAAAGCTTCCGATCTGAATTTAGGGGAAAAAAGCTTCTATCTGTTTGGCTCAGTGAGTAACTGTGAAATCAAGGCATGCAAGACAGCCAGAACTTCGATAAGAGCGATGCAGCAGTGGTACGTATGCTATGCACGGGCAGCTATGGTCGATGATAAAGGCCGATAACAGAATACAGAAGTTTATTATCAGATTAAAAAGTAAATAAATAAATAAACGGGACAGAACAGTTTAAATGTCTTAACTTATCACATCTGTGGAAAATGAAAGTCACTCCAAACTTGAACTGACAACCAAACCAGTTTTTTGGTTCCTTTATTACTCTGTATTTGTTATTGAAATGATACTCTTATGTATGTGTGGGAGAGCACATCTATCCATCTGCAGCAATTGTGTATCCAGTAGAGAGTCACAGGGAGCCTGGAGCCTATCCTAGAATACACAGGGCAGGGAGCACCCTGGCTAGGATGCCAGTGCATCACAGGTTGCACGCACGCACACGCACATGCATTATGGGAAATGTAGAGATGCAGCTTCACCTACTGCCTGTCTTTTGACTGCAGAAGGAAAACCAGGCAATGGGAGGACATGCAAACTCAACAGACACACAGTGGGGGAATCAAACCCCCAACCCGCAAGGTGAGGTGACAGCACCAGGGACTGAGCCACCCACTGGTGTTCTGAAGGATCCAAACCTGCAGCCTTAGGGTCACTAGAACATTAAACTAGCGACACCATCACAGAACCCTGCAGTTATTCATGATTATTATTAACCCAAGACCTAACATCAAACTGACACCAGAACCACAGTTTAAAGACTAAACAATCCATAAAAGTAGACTTCTGGCACAGGTGCTGGACATAAATTGAATTTGGGGCCCTTTCATGATAACTTGAACCGGTTTTATTAGTATGGTGTCCCAGTTTGGGCGTTCGGGGAAAACTGGTGATTCCAGGGAGCCCGCTCTAAAACAAAGATGTGACGTCCAGAGAAAACGTCTTCACCATGGTCCCTTCTCCATGGAAAAAATGGAAAGCAGGTTCTGCAGTCTGTCTCCCCCAGCTGATGGAGACTGCCTGCCACCCACGCACCCGCCGCCAAGGATACAAAACAAACAGCCCATGGGCCCCAGTGTGGGAAAAGTGTGGAAGGTCTCTGCAGCGTGAGGCAATAAAAAAAAAAAAGTAATTTATCTCATCAGCCAATGACGGGCCAGGAGCCAACACTGGACCAATCAGTCGACATCATACAAATGCCCACGTCTCGCAGGGCCAAACTGAAAGATTGTTCCAGCTTCCTCGTTTTTAAGAAACATGAAGTCAACTGTGCAAATTCCAAAATCAAACTATGTGACATGCACTCCTGCGGCATTCTTTCCACAGCGTCGATTACGGTGCAAATCTCACTCTGCCAGCTTACCCTCACCTTCCTGTACATCGCTGATAACCACTTTCTCTGGGTGAAACTTTTCTGACGTAGAAGGTGACACCTTATACTTTTTATGCTATATACTTCACAAGCCACAGCCAAGGTAATTCCCTTGGATAATTCTTAGGTCAGTCGGGAGCAGGGATCAGATGGAAATAGGGGGTGGCCTCTTCCTCACTAAAGTGGGCTTGGCAGTCAGAGCAGCCAGACTATAAACAGACACAGAGAAAGGAGCCATTGAGGGTTGCTGGTGGCCGGTGACACATGGCAAAGGCATTTGATAAACGAATCCAGCCAAAGGCATCCCGGTGGGTCATTTTCAATGGCGCCCAAGTTCCACAAAATTAGGGCCACCCCAATTTAAAAAGCCTGGGAAAGTTTTCATCGTACATGACATTGGGTCACCAAGAAATTCTCAGCACTCAGCTTAATCCAACAGGTAGTGTGGGGGAGGGCACACCACATCACACCAATGAGTCAGAAATCCACAGATAAAAGGACACCCAGCCCACCTCCCTGAGTGTACTACTGCAGGCATTTCACTTAGTTTTGTAGTTTTTTGTTAGCATTCAGTAACTGTGGTGGTGTTTCTGTTTAATGTCTATGGCATTTTATCTATCCCAATCCCGTATCTAACCAGCACAGCTATGGGGTCCTAAAAAAGACATGGTTAAGTGATTCTGTTGAACTTGTAGCCCAATCATGTACAGTTTCTTGAAGACCAGGAAAAAATACTGTATATACAGTCGGCCTCCATATCCACGGGGGATTGGGTCCAGGACCCCTCACGGTCAATAAAGTCCGCAGATACTCAAGTCCCTTTATGAGATGCCGTATTTCTGCATATAACATAGGCGCATCCTCCCATGTGCTTTAAATCTCTCTAGATTACTCATTATACCCTAATACAATGCTATGCAAATACTTGTTATACTGTATTGTGTTAGGGAATAATAGTATATGAATTGTTTTAGGGGACAAAAAACAAAATGGTCTATACATATTCAGTCAGTACAGACACAACCATACCAATACATACAGATTGTTATACTAATTATTAATTATTAATATTTATAAAATATAAATTCATTCTCTCTCTCCATTTTCAAACTGTGGTTGGTTGAATCAGCGGATGTGGAACCCGGGGATATGGAGGGCTGACTGTATATATTTTCAAACTCATGCACCCCTGGTGGTATTTTATTCTTACGCCACATATGTAATAATATGCGGGAAAAACATAACTACAGCACATAGAAGAGGCACAGCTTCAGCTAAGCTGCCCAGCTCAGACAGGAAGTAGTTAAACGTGTCGCCAAGACAACAGGAGCCAGGGAGGGGCCGAACATGGAACCTCGCTGCTGTCCCCTGGAGAGGAGCTGCCTTATTACCCCAAGCGCTCCGGCGATACATCTCACGGCGTAGATGGAAAACGGTTGCAAAACCTAAAGCGACTGAACACCACGGGAGACATTTCAGTATGTGGACAGGAGGAGCAGGGAGATTAATCCTCTGTCTGTCTCCTGATTACCAGGCTTGAGTTTAATAGCAGGCTCTTGTGATGAAGCTGTCCCTGATTCCATACAAGCACTATGAAGTGGGATAAGTCCTTATAGGAAAAACAGCAGATAGTAGTATTTACTTCATAGCTCACTCTGCTGATGCCACTCTGGGATAAACTCAGTGGTCCAGCCCCCCCAAGGATGACATCATGTTGGTATATCCTTAAAATCTAAAATGATCAAATCCCAGGGCCAGCAGAGTGACTTCACCACTGGGCCCTTAACCCCCAATTACTCCAGGGACTGCCTGACTGCGTTTTCTCAACTGTATGTCACTTCAGGTAACAGCATCTGCTAAATTAACAAAAATGTAACAGGATTAGCATAGGTAGCTTTAGCCGGCAGTAGGACTTTTCACCGCCCAGGAGTAGAGATTCAGGATTGATTCAAACAGTATTAAAAAAAAAAATAATAATAATAATAATAATAATAAAAAATACGTTTCAAAAAGAAGATCAGCTTGGTCTTATGAATGAAGGTGAAAACCAGTTTCTCAGCGAGGTGGCCGTTTAGGTTCGAGAGCCGTCACGGGGGAACGCCAGCTTACCTTTCAAGTTCCTGCAAAGTCCAGGTCCAGCGGGGAAACCGTCAGCTGTGGACCAAGGGGGGGACACGCCATCAGCCTCGCTAGGTGACGCCATCGCCACCGCATGGTGGAGACGCGCCGCCTGGAGAAAGCACCAGTCTGTGCCGTTTTCACTCCCCATTCTTGTCATTCTTCTCAGAGGAACTATGTCAGCGCGAGTTCCTGTCTCCTACCCAATGTGTGGTAGCAATTATTTCTTAAAAATCAGTTAGAAAACCACAGTTTTAACTAAATTCTCATCTCAAAAGTGCAGCTTGGCCCATAGCCTGAACTTTATCGGTCATACTTTCTACAGCTCCTTTTAAGTAGGACACTGGAATCACTACATCAAGCTCCACTAATTGGAAACTATTTACATAGCTCAGAAGGCATTATCTTAAAGTATGAGCTGCTCAATGAGCTCAGAAGCTATATTTTCGGTGTCAGTAGCTACTTCCCCTTTTGTGAACAATAGCTATTCATTGCAGGTGACGGCAGACGCGGTCAGCCTTCAGTACATAACGAACGGTTCATGCTTGGAGGACGAACACGCTCCACAGGTCCTGGGGGTCTACGCATGTGTCACAGATCTCTCTTGAAAGATTCAGTCATGCAAAGCTTTACACTTTGCATATGTTGACTATGGTGGGTAGCATGAATCTGGCTTTGAGTTTGAGGAAGCCCTGGGCTTCCTGAGATGGGCTCCATTCTCACGACAAACCCTGTACCAGATAAGCAGTACAAGAAATGGACACATGAATCCAAGCGATGAAGGGCCATGAAGGCTGGAGCACCTTGTGGTCTGAGGAGAGTCATGTCACCACTCATGATGATCAGGGACAATCTGCGCAGCCATAAGGTCCAGACGCTAGACGAGTGTGAGGCCACAAAAGGGTGGCAAACCACACCACTTCACCCAGTCATGGGCGAGGATTTACCTTCAGCCAGCTTCGCTGGGGAACGCCACAGTAAGGGGGAAACCTTATTGGTTCCCAAATGTGTTTGATCCCTGATTGTTCAAATTGTTACATTTCAAGAAGGAGGGGTACATGTCTCCTTCAGGAGTGCAGCGGGACACATAGGAAGGATGCCACTGTCCACAGGGGGCGCTGCTCACCCATGTTTACGGTCATCATCAGGAGGCAGCTGCATCGAACTCGGGCTCAGAGCTGCTTCTCCGCCTCCTCGTCAAGACCTCCACCTGCAAGCAAATGTAGCCATTTTTTTTTAACACACTTCCCATGTAAGCCAATCAGTGTGAAGTCATTACACGTCAGCCACATTACCCAGAATTCCCCAAACGAGATCATCCAAGGTATTCATCCCCACCAATTAAAAGCCCAGTAAAATGTGAACTTGGGATGCTAATGGAATCGCATTTACAAACAGCAACATCAACGAAGGCTCGCCCTCAAGCCACCTGAAGAATTGCATTATGGGAATTACCACCGTTCTTCTGAAGGAAATGTAGTCTTTTGCTGGTAGGCCTTTACCTCTGGGATACGATTACCCGGAATGTGTGGGAATCAGACGTGAGCGATGCCAAGCAAAACAAAAAATGCCTGGAAGCCACCCCCCTGTTTTTTTTTTTGATTAAAGAACTGTCACCATCACAGATGAAAGGATCTGTGACTGAGCTCTACTTTTCAACTTCTGAAGTGGAGGAAGGATTTCGTCTCCACAACAAAACAAGTGGCAGCCGAGGACGGAAAAAAACACCCAGCGACTCTCTCCTTTTTGCCACCCTCCCGACACAATCTTACCCGCAAGTAAATTTATATGACTGAAACTGAAAACCAAGCACTATAACAGAATAAAAGCAAAAAAAAAGAAAAGAAAAAAAAATCTTACTACATTTCAAATTATTCATACAGTACGAGAAAACCCATGCCTTAAAATCTCTAATGTCCTGTGATTGACTGACACTATTTAAAAGGTTATAGATGCTTCCAGTATTACAGTAAACTTTACGACCTTTAATTTTTGTGGAATTCCTTTTTGATTTAGGGCCTAACAAAAACGCTGCAGTGAGCACACTAGGAAAGAGTGTACATACAAGGAATATTTGATGTCATCAAGGCACTTAGAAACAATTGAATTCACAATACTAGCATTCTTTAGAAGCGAGGCATGCACTGTTTTGGAGTAACGCAATCCCCAAGACGTCAGCCCTGATCAGGATGCTTGGTTATCCCCATTGCCGTAACTAGAATATGGTTAAAAGGCCACTCCAATTACGGAAAGAATCTAAGCAGCACTTCTGTTTATTAAAAAAAAAAAAATGTAGTATGTAAGTAGCCCAGATTAAAGTCTGCCACTCGACAGTGATATCAGCCGATTTTTGTACTTCCAATCTGATAAAGAGACAAGGACAGCAAAGTCAGGAATTTACAGGGATTCCATTCGTGAAATTGTTCAACGGCAGAAAAGCAGTGTCCTTCAATCTATCCGCCCATCTAACTGCTTATATTGAGCAAATAAATAGAAACATATTTGCTTTATTTGCTTGATTCTAGCATGTTTTTTTTTTTAAGAGGAGGACATAAGATGGGCCATAATTCATACAGAGAGACCAACCTTATCAGCCAATAAAATGCTTTGAATCGGTGAGTGACAGAGGAGGGTGCACTCCGCGGCCAATCAGCTTTCAGTTGTGGCCCCACTCCAGTATATGCCCATACAATACATCCTGGCACCACTAGCTTTGTTTTAGGGTTTCTTCCTGCAGTCCAAAAACATGCTTTAAAATTAACTGGTGTCTCTAAATTACCCATAATTACTGAGCTTGTGCCTTGAGATGGACTGTCCCCTACTTCCTGATAGGCTCCAGCATCGCTACAAACCTGACTAGGAATGGTGGATGGACGAATTATGGTAAATAAGGAAGAATTCCCTCACAACGGAAGACTGGCATTGTATCCTGGCTGACTCCTGAAGGAGACATGTACCCCTCCGTGGCGGGAAAGCGGCCCCGGTTGGCGCTGAGGAGCCTTGCCGCTTCTCCCCTTGTTCACACTTGTTGTTCTTGCCATGTCTTTTCATTCCCTCACTATTTTTTCCCCTCCCAAACAGTCAACGGGAAAAAATGTCCCCAGTCTGAAGGCTTACTGTAGGTTTCCAAAAGCCAAGCCAAAGGGGGGCCCTGTGTCCACGGCAATAACGGGTGCCGGTGGAGAAGGGGGAAGGGGTAGCGGCTCTCTGCTACGCAGGAGCGGGCTGACATAGTACCCCAAACACCCCTAAATAGCTACAGCCCATTTACAATTTTGAAAAAAACAGGTGACCTATTCTTTCAAACATCTTTGAGCAATTAAAGCCTTTTTTTAACTGGTGTAGAAACACTAATCATGTTCCTTGGACGGTTTTGGCACTGGTCTGCTGCCACCGTAGACACTTCTCATTAGTGCTATAACTCAAAAAGTATTTGACAGATCTTTTTCAAACTGCAGACATACTCTATGGATCAGGATCTGGAATTGATCAAATTTTGAGATAGATCGGCACAAAACAGAATCAGCACCACAAAGTGGTAGCAAAGAGCCTCAGTTACTTGATTTTGTTAACACGTTAACTGAAAAGGCTAGGGATTGTGTGTGGGAGGAGTAGGGCTGAAATGGGGGGGGGGGGGTTGTCTGAGCAATACATTGTTGTTATTCTGACAGCATCTAGTTTTAACTGTTGTGCAATGTGATGCAGCCTCAGCGTGAAATATTAGCCAGACTGAGAAATGCATAGCTGATATGACAGATACTGGGCCTCTGAGCGCTTGCAGTTTTAGCTCGTCTTTGCTGAGGTCTATCCTGAGGTGGAAGGTTAGCATCAGTAACCCGGGGAAGGACAGCGTGACAGAGCAGGTGGTCTTTATACATGCTGGCCACCGGGGGGGGGGGGGCGGTAAACCATGTGTCAGACATCATACTCAGTGCGGGGGGCAAGCAGTCACCGCTGACAGTTCACCGGGGTCCCCACACCACGGAATCCACTCTTACTGCATCATGCCAGCCATATGCCAGCCAGTTGTTTCCTGCTTGGAGGCTCTCAGAGAAGGTAGGGATAACGTCATGGATGGAGATGTTCCTGGCCTGGGGAAGGGCCCTGGGCAGGGCACAGCCAGGAAGGACCAGGTGTGACGTGTTAGTGATGCACCGCAAGCTAGCTGGGATGCAAATTATTGCATCACTTCAAAATGGGAGGACCTTTTAAACATTCCAGGATGATCCCGCCTCTAAACGACGCTTTGCAGTCCCCAGAGGAGGCTGATCCATAGAAACAGAGGAGGTAGTACTTCAAAGTTCAATATTGTAATATTGTAGAATGCATTTTCTTCTTACCTCCTTGATATTTTTTAGCCACAAGCCACCAATGGCCGGCACCCACATTGTCTCCCCCCCCCCCCTCCATGCCTGGGACAAAATGATGTCATCCAGAAAAATCGCAAGCTGAGCGGCTGAAACGTGGCCAGCGATAGCTGCTGTAACTATGTGAGTAAGAAGCTTAACCAACTTCCCTCTATAAGCTGAACTGCTTTGGGCTATAGGAAGGAGGAACCAAAGAAAAAAATCACTATGAGGAATCATACTGATGATGAGGAAGCAGCATTTCATACTAAGCTAATAAGAAACATAATAGACAAAAAAAACATAATGGACAGAGGACTTCAATGGATTTTCAAGCTAGGGGGTGAAAAGGCAGTAGGGAGACTGAACAGGGCCCGGACTACA
Source organism: Petrocephalus sullivani (assembly GCA_026780845.1). NCBI lineage: Eukaryota > Metazoa > Chordata > Actinopteri > Osteoglossiformes > Mormyridae > Petrocephalus > Petrocephalus sullivani. The sequence continues at coordinate 22,922,498 of JAODKM010000001.1, forward strand.
ATACTGCACTACAAGGGGGAAACGCGGTAATTATGATGACACTGAAAGTCAGGAGGACTTCAGAGGTTATATACTGTCCACCCGTTTGGGTAGCAGGTAGGTAAATTAACTTAAATGTAAATGTACATAATAAATATGCAGCTTTAAAGTAACTAAGACATTTTGTCACAACATAAAACAAAGTCCAAGAGTCCATATTTTGACTGGAATTTTGAAAAATAGCAGCTCAGCCTTGGTACCGCAGAGTAATCTTCCCGTACCACTCAAGATTCCCCAAAACACAGTAGAATAACTGAACTTTGAATTGAGGAGGGAAAAAAAAAAAAAAAAATTCCCATTGTGTCATTTTTCTACATTTTATAAAAATGAAAACGGAAAAAAATCCAGCAATTATTCTCGATCTCCCCAGATGTTTCGGTTTCATCTCCAGTCCTTCAAACCCACTACAGAATGGAGACACTGCGGCCATTCAGACCAGAACCTCTGTGGCCTGCTCTCTCTGGCTTAACAAATAACAAACTGTTACTGCAGCACTCACGTGTCTCCCGTCTTTCCAAGAGGAGGGAAATGGGAGTGGGCCAGCAGGGACTGCGTAGGGCATGACGTCAGGGTCACCGTGGACCGTGGTGATGTCACTCCCCGAAAGGAGGAGGGAGGGAACAGAGCTACCAAAACATGCCGCCGAAACCATGGAAACGGAATAAAAAGCGGTCTGGATTAGCAGGTGGCCATAACATACGTACCACGTCATTCCCGCAGTAAATCAACATCACATGTATTTAATTACGGCCAGATTAGCTGAGCAAACATGTGACGTACACGTAAAGTAGATGTTATTCAGGGCTAAACATTTACTGCAAGAACTACAGTGATCTCCTGTCAGAGTACCATCTTACACAATCGCGCATAGAAATCTTCAAGTGCTATAGATGTTAGTTTGACGTTGGTGACCCTAAGAGTCACTCCTGTGCGCTTGCCTTCAAGGACAGCACTGCGTGGCTCTATGGATTCTGCCACTGTGCCTGTGATCAGAAGGTCGCTGGTCCCAATCCCAGGGTTTGCAGAGTGATGTAACTGTTGGGTTCTTAAGCAAAGCCTTTAACCTCCAGGGACCGTCTGACTCTGCTCTGTCAATTGTTCATCACACTGGATAAAAGAGACTGCTAAATAAAAGCTAGTCTGTCAGTCCCTGAAGTTCTGCGCCAAGGCAGACCCGGGGTGGCATTTAATTCTCTGCATCGTTCACCTTCTCCTAATGTCACACGGTCCCAGTGGATTCACCTGAGATAAATGTGCGCAGACGGTTTCGTTCTGTGTTGTTATTTTCTATCCCGAGTGTTCGCCTCTGTTCCACTGCTATTATTACTAACGATAAGAATAACACAGACGTGATTAGAGTTACTTCATTGTTCGACGCCAGCCGAAGCAGAATTTCTGGCACAGAATCACGTTTCCAGTACACATTGGTAAGGATGCAGTCGCAATTCCGTTTTTTTCCCCCTCTCTTTTTGAAGCAAGCCACCGAAGAGACTTTGCTGCCCACGAATCTGGCACGGGCTGTGGAATGATTCCATCACACTTGAAAACTGGGCCTCTTTCTGAATAACCACAAACCTCATGTTCCACCTCCTATTTTAGGACTTTAAGACCATTTAGGGTATCACTACTCTACACTCAGGCCCAGTAAGAAAATCACTCTGCCAACACTGGCAAAGTGTTGCATGGATATGCATGGACGGTGACATCTTTCTGCCAACCTTGGGATTTGATCCAGAGACCTGATCATAAGTAGGGATAGGTATTGGTCCTGTACTTTAACGGTATTGTTATCGGTATATTGTGAAGAATAAATCAAATTAACAACATAATTAAGAGATTTAACAAATCCCTATTATTATTCAACAAATTTGCACCATTATTTAACAAATTTACAATGAATGTGTAATGCAAAATAAAATTTCACAAAAAATACAGCAATGTTTTTAACATTCCCGATAAGGGAAATGTAAAACAAACATAAATTACTTTAATGCAAAGTCTTTAATGCCTTAATTTACACGCAAAGCACCTGTCGCACCTTTGGCAGCGCGCGCTGTCCACATTGATTCTAGTGAAGCGCAGCCGCACTCCCGATCTCTTACCTCTCCGCTATCATCACTAACTGCGGCTCGGCCGTCCCCGCCCGATCTGCGTGCGCATGCGCATGCGTTGAGATCTCTGCCCTATTTGTGAATGCAGGAACAAACTTTTAATGCAATACCGTCGACACGGTAAGCTGACAGATACACCTCTCGCATTGGAGTTATAATATTACTAAAATCATTGTAATAAAATAAAAACGTACACAATTGTTTTTGTTAGTTTTAATTCTAACAACTTCTCAGTCCACAATGAGTTTGTGTGCATTTATCTAAATGTTTTACAATATCACATAAAATAAAAAGCTGCGTATCTACCAGGCAGGCAGGCTGTACTTCTTATATATTTCAATGTCTACTAATGGATATTAAGTATCATGTGATTGTGTACGTCTGCTTTTATATCTTACTTATATCTTATTTGTGCGCATACTCTAGCCGATCGGGCAGGGTCCAGAGGATGCCACACATTAACCGCTCTAGGTTAATGTTTAAATCAATAATGGAGCTGATCGGATAAACAGAGAGATTAACAAATCTGATTGATTAATGTCTCCAGTACCGAAAGCAATACCATTAACGTCAGAACTTATCGATACTCCGGTCTTATTTAGCCCCGGGGCCCGTTTAGTACCGGGTTTCGGTACCCATCCCTAATCATAAGCACTGTATCCTAACACACCACGCTACATGCCACACGTTCATATGCAATGGCCAAAACTTCCCCAGGCAAAAACCATGAAGCTCTTAATTCCTTGCTCTTATGCCATGTTCACAATCCATACTAAAGTAAACCACTGATCCGATTGGTTAAGTACTCAAAGAGGCAAATTAATCAAGACATTCCCTCTTTAGAAACCAATTTTCTCTTGGCTCTGCATATCCCCTGTAGACGGAATGGGAGAAACCTGGAAAACAGAGGGACGCTAAGCGCCACAGCAGATTGACAGGAAATCCCGAACCACACGGCGGCTCCCATAAAAGATCGCAGCGATCTGAAAGGGGCAAACGGAGATGGAGGAGGGTCGGGGATGGGGGAGGACGGGGTACCGGCGATGGACGGGAGCCGGCGGTGCTGTGCGTGTGTTTGTTTATATGCGCATCTCTGAGGGATACTATGCATACTTTATACATCAGTCATATAGATTTAACGTCAAATGTCCGGCGCGTTTAAAGTTCGGATTGGAGGCATGCATGTAACAG
>JAODKM010000001.1:22925938-22941028 GCA_026780845.1 Petrocephalus sullivani
GGAGATGGAAGGACGGAGATGGAGGGGGGATGGGGATGGAGGGGGGACGGAGATGGAGGGGGGACGGGGATGGAAGGGGGACGGGGGCCGGCGCGTGTCCAGCCTCCCGGATCAGAGGCAGCATGAAGATGCCAATCAGGAAGCGCAATTAGAAAGGCATGCTTGGCATGTCTGTGATTTGGGAGTGTAGCTGAGCGTACAGGAGAGTCTAGGACTGATACGGAGCCATTCTGGTGTGTTCCTTTGAAGCGTATACTGAATATCCAGCTCACAGCAGAACACACTCATTTGGACTTCATCAAGACCTACATTTCGCAACCTATTATATGGCATTATGGCCAAACATCTCCACTTTGGTCTCGTCTGTCCAAAGGACATTGTTCCAGAAGTTTTGTGGTTTTGTGGTGCAACTTTGCAAACCTAAGCCGTACTGCCGTGTTCTTTTTAGAGAGGCTTTCTCCTGGCAACCCTTCCAAACAAACCATACTTGTTCTGTCATTTTCTAACTGTACCATCATGAACTGTAGTATTTAACATGCTAACTGAGGCATGCAGAGCCTAAGATGTAGCTCTTGGGTTTTTTGAAATCTCTCTGAACATTGCACGGTCAGACCTTGGGGTGAATTTGCTGGGTTGTCCATTCCAGGGAAGATTGGCAACTGTCTTGAAAGATTATTCACAAGTGGGGAAACATTCTTCCTGTAGAATGATGGATTTCAAATGTTTGGAAATGGCCCTATAACCATTCCCAGATTGATGGGCAACAACTGCTTCTCTGAGATCATCGCTGAGGTCTTTCCTCCTTGGCTTCGTGTTAAAACACACCTGAATGCTCCAGACCAGCAAAGTGCCAAATCTCCTGCTTTTATAGAGGTTGTCACACTTGCTGATGATCAATTAATCATATCTGCCTGCTACCCTATGGAATTAGTGTGTGTACTTAAGTGTGTGCATTAAGTGTGTACTTACATTTTTCATACACTGCTTTTGCATTTTGGCTTAGTTTTGTTAAATTAAGAACGACACGGACTAATGTGTCATGTGTTGTTGTTCATCTGAGGTTGTATGTACCTAATTTTGAGAACTGCTAAGGATCAGGTGATTTTTGTTTTATTACGTCCTGATACACAAAACCTTAGAATTGAAAGAGGGTGTACTTTCTTTTTCACATTAAGGTCCCCTTAATTATTTTTTGAAGGCCCTTTTTACTTTGAGACTGTGGCATATAAATCTCTAGGACCTTGGCCCAGGCTATCGGTGGCATCTGTATATCGCAATCCCAAACAGCAGCTTTTATCATCCTATGCTACACAGACAGCTGGAACGATGATGCTCTGGTGGTCAGAAGGCAGGAGGACAGATAGGCACGGTAATGAAATCCCAGAGGGCAAGGCAGGCATGGACTTCAGCAAGGACGGGCTTTACGAATAATGCAAAAAACAGTCAGCTTCAACCCACAACACGCTGGTCTTGATTCTGAAATTTTGTACTCAACATTTCAAGGGCTGATTAGACATCCAAGCAAAGGTTACAGGAGCTGTTCCACATCTAAGGAACTGGAATATCTAACAAGTTGCATCATGCAGGCCAAATGGTAACACCATGAAGCATTAAGAGGACAATCCGCTACAACGTTTCCAGAACGTTAACACAACCCCCCCGAGGCATTTCAGTTGCCATCACTAGTGGGAAAATGGTGCAACTAATGTGACAAACTTTAATTTCTTGGTCCCTGCCTTGCCTGAAAAAAGTGCCCGGAGTGGCAGCAACAGAATTACTCAGAGAAATATGATCATGACTGAAACTAGATCAAGAATCATTTCACATAAAAGAGTGAAGCCAACCTCGAGCTCCCAACGTGAAGCACTATGGATTCTGCAAATTTATCAACATTGTGCAAATAAACAATACTGACTATCTAGGCTCTTTTCAAAATGAATCCTTTTTCTCAGTACAACTGAAGTGCAAATTCCCAAAATCCACCCAGTCCACAGTATGCATGGATGGGAAAAGTTCATAAGTCCCCACTTTCACATCTGGTCTTCAAATGTGAAAGGAAATATTATTTGTGCATATTAACTTGTCATAAGGAACACTACAATCCATCATGATAAACCACTAAAGGGTTAAATCTGTTTACTGCATTTCCATGGTTCCATCAAAATCGCATCAATTTCTGCAAACAGTTGAACACCTTCCCTAACCCATCAAGATTAAACAACAGCTGGCTCTGCTACAGTATATTCTGGCCCAGTCCCATAAAGTCTTGACCTTGCTGGAGCTGCCCAGTGAGTGGACACCTCATTTCCCATGGTGACTTCTCAGAATCTGATACATAGCACTAACAAGTCAGGCAGTGGAAAAGATGTTCGCTACCAGTCCAGGAGTATTACGGTCACCATGGAGACCAGCACCCAAACGCTCAGTGTTGTGACACTCCAGTCATATTTACCCTGAAATTACAAGTCTGTCTTTTTATCTTGGTTAACGAAGGTGACCCATATTAAAAGGTACTAAGGCAAATGTGCTTATCACTCAATAATGTCCTCTGTATTTAAATCAAATGTATATTGCATATGATCAAATCTTTATGTAACAACCATCTTGATGACATTTCTGTTATTAACTCAAAACTTAAATCTACTAAACTGATCACTTTTTCTCTGGTATCATTTTGCTTTCAGGACTAATTAAACTTTATTCCTTTATTGTCATATTTAGACGATAAAATAAGGCCCACACCTTCAGCTGATTTCAAACCCCATAAATCCTTCATGCAACAATAAGATCCAGAGTAGATTTCTCAGCACAAGATTGGTCAGTGGGAACTGATGCTGTCAGCTACTGGTTGTGATCCACACACCAGGGGAAAATAAACAAATAAACAAATAAATAAATAAATATACAATTTTCTTACCGACTCTACTGTGAAAAATCTTACACAAAATGTATTATCTGATCACACAATGTAGTACTCTGTCCAAGGGGGAGAGTTCCATATGGCTATATAACACAGAACATAGCTTTTGAAGCCTAAATTTCAACTGCACAGTAAAATCTGAATTTTATAGTTTAATTGGACCCCCGTGATCCTGCATAGGACAAGCGGGTATGGAAAACTGATGGAGGAAGTCTCATCAGAAACATACCTTCCATTAAAGCTCACTAGGTGGCCGACCTGCATTTAAAGCGATCCGAATGCATCGTCACATAAGTCTGTCAGCAGTAAGCATTTATGAGAAACTCGGCCACCCCACCTTTAACACAAAGCAAGAATATTAACCACATGGCTTGCAGACCACAGTACAGAACAGGCGATATATTCTCACCATACCAGTCTCAAAAAAGATATTATCAGACCCTGCTGCCAAGCAGCAAACCTGTACCTTTACTCACCTCCTGATAGACATTATCTGTGGGAGCTCTGTCCTACCAGTAATTTTAGTAACAATACTTCGTACCCAACCTAAGTATTGGGGCACTAGTGAAAATGGTAATCCAGTGCCGATTGGTTGGTACAGATGTCACGTAACTATTACTGATCATGCACTGCATCTTAGAGCTAGGCTGGATATGGAGGGGAAACATGTAGTATAATACAACCTCCACCAACAAATTCTACAGCACCAGTGGAAAAACCAGAGTGACTGCATTATAATTCCCAAATGTTCACCCACTTTCTATAACCGTTTATCCACTGTAGGTTTACAGTAAACCTGGAGCCAATCCAAGAAAGAACAAGACCCAAGGCAAAGGGATACCCAAGATGGGATGCCAGTCCATCAAAGGCCATACACCCCCATGCAAATTTAGAGATAATTTGCAAGCCTTGATGACTCTGGACTGCAGGAGGCAACTGGATTTCATGCAAAATATAATGCCAAAACATCAAAATTATTGGTTATAAGACTACTATAGTAAGCCATAACTGAAGACTAAAGTCGAACTGTGCATATACGGTGTTATTGACAAGCCTTCTGCGCGCCTAATAAACTCCGGAAGGTTTGTTTCTAGTCTAAAAAGCAAATGTAAAAACCACGTATATCACTTAAGGTTTGGAAAACAGTCATTGAAAGACTTTTCTTAGCCACCACATACGAAACACATTCACATGGCAAAGTCTCACCGGCCGAGCAAATTGGCATCAAAGACTTCAGTGCGCACACCTGCAATAGACGTTCTCGGGAAATTAATTGAAATGAATCCAATAATTCATATCAACACTTCAGCACAGACTCATCTGTAAAACCATATATACGTAACATCGCAGAAACCGGTGACCTTTAGTTAAGGTTCAACAAACTGAAGCAAGGCTTGGTATACACGCTACAACATTTTTTTTTAAATTTGCAGAAGGCAGACATCGTAACAACATACAGGGCAAAGAATAATTCATGCATTTCACCATTTCACCGTTATCTATGTTTTACGGGATTGGACCTAAACCAATAGTTGTCATTTCTGTTTATCAATGGAAGATGGTGTTCTAATGGAACGACTCAGTTAATATTACGCAACCACTTCGCGTGTTACCGGTTCGGGAAGTATTTCAAAACGTGCAATTGTGCAAAACTCACCTGGCTACCTCTGCAACTCCATTGTCCAGAAACCACCACGACGATGTCTAATTGACTTGAAAAATCATTGCCAGAACATAAAACTTAAGAAAAACAACACCAGCAACAAAAAAATCCCACTAATGTGATCCTACGTAGTTTTGCCTGCGGTGCGAATATCCGGAAAGTGCGATAAGTGTATACAAAAGAAAAGCAATATTATAAGGAGTATTTTTTCTGATTATTTAAAAAACACAGAATAAATTCCGCTTCGCAAAAGATCACAACGTAATGTCTTTCCGCATAGATGGTGTATAATCCCGGCGATCGTCGCACTCTCTGGGCTTCGGCGGGTAGGACAAGGGGAAGCCGTACGTGCGCTCCAGAGTCCGGCTGAGAGCAAAGTTTTTCCAGCCCCGGCCGTCGTTGCCTGGCTCCGGTAAACACTCTGCAAGTCCCCCCGATGATGTCGGCCGTGACGTGCGCTCCGGGAAGCGGTGACGAGCCCCAGAGCCATTTTCGGAGCTCGTGTTCCCAGCCCGTCGTCTGCTGCCCTCTTTCGGCACATCACACCTCTGCCCTGAACGCTGCGGTACTTAAAATACATGGCTTTGTAAAAATCATGCTTCTCGGGACTTTTTATATACGCTACATTTTTCTCCCAGTCGGCATTGGACTTTTAAATGAGACGGACATTGTGGAAGTTCCTTAAATCATATTCAGGTGCGATTCTGCTGAGAAAGAATAAATATGATCTCTCATTTTAAGTCAGTTAATTTATGCCTTAACGAAGCTGTGAATAATTATATAAATGTTTAATCCACCTTCTAATCACTTTAGATATTGGGAGTGGCCTGGAGCTTATTCCAGGCAGCACAGGGCAGGAGTACACCTTGGAACGGATGCAAGTCCATCAAAAGACACTATGGACACTTTATATTCACATCTTTGTCCCTCAGGAGGAAACAGCAGGAGTAGCCTACCAGAAGACATCTACACAGCACCGGGAGAGCATGCGATCTCTGCTCACACAAAGTGGGATTCAACCCTACACCACAAAGGTGTAAGGCAACATAGTAACCATAAGCCCCCCACCACCAGCGTATACGCATTCTTTCAACTAAAACAAGATATATTTCAAACATAGGCATACTATAATGTAATATAAATAAATATGAATGTACGCTACTTTAAATGTATTTAAAAAGTGGCAGATTTCACAAAACAGTGACTTTCTGAATTTAATGTTCCTATTTAAAATGCTGACGAGATGGTTTCGTCTGTTCAGAGATCAGTAGTGGTTGTTCTGCCCATATATTATTGATAAGCTGTAGTACTAACCTACTTAAAAGGTGCCTGGAAACCGCGAAGGCTCACTTATCTACGCAGCCTGTAAAACGGCCCGAGGAACCATATTTTCAAAACAAGAGAAAAGAAACCAGCTAAAACCAGTATAGCGAACACGGTTTATAAGCAGTCAGGCTTCCCCACAGAAAGATCAGACATTGCCTCAAGTTGCTACATTTTTCTGCATTTTCAGTTCATTTCCCATTTTAAAGAGGGGGGATCACTGTGACCACTGTGCATTTCACGAAGGACTTGTGCAATCACTCTTTTTCTTTGATAGATTTCCCTCAAGTTCCCGCAGAGGTGCCACTTTCACACACGTTTATGCCCGTTGATCGCTTTCACAGCACAGAATTAACCACTACACCTGAAATAGCAAAGCAGCTTGCAATTAAGATGGTGAAATCGAACTAGGAAGTCAATTGAAGTCTCCTGTTAACCGCAACAGAAATATCTCCCTCTTCTCCGAACCGCGATTAAGTTTATATTCGATATTCGCTAGGATTGTGCCATCTATACGGAAGTATCTTCCTGAACATGGCAGAGAAACCTATAATGAACATGCTTAATGTCGATTGATTTGAAAATAAGACTCATTACAATGTATCCAACTGCAATATTCTGAGGAGTTCACATTCAAGTGGTGTTGCGAAATGTAGATGGGTGTGAAAATTTCCTGCTGAGTGAAAGAACACTAATTGCATGGTTTGATATTAGCTTGTTACAATCTGAAGAGCTGATTCAACAATAACCATATTTAAGAACACCAAGTGGTTTCCTCTCATTTTTTTTAGAAAAAATGCGTGAAAGATTAGACAGGGCCCGAGGAACTCATTGAACGTGGTTTAATGTAGATGGGCTTAAAATCAAGGCGTTATTACAATTTATCCAACTGCAATATTGATAGACGATTAAAGGTCACGTACAAAGTGATGTTCTGGAGAACAAATGGGTGTGAAAATTTCCTGCAGCGTGAAAGAGCACTAATTGCATGGTTTGATGTTACTATATTCCAATCTGAAGATCCTATTAAACAACAACCATATTAATTAACCACAATTGGCTCACTTCAATTTGCTGTTTTTTGTTTAGAAAAAAAAGTGTGGACGATTAGACAGGACCCGGGGAACACATTGAACGTGGGTTGATGTTGATTGGCTTAAAAAAGGGGTTAATACAATTAATACTGCAATATTGATCGACGGTTGCAGGTTACATACTGTATAAGTGGTGATCTGGTGACCGGCATTGCACTTTTACGACGGTCCCTAAGTTTAACAGCAGTTTTCGTCTAAGCAGAAGGATATTCGCGTCTTGCTTTGTATTTTTTATTCATATTGCTGCAGAATGTGGAGCTTACTAAAAGTGTGTAATATTCCCCTATTTTGCAATATTCCCCTCAATCCGAATTACTGCCTTATTCAGGAAGATATTGCCGTTTAGATGGCGTAAACCTAGCGAATATCGAATACAAAACCAACTTCCTCTACCGAGTGTACCTTCCTTGCTATACGTTGTTAATCATATATGAATCCTCTCTGCTCACAAATAAAGAAGTGATTTCGTTCTGCTTTGTGGGTGCAGGTCTGAGCCCAAGTCAGATTCGCACAGTACAGTGTGGCGTTTTAGGCAACCCGGCTGTGATGACCCTCTTTGCTTCCCGTAGTCACGGTTCCGTGCGAGGAGCCGTAGAAACTGTCAAAGTCCAAAGATCCATGACAAGCAAATGTAACAAGATTTATCGTTTACGAAACGTAAACAAAGATATTCGAACAGAAAAGAAAGTCAGCGATTTTGTACACGCGGTGACAGCTAGCAGTGATTTGGATGCTCTCTGCTAGTGCAGGTCCTTAAAATGCATAGGCTAAGGGTCGTTTTTGGGCACTTGTCACCTCAAAACGGGGTTGGACCGCATAACCATGGCCCAGTAGCGCGATGGGAGTGCAGCGCGTCTCTCCCAGCTGCTGCGGAGGATATTGTTGTCATCCACGGGCTGAGGACAGCCATCGGAAAAGCCAAGAGAGGGTCCTTCAAGGTAATGGCTCACTTTAAGACACAAATGAAAGTTGCGTCTTGTTTAATACCTTAAATAATTGTTGTCAACATTTATTTCATTATACTGAATATAACAATTATTCGTGCAATTTCGGAGAATCGCTTTCGACTAACCAAACTCCATGTTACTGTACCTAGGCGTGGATATGCCTGTCGTGACTAATTGCTGCTCCGTCCCACCAGACTAAGGGATAGGTTTTGTAAGACCAGGACTGAGGCGAATTACGGAAACCATAAACACTTAATTCCCGCCGTCCCGTTTGGTTGCTCTGAACGCGAGTGATGCCCCGGCAGGACACTACCCCCGACGAGCTGCTGTCTGCGGTGATGACCGCCGTCCTGCGGGATGTGGGCCTTTCGCCAGACAAGCTGGGGGACGTCTGCGTGGGTGAGCAAGTCACGCTGTCTGACTTGTGGCTATGGTGTCTCGTTGCAAACGGCTCTCACGGAAAGCCCAGCATTCTTTGGTGGGCAGTCATACTTCTCACACCCTCATACAAACCTTAGTGGACAGAGGGATCCTGTTACATCTGAAAAGTGCAAGGGTTCCATAGGTGGTGTAAAGGTGGCCTTTGATTATACAGTATATAGCAGATCTTTCCCCTCTTCTCCTGTAGGTAATGTTCTACAGCCTGGTGCAGGTGCCCTCATGGCCAGAGTGGCTCAGTTTCTCAGGTAAACCTGCTCATCTCCATTCAGGATTACACCCAGTATCCACTGGATATTTACAAAGGTTTTCTTTCACCATTAACAGTGGATTTCCAGACTCTGTGCCCATCTACACCGTAAACAGAATGTGTTCATCTGGCCTACAAGCCCTCTTCAATGTTGCAGGTAAAGTCCTTTTGTAATTATGAATCATTTTGCGTCTCTGGCAGTATATTGCTATTGTCTTAAGAAACCTATCTGGTAATGGCCCAAAAGTGAAACCACTCTGCCAACCCTTGGACTTGAACCAACAACCTCCCAGTCACAGGCACAGCATCCTAACCCATGGAGCCACACATCACCCTCCTTTTGCAAAAGGCTTTGAACTTTGATTCAGAGCATAATTTACTCATAACAAACTAATATGCTTGATATTTTTCAAAGAAAAAAATATATAGGTTTGACCACCTTCCTTTCCATCATGGCTTATCATGTAAACTGCAAATGATTGTTTCCTATCCAGGTGGCATCAGGAATGGATCATATGACCTTGGGCTGGCATGTGGGTGAGCATTTTGAGTGATCATGGACATCATTCTTGGCAACATAATTAATATTAGGCAGCTAACACATGAAGCGAGTGGGTCAGCTTATAACAGGCCTGCAATTGCAGTTAATAGGGGGCAAAGCCAGTTATGTGGAACGTGCTTGGCACTCCGTGTCCTCTGACCTGCTGGTGTGTCTCTGTGTGCGCCCTTCAGAGTAGAGAGCATGAGCCTGCGCTCTGTGGGGAACCCTGGTGATGTCAGCTCCAGGTTAATGGATAACGCCAAGGCCCGGGACTGCCTCATCCCCATGGGGTAAGGGCCAAACAAGCCCCTGCCGGGATCCCACCTCACTCAGACAGAAAGACAGGCATACTGATACATATGTTCAGGCTCGGCTCCAGCTCTCAGTAACACGGTGGGCCAGGAAGATTTTTGGGGGGGCAATTACATATAAAAAAAATATACTTCCCCCCTCTTGGCTGGGTGGGCCAGCCTTGTGATTGGGGGGGGCCAGGCCCACCCTGCCCCTCCTGTAAAGCCGGGCCCGCGTATGTTCAGATGTTATTAAAATTGCAACATATAAATGTGTGTTTACAGTGCTCACAGAGTGTCTTGGGACAATTAGTTCTGTAAAAATGTTGCAGATTTACTGATTTCATAACAAAAGACCCTTGATGTTTTACATATCTGCACATAACTTCCACACAGAAATGTTCTTTTTAGTCATACTTTTTTGGTCTGACTCAGTTCTGTTGTAGTCATTTTGCTATTAATTGCAATTGCAGTCATTGGCTTCTAAAGGGATACTCAACACAAATGTTGGGTGTTTTATGTTTAATGTCTTTGCAAGGGTGTTACAGGTTAAAAAGAACACAGTGATACTGCTTGTAAATGAACTTTTTAAACTCAGAATAGCTCTTATAGAACTATCATTTGGGATTCAGTTTCAAACTACTTGAAATTAAACTGCTGGTTGTACACACACACAATCTTTTAAGATGTTATGTCTATACTGTTTTTTAATGTATTTTATTTTAGAATATCAAGTCATTAATACTTCTGTACTAAGACTGCATAATTTTTAAAACACTTTCTATAACCACTGCAGGGAAGAGAGACAGGTGGAATTAATCAGTGCCCCAAACCTGGTCATGTGACTCCCAAGACTGCCTTGACCATCCCTCCCCCACCACAAATCAATATTTACATGTAGAAACTCTGTAGATATTAACTTCCATAAATCAGGCTGGAAACATCAGATTTTAGTGCAGCTTGAAATTCTTTGTGGAACAGTCTTTCATTATTTGGTATCACTTTTCGAAAACTAGATAAATTAGTTTTAGTGGATAGTTCTTTTCCGAAACCACTAAGTTGCTTATACAAAATGAACTCTTTGACCTTTGACCCACAGTCCAGAACCTCTACTTTGCCTTTATTCATTTGCCAATAGCTGCCCTCCTGTCAGCATAACCATACAGGATTAAAAAGGCATCCGTGCTCAGAGATTGACTCTGCAGACTCACCAGCTGTCGTCGTGTGGCCCCCGTGGGAGAATCTGTAGCCTCCATCGTCTCTCTCATTGACCGTCCGTGTCCGTCACGCAGAATCACCTCAGAGAATGTGGCGGAGAGATTCGGCATCTCCAGGGAGAAGCAGGACACCTTCGCGCTGAGCTCCCAACAAAAGTACGATTAGCGCCATACGGAACGGCGGCTTAGCCGTCGTCGTAGCTATCATTTGATGCATTAGGTGGACGTCATTGACCATTAATCGTTATTAAAGCCTCTGTCGGGCATTTCTTTGACCTTTAAAAGGATTGTCACTGTGTTAAAGAGCCAGCAAGGCACAGGAGCAAGGCGTGTTCCAGCAGGAGATTACCCCGGTCACCACCAAGTTTGTGGATGAGGACGGCAAGGAGAGGACCATCGTGGTCTCCAAGGACGACGGGATCCGGCCAGGAACTACTTTGGGGGGGCTGGCCAAACTCAAGCCCGCTTTCAAGCCAGACGGCAGCACCACGGCAGGCTAGTGGAGCTTCTGTGTGCAAGCTTTGTCTTGTGGAGATTACATCTGAGAAGTCTCCACTAAGCGTTAGAAATAAATGATCTCCCCACAATTGTATGAATTTGATGATGCACTATCCAGTGCATAAAAATATTTAGTATATAATAACATTAAATAATCATAAAGGTGTCTTAGAAAGCGTACATTTATGGAACTGTGAAGATCAAAGGTATCAGCTCAGGGGTGATTCTAGGATTTTTTAAGGTGGGGAGGCAAAAGAAATGCAAACTTTATCATTAGCCAATGATATGTTTTGAATTGGTGAGTGACGGAGAGGGGCACTCTGGGGACCAATCGGCTTTCAGCTGGGGTTGATGTGTCTGTGGTCCCACCCTGGTACATGCCCTTACATCAGCTGTAGGTAGGTGTATAAATGAGCCATGTTTAGCATGTGGATCTCAAATCACCCTCTCCTTGCGGTCGAAGATTTGGTACATTCCGCATGAGGTGGCTGACAGCAGCGTGTCGACCCGCAGGAAATTCGAGCCAGGTGAGCGATGGCGCGGCAGCGGTGCTTCTGGGACGCCGGTCCGCAGCGGAGGCACTGAACCTGCCCGTGATGGGGGTGCTGAGGGCCTGCGCCGTGGTAGGGGTTCCCCCGGATGTCATGGGCATCGGGCCTGCCTACGCCATCCCAGCAGCCCTGCGGAAGGCTGGTGAGTTTGTGACCTTGGTTTCCAGAAACACCCAGAAAGAATCACGCAGAAGGATGACTATTTGTGGTCTTACTCAAGATTACTTACAGTCTTCATCCATTTATTCAGCTTATAATGTATACTGGAGCAGGACTTGTCTCCAGGACTTCAACCCATATCTTTTCGGTTCCACATCTAGAATCGCTGTTAGTATATAGTAACCTAAGCTAAGTTAGTACCCTAAGTAACCTAAGCTGTTTTATCCCTCAGGGCTATCCGTGGCTGACATCGACGTCTTTGAAATCAATGAGGCTTTTGCCAGTCAGGTAAGTTCACCTTGATTCTTAGATTGCTGTGAGATAGCCTGTCCCACATTTCAGTTTTAGCCCACTTGCTGGGTTCACACTGCTGAATACAGCCTGATCCTCCAGGCTGCGTACTGTGTGGAGAAGCTGGGCATTCCACTGGAGAAGGTGAACCCCAACGGGGGTGCCATCGCCCTGGGACACCCCCTGGGGTGCACCGGTGCTCGGCAGGTGGTCACCCTGCTCAATGAGCTCAAGCGGAGGGGGAAGAGGTGAGCCCAGTTGTACCCGTGATTGATGTGTTTGGTTTAATGCCTAAGAAGGTGACGCCGCCCTATTGGCTAAAAAAAGTCAGAATTCTGAGATAAATGTGCATTCTTTTCTACTCTAGATGGCGGAAACAGGCTTCCATAGGAAGCAGGTTTGAAGTAGTAACTTATGGCCTTCTCAGTTTGCTTTTATTTCGTCTTTTTAAACTTTTAGATCATATGGCGTGGTGTCAATGTGCATCGGAACTGGGATGGGGGCAGCCGCTGTGTTTGAATACCCAGGGAACTGACGCTGTGGGGAATGATCCCAGCAGACACCGCGGCCTGCATGTCTAAGCTGCTGGACCATGGCGCAGAGAAAAGGGGTGTGAATGGTTATGACTGTAGTCATTTTTTAGTATTACTGTAGTAATCGGCTGCAGTTTTACATCAGGGGCCTTAATCTCACAAAATATTTTTTGATCTAAAAAAAAATATTGAAAACTTTTTGTGAAACGTAGAAGAATGCACTAAGAGGAGCGTAAGTTTGTCCATGGATGGGACCAGTATATGTCAGAGTGTGCTACTCGTGTGTCATGTTCCACTGTCACGGGAAGTGACTTGGGAATGAGAAACAGCTGCTGCTTTCAGGGGGCACAGTAATCCAGGGTCTTTATTCCTGGGCAATTAAACAGTCTCAACTCTACACTGATGTTAATAAACCTTTGCTACGAGTTTCCCGACCCACATTGATGATTTACGCACTAAACAATACAACACACATTCACAGACAGAAACACAAAGCACATGCTAATTTCTGAATTTACTGTACTTGCAAATGGCCAGTTCTTTGAATCGACCAGTTCCCAGCCTGGGTGGAGTGAACACAGGATGACCCAGTTGTGGATAATTCTGTCTAGATACATCACTAGCCTTCAGTCTGCAGTGGCATAAGCTTCATCAAAGGAGCCTCTTCCCCAAACTTGAAGGGAAACGGGCAGTTCTCCCAGAATCCCTTGCACTGTGACAGTGGCTATGGCCTCATACGCGTCCCTGTGGTTGCGAAACACATGGTCCATAATCAGAAGTTAGATATTTGACTTGCAAATTGTATACACACTAATAAAAAATCAGGAAAAGCCTTGGGTAACTCCGATGAGTGACGATTACATTTGAATTTCTCCTTATCCAGCTTTTCACTCTCTGCTACTTAACGCATCCATGTTTGACGGAACCAATAGCACAATGCTCCTCCCACTGATGCCCCAGTAAACATGGCCTTTGTTTCATATAGCCTATTGAACGACAGTCTGGGGGGGCTGACTCAGTGCTAATTGGGCCAGTGATTTGACCTTATCGCACCAATAACAGGAGTCTGAAGGGCTTGGTCAAAGCTAGACCAAGGACACTCAGTAATGACTCTCTTATACACACTGTAACTTTTCTCCTGTTTAAATGTAGTTTGAGTTATTTAATTGTATAATTATGGCGCACCTCTAATAGACAGCTAGCTGATGAGGTCTATAAATGGCTAGAGCAGATGAGGCCATACCTGGCGGTGAAGCTTATCTGGAGTGGGTGTCTGCAGAAGCACGCTGGCAGCTCCGGCCTCAGGATACCACGGCTGGGGGTCACCTTGAAGGAGCTACCTCCCCTCTCTGATTCTGTGAGAGGACACGGATGGAGGACACATGTGGCTAGAGCTCAGTGATACGGCAGCATGTAAGTCCAGATGGATGCTGGGTGGAAATGCTGGATAACCAGTCTGGGGGATCATTTCATATCTTTAAAGTTTAAGTACGAATAGCTATTAACGCTAACCTGCCAAACAAGGTTCCACTTTATTGAGGTCACTGGCACACAGCCATTTTTTCAATTCAGTTTATTTTTATATAGCGCCTTTCACAACAGGTCATCCCAAGGCATTTGACAAGAGTGTGTGGCAATAAATTATATCATTTATACAGAATGGTACAAGAAACAGGGAAAAGGGAAGGGAAAAGACATTTTGTATCCCATATAAAAATTTAAAATGAATATATTATTATGTACATTATAATCAAATATGAAATTGCTAATTATGATTATGGATATATTGTATGTATATAAGCAAAAGTGTTAACATTTAGTTTCATAAACATTGTCCAGTAGAGCTAAAAAATTTGGACTGTCTGGGGGTCCCCAAGGACCAGGTTGGGAAACATATATTACAGTCCATAGGATTATCCAGGGTCAGCCAGTCCCTGGAGCAATTGAGGGTTAAGGGCCTTGCTCAGGGGCCTAACCGTGACGTCACTCTGCTAACCTTGGGATTTGAACCAGTAACATTCCAGTCATAGGCGCAGCATCCTAACCTGCCAAACTGCACTCCCATCCCCTTATGTAAAACACACTTGACACATTCTAGGTTTTTTATTAGAGATCGACCGATATATCGATTTACCGATATTTTTCCCGATATTTAAGCATTTTGCCATAATCGATTATCGCCGCCATCTTGTGGGTGTTTTGAGAATTACGCGCAGGATCGCCATTGCATTATGGCGTCTGAGGGGAAACAACAACTGCCTGCAAGGTAAAGTATACTTACTTGCATTGCTATATTTCGTAAACTTTATTTAACATAACGGCTTTTAATGCACAAATTAGATGTGTTACATAAATGACTGATATGTAGTTTATGC
>JAODKM010000001.1:22941128-22968648 GCA_026780845.1 Petrocephalus sullivani
GACATTGTATATTTATTTTGCTTATTGGTAATGTTCAGTTCAGTGGTGTTGTAATTATTGTGTCAAAAACAGAAGTATAATAGCAAATATCGGTCCGGAATATCGGTCATCGGACACATAAACATGCAAATAATTGGTATCGATATCGGTAATAAAAAACCAATATCGGTCGATCACTATTTTTTATAATCATTATACAGTTATGAAGTTGCATACATAAGTCAACATACATTTATAAAAAAGCAGTAAAACCAGTGTAACTGGTCCGATCAGCAGTATAATAGAACTCATTTAGGCAGCTGCAGAAAAGCGGGTCCCACTGCTGAGCTGTATGAGGCACTGAGCCTCAGGAGCACATTCACGGCCTTTACCTATAGTGGCTTCCCAGTGACTGCTGGACTTTCCACGGTTAGAAAGGATGACTTCTTTGACACGTGTCTGGCCTACATAACATGTGCCAAAGTCCAGGCTGTCGGGCATCAGGTGGAGGGTGGGCAAGGAGAGGAAGCCACAAAGGGGCATCTCCTAGTGGCAGACAGACAGAGGTGCGAGGCACTGTAACAAATCACTAAATCAATATACTGGGAATATATGAATACCATATAGTATAATACTTTCAGAACTAAATTTAAAAGCCTGATTCGTTCAGCAGGGGGCAGTATTGACCATTTGCTGCATGGACAAGATCAGAGCTCATCATGAAAGGTGCTGATCTGCTGACTTGACACCACGCACCTGTACACTTCCGTTGCTGTATTCCACTAGCAGGCTCTGCTGGAATTTGAGGCTCCGCCCCCCTGTCACGCTACTAATCAGCTGTGGAGTGGGCGGGGCTTCTTCTGGGGGTGAGCCCATGGTGGCCAACAGGGACAGTGAACAGCGAAAGGCCACTTTGACCTACATGAAAAACAAGGACCCCGGAAGTGATATCAGAAGGATGGAAGTCCAGGGGGCATCGTGGCTGAAGTGGCAGAATCTGACCTGCATGTTGTGCCGGGGCTGGAGGACCAGGTATGGGGGTTCCTTGGGGTGGTCACAGGGGCTTTGTGTGTCGTTTTGCGGCCGAGGCGGAAGGACAGAGAAGGGAGGTCGGACACTGAGCATGAAGCAGACAGGCATCTCTAGAGCGTTCCTGAGGCGAAAGCTCCGGGTCATCGCTGCTGCCGGTTCCTTCACCTGCAAGCACAGCAGCTCACAGCACATCCGCAAGACCTCCGTCTGCCCGTGAAAAGTAGCCCAAAGCATTTTACGACATGCTTTCCCTCACAGCCAAGTAGCTGTAATATTTTTATTCTTTTGTCTGATGCTTTTATCCAAAGTGACTTGTGTGTTAAGGAACAGTTACAATATACTTGTGCTTCTTGGGATGTAAACCCATGACCTTTATGTGTTTAGCAGAATGCTCTTTTTGAGCTACAATAATAGTAAAAATAGTAATAGTAATATTAAAATAGTTACAGCTTATAGGGAAACACTCTGAATTATGATTTTTTCTTCTGCCACCCCATGTGAAGAAAGGGCATTATATCTCAAAGGGGATTTGTTTTCAAGATATTGAGGCTGTTTTGTGACAATATTCAATAAATATGTAATTTAAGTGATTATTTTAATTACAATTTAAATTGTACCAACAACCTTTAAATTTATATGTCAAAGTCACCCTCTCTACACAAAACCTAGGGAAAAACCTAATATCTGATTGGTTACATTGAAAACTAAGTCACAACAGATAGATCTCGCCAAGTTGACTGAATTCTCATTTATATAACTGCATTTTTTTGTGCCATTCTGGGATTGTGTGACATATTATAACTGCAAAATCTTAACTAATGTATCGTAACGGATTGTTAAGCTGTCCTAACTTTCCCTGGCCACCACACAGTGTTAGCTATAGCTAACTTGTTTTATCCATATGGCTGCTCTGTTATTGCATTTATGCAACCAGCCACATGCCCACTCATAACATATCGATGAAAATGATACATATCGTGGCCATGCTTTATTTAACTGTGATAATGAATTAAAGTGCTCCCCCTATATCCACAGCTTCAATCATCTGTGGTTTACTGCTCTTTCATCCTTTGATGGGTGTAAAAAGCATGGTTTGCATTGCACCTTAATCCCTTAATGCATGATACTTTTTATTGCATTTATTTTATCATCTCTTGAGAATTAGACTAAAATGTCAGAATCCCTTTCATTTGAGAAAGCATGTGGAAGGTGCAATTCCCATTTCATCAAAATCAAATATGGTGATGAAATGGCCGCCCATACGAGGTCTGCTGCAAAACCCTTTTGAAGGTCCTTTCTACAAAATGCCTGGTAACCCCCCCCCCACCTTCCCCAAGGTGTCCTTGGAACTGAGAAAAATGGCCTTGCGTACGACGCCGATTAGGTGCCCGTAAGGTCAGCCGAGTGGGTCACCAAGAACGGGCACATCACTAAAACAGAGAGCCATACATTAAAGAACACAGCTATACGTGAGCTGGGAAGTAATCAAGATGAGTAATGAAGCTGTACCCACATGACACGCATATAAATCTCAGGCATGCAGAGAAATTAAATATATGTTTCATGGGTGTAGTGTGACCTAACGCTCATAAGAGTAATTGGTGGGGAAGATTTTAAATGGGACAGGGAAACAGCGAATGCCCAGATGTGCAATTTGAATGAACGGGTGTGATTTATTTCCAAACTGGCACCCCCTGGTGGTTTGCACTGGGACACGTGCGTTAGCTCACCCCTTGCTCGGTTCCCATAGGCAGCAAATCGCTGGCGATGGCATAGAATTCAAGCATCTCGTCCTCCTCTGTTTCGATACAAAGGCTGACAGAGGGGAAGAGACAGCTGGCTGATCAGAAAGCCTGCGTAGGGCTAGTGACCTGAGAATGAACCCTCATTAGTGCTGTGGGCTTATGTGACATGAGCGGGTGGGCAGTCACTCACAGGGCAGCCTTCACGTTGGCCTGCAGGTCCAGCCTTAAGGGTTCCACCTGGAAGCCTTGTGCCCGCTCCACCTTCCCAGGAACGCAGGACGCTTCCTGAAACCAGGATCGGTTACTCAGATTCTGTGATATGCATCAGATATAATAAAACCCAGGGTAAAGGCATAGTCATCCATCTCCATAACCTGCTGGAGCATAAATTCTGTACAGTGGAAAGGGACACCTTGAATGAGATGCCAGTATATCACAGGGTAAGCACAATCACACACTACAGGCAATTTCAGAGACCAATTCAGCGAAACCACACGTGACCGCACATTTAAATGAAATTATTCAGCCAAACAGTACGTTTGAAATTGAATGAAATCATTTAATTTCATAATTTCATTTCATTTCTATGGGCAATTTAGAGGGACCAATTCAGCTATACCGCACATGTAACTGCACAGTGAGATTAAACGAGACTGAATCATTCATTATTTAACTGTGGGCAATTTAGAGATAGAATTTCATATAAACTGCACGTTTGAAATGAAATCATTTCACCATTTTGTTTAATTTCCATGGGCAAATTAGTGGCAAATTAGTGGGATTCCAACCCATAACCCTGAAGGTGAGAGGCCACATTGCCAACCACTAAGCCCTTTAAAATTACCTTTTCACTGTCTACGAATATTTTGTGTTAATCACAATTTCCAGTATTTTTCCATGCATATATTAAATGAATCTCTCTGTTTTTTTAAGGGGCGAACTGAAGAACCCCCCCCCGTTTCATGACAACCCTGTGACCGATATGGTAACATCTGCCCTCAGCAATGTTTTGATTTAACACACAGCCACAAGGCACATCTGGCCCTAATGAGGTCTCACCTTGCAGTCCAGGCTCATGAAGCCCAGGCCAAAGCCCAGACAGGCAGCGTCCCTTGTAGACCCCGAGAGAGTTAGTGGGGTGAAGGACACGTGGACAGTGGAGCTGCCCCCTGCTGGAACCACCTGTAAAAAGACAGTGACACACAGTCTCTGAGCTGGGCTTGTAGGTCTGTGTGTGATCCTGTCTGCCGGCAATTACTGCTTCATGGTTTGCAAGGACATGGGAAGTACGAACATCCATCCAGCCGCTTTCCCTAATCACTTATCCAATACAGAGGAACAATAAGGCTGAAGGCTATCCCAGCATGCACAGGGTACTAGAATGGGTACTGGAATGAATGCCAGTCTGTCAATGGACTCACACACACATATACGCACATATACTGCCCTAAAAAGACAAAACACAGTAAATATGCAAACCCTGAAACTGAGAAAAGGTTCTGCCTTGATTTTACTGCGGATTTTGTAGCCTCATATACTTAATATTTTCTTCAAAACCAAGAATCACTGAACTAAGATATTTTGTCTCAAAAAAACCAAACCCTAAGACACTCAATTTCAGTCAAAATTTTTGGAAAATATGTTTTGCCTTTTTATGGTAGTACGGGTAACTTAGAGACGGGGGCTGGAAGATCCGTGAGCTAAACAGAGTGACTCTTAATCAGTGTTAACGAGTTAACGTGGCCAAGCAGGTTTCCCAACAGCAGCTCGTCTGAAGTCCTCAAACCGCTAATGCTGTATGAAACAGTAGCATGTCTCCTTAAGGAGCAGAAGTGCAAGACCTCAGGTCAGCATACGGCCTTCAGAGCCACACCAAGACCCGCCGGCCCTGCCGTGGGGCAAGTACAGTACCATCTGCTGCGGGGTGATGCAGTATGGGAAGTCCGACCCGTTGCCCTCGTGGGTCCTCACGTGCACCGAGATCAGCTGCCTGGGTCGCTCCGGCCCACAGCTCTCCACCTCTTCCTCATTGGACTCCTCCTCAGTGACCTGTGGTGCGAGGAAGCACCGCATCAAAGTAAAGTATATATATTTTTTCTGCTTTATAGCCCAATGTACCATATACAGTATGACCCATAAACAAAAGTAAAATCTTTACTTTGATAAGTGGGTTGAATGTAAGGCAGAAATAAAAGGTAGGGTCAAATATGACCCCGTGGGTTCCCCTGGTTTAAGAAGTGTTAAAAGCCCCTGCGCTGGATTAAAACCTCCGTTTGACAACCCGCCTTGGGTCCCCCACTTCCTGTAGCCTACCGGGGGGCACCGAGGCAGCACATCTTCATGGACTCACGGTCTCGCTCCCAACGGAGGCACTCGTCCCGCCCACGCTGGCACCGTTGTTCCTGCCGGATCCAAAGCCAGCTCCCAGGATCTCGTTGCCATCGGCGTCCTTCAGGGGGAAGGCGTCCCCATACGTCACCAGCAGGTCCAGCAGCTTCATGTCACCCCTCTCCTGGTTGAAGGTCTCCCAGTCCAGACGGATATCTGCCACACACTTGGGGCTTTACCATCTGAGGGTCGCAACCCAAAAATGGCTTACAGAACCATTTTGTATGTAGTTATTATTTCATCAGTTATTTCAGTACATCAAGGCATTGTGCTGCTGTTACGGCATTATTTTTTTAATGAAATCAATTTGGTGCGTCATGTGGTGGGTGGGGCATGCTCCCCAACCTGACCTAACCTGAATATTTTAAGATGTTGGGTCGTAAGCACCTAAAAATGTGACTAAACCAGTTGTGAACCCCTGTTGTACAGTACCTAACAATGTTGCAAGTCGATAGAACTCTACTGACCTTAATCTTGCACCGGAGACAAGGTAGTCTCCCTCATATTAAAATGCTAATTAATAATAAACACTTCATTATATTCCTTACTCCAAATTTTCTTATTGTTTCTACCAGCAAAAAGAGAAATTGGGTGTTAAATCCATAGTAGTGACAGCTACCATTTAAGCCAGTGTTTCTCAACCCCGTCCTCAAGTGCCTTCTTTCCATCAACCCAGCGCTGGAGCCGCTGCCAGACTTTTTCCCAATCAGGAACTAGATCCAGGCATTTTCACCCCCCAAAGAATGGCTCTCTCATGCCAGATTTATTCTGTCATCCTAATTCCTTCCTCCTGTGACGTATCGCTCAGCTGTTAAGTTGATGATGCAATAGTAATGATGCAATTTCAAGGCATCTGTAAGCTTCAAGTTCACTCTTTCCACTGCAGTAAGAGTTCACATCAATAAAATATGTTTACAAATGTTCTTTTGAAAGTGTTTTTTATTAATTGTTAGTAAGAAATTGTTTACACTTAGCTTGATAGTACAATATTAATATATAGCTCAGTAATGATATTATTGACCGACACAAGGGGAAGAAATTCAGACAGCGGAAGAAATTTGGCATGACAGCTGTCGGCAAAAGAAATCTGGCATGACAGCTCCAGCACAGCACTCCAGAAAAGCTGGTCTGAGAATCTGGAACCTTAACGTCTGCGAAAGCGGGACAAGCTATAGTGTCCAAACCTGCCGCATACCCGGAAACACAAATGGCATAAGAAAGGCAAACTTACTGTAAGGGCTGGTGTTGTTTATGCGAAGTGCTCGCGAGGCCGTATCTCCTCCGGATACATGAGTGCCAAACCTGACAGACCACCAGTATCGTTAAATACATCAAACCCGCCAGCAACCCTTTAACAACTGCTCTGATGACGGAAAGGCTCGGTACCGGATGACCGGTCCCTGTGTCTGGTTCTCCAACTGTGGCCCCATCATCTGGAAGTGCAAGGGACAGCCTCTCACAGTCATCGTAATGGGGATGAACGCTGGCTCCAGGTCTCCCACCTATCACGTCAATGAAGGATATAATAACCAGAGCAATCCAGCTAGCACATTTCTGAAAGATAGGATGGCAGGAGATGGCCCATTAACATTTATAAATTAAGCGCTACGTGAACGGCCAGGTCCGCAGAAGAATGCTCATAAAGAAAGTGCTACCTGATTGGTCTGTGACAGGCATTATGACCATTCATTAATATACGTATACTGTAGTATTGACCCTGTAGTACAAAGTCCCGTTCCCAAGCTTACTTTACACACAAGACGGTCCCTGTACTGTCCCCACATGCTTGTGTAGGCAGTGATGTCCACAGTCTGGGTTTCGTAAGGTCCCAGTGTCCCAGAGGCATGCTGGATGTAAAACGCAGCACCTCTCCCATGAGCCAGCAGGGCGTTCACAAAGTCTGAGGGTGAAACATCGGGATCATACCTGGATGGGTCACTCATGGAAAGGTGACTCATGAAAGGGTCTCTCCCAAGCCATCATCCATGGTCACAATACATGGCCAGACTCACACATCACAATACTTACATTACTCAGCATGGGTTTTTCTGCTCAAGATAAGCCCCAGTCAAAACCTTACACAGAACCAGAAACCTTATCCGCCTACGCATTGATACTTTGCTAAAGCAAACTTGATTAATTACCTCATTATGAATGGCAATTAGATCTTTTAGACACTTTTAACTGGCAACCTTACCTGCTTGATTTAAAGAGAACGTAAACAAAACCTTTTGTTCAGTTTTCCTATGTCAGATTCCCAGAATCCCTTGCTCTGCCTCTGCTTGAAGGCCATACTCCCTTCATGTACAAAGATAGTTTGAGGGGTTTCCTCAAAGTCACATACCCTCTTCAGCTTTCTCCTCCATTTTTTTGGCATGCAGAAAGTGTAGAGGTCTTCTTGAGTATGACGTACTGAAACATCATCATCAATGAAGTCAATCAACAGAAAATCACGAACAACAAATTTGCAGAATATTTTTCATGAAATGGACACTGCCTTGAAATTCTTGGGAACACTTTTGGTACTTAACTTCAAGAAAGAAAGAATGGTCAAGAAAGGCCATGAATCTGGTCAAGCTTTTAGCAAATTTAATTTCTGAAATTTACCAAAAATCACATTTGAAAAATGAATCACATTTGGACTCCACAGCTTGCTTTAAATTAAAATCATTCCCATTCACATTATATTTAAGACAAGAATGGGTCAACCCCTCAAGCCAAACAGGGAGAGGAGGCCTAACCTGTGGGCAAACCGTGACACTTCGTCTGTGGGTGGTGATGGAGAATGTGATACAGTGAAATACTCTGGCTCCATGGTAAACCCGGCAGTAATGGCGGTATGATTGGTTATCGCCAGCCGCTTTGTGACGGCCCGTTTCAGCAGAACATCATTTCCAAAGTCCAGCACCAACGCTGAAGGGTCTTGAGCTTCTGCTTCAGGGCTGTAAAGAAGAATCCTGCTAAGAACATATGATTGCAGCAGAAAGGGGAACATGGTTTTTCTCATATGAAGACTATACCTAACCAGCAATTACTTTATTTCTATACCCTCAGACTACAATGATTACACAATAATAATAATTTATTCTCAACACTGTGCATATGTTATATTTGATATGTTAACATAGAGTGTTTTTTAGCACGGGTCCTGGGGACTCCTTGCTTATGTCTGTTTTTGTTCCGATTTAGCTATTACTGAGTTTTTAAATTGAGGTACAGATTATTAAATTAGATGTAGCAGGCAGTAAGAGCTCCAGTCCCCCAAATACGCTCATTTCAGGAAGAATTGTTACTCTTTTCATTTGTGCATCTCTGAAAAGTGAGCAGACTAATTGGTCTAGAAATAATGCTCAGTTATGGTTTTTAGATTATTTGAGGGATATGAAATGTGTATTGTTTATAACAATGAAATTACAGACTTTTTTCTTACTGGTTGATACCTTTAATTTTATATAATAATTATATTAATTATAATAATTATAGAATAATTTTCAAACATCAATCCACTATCCAATCACTTATCCAGTACAGGGTCACGGGCAGTCCTGGAGACTATCATAGGCAGCACAGCGTAAAAAGCAGCGTAACACCCAGGACAGTATGCCAGTCCATCACTGGGCACGTACTGTGACAATTTACAGACACCACTTCATCTAACCATACGTCATTGGGACAGTATGCAAACTCCATGTGCATGGGTGGTGGGTGGGTTCAGTCCCTCAACCTCAAAAGCAGGAGGCAACCGTACTAGTCATGGAGACACTGCATGACTTTTTGTAGTTACAGCTGAATGGTAGAGCAGTACAAAAAAGCCCATCCTCACCCCACACACCCCGGGCTGCAGACTACCAAAACGGCCCAATTCCCATCCGTGACCTGAGAATCTGTTCTGCCTGTTCTCCCCTAGCACTTCCCCCGATGGCGACTCCTACCCATCAGGGAGCGAAAAGGAGACGCGCAGCTTCTCGGCTTTGCAGATAATCCCCAGGAGCAGAGGTTCCTGCATGCCTTCGACTTCGCAGACGGCCGCCACCTCTGTCAGTTGCATCTACAGAGACGGGGAGGAGACCCAAGTATTTGACCTTAGGAGCTGTGCAGGGTGGGAAAAACGAGGCCTGCCTGCTGTACTTACGTTGGTGTGGGACGTGAACTCCACAACCACTTCCAACTTGGCATTAGGGCCTAGGGTGCCAGCGCACGGCGAGAAGGACGCCGAGCAGAGGGACGCTTGCTGACCCTGAAGCTGTTAAATAGAAAGGCTACTGCTGTAGCTCCCCCATGAAGGTGTTTAAACCACAATTTCTGCATCCACGATAGCCTAGGAGAAGAGCTTCTCACCCCTGTCCAGGAAAAGTGCGTCGGTAGGACCGTCTGGTTGAAGAGGGTCGCTGTCCCATTGGCCGGAACACCCACAAAGAGCTCTGGGATCTCCAGCTGGCAGTGGAGCAGGCAGACCTGCGGGGACTGCACGTCGGCCTGTACCAGCAGGTTGCTAGAGCGAGCACGTTGGTGCCATTAATAACCGCACATACGCAGCATGAAACGTTACACCCATAATGCACTACAGCACCCCAGCAGGCAGAAACATTACATCCACAATACATTGCAGCACTGCAGCATACAGAAAAGTTATAACCATAATGCACTCCAGCATGCCGAAAAAGTTTACCCATAATGCATTGCAGCACTCTGGCATGCAGAAAAGTTCAAAAGCTATAGTATATATTTATCTTAATAAAATGCATAATTGCATTTTATTACAATGTGAATTTAGTGAATTTAGATAAGTTTTCACCCATCCCTCCGTCCATCCATCCATCTTCCAACTGTTTATCCAGTAGGAGGACAGTGGTCCTGGACAATATTCTAGGAAGCACATGGCAGACAGCAGGAGACACACCGGAAGGAATGCCAGTCTATTGCTGCTTTATAAATAATCAGTAGTTGATAATGTTCAAGATTATGAAACCAACTTGCCTTGGGTATTGCAATTAATTAACTGTGTTTACATGCCATTCAGGGTGTCCCCTGCCGCATATCCAAGCCTTCCGGGCATAGGCACGTAACCATTTTGTGAGTTTATGGATCTGTTGAAATGTTACACTGGTTTTACTAGAAATGGACTAGGTGATACAAAAAAAGCCCTTGTGCATTCCTCACCAGCCGGTCCCATTCTCCACAGCCAGCTCTAGCACTGTCTCAAAGTGCTGACAGACTACAGGGTTGTAGAAGACATCTACAATGCAGGAGGTCAGTGGGGACAGGACTCCCCTGCAGGGCTCCAGTGTAACCTGTGTGCCCAGTAAGACAACAAACACCATCGGCATGACATCACTATACATTTAAAATGCTAAAATGCACACAGTGACCAGGAGGGGAGGTACCTGTGCATCCCTGGGGCCTTTCATCTCACAGCATTCCTGCAGTGTCCAGGAAGCATCCAGCTCAGTGCTGTTGGTGAACAGGACACTGGAGCGAGCCTGCTCTCCCAGCCTAATCAGCCCAAAGTCCAGACTGGGTATGCTGATGGACAGCTTAGGACCCTAGATCAGGACCCCCGGTACAGTCACAATGAGGGTTTACCAAAGTTAGCCTTCACAGTATACATTTTCCAGAAAAGGTCTATGGACTTAGTTGTATTATATATGAGGACTGAATGACTCCTGGTTCCAGATACTATGACATGATGAGGAAGCCTGACTTTAGGTCACTGGAGATCTCACTTCAACAACAACAAACAAAAAAAAAAAACATGGACTGAGTGAGTTTTGTAAATTCGCTTTTCAGTTACGAACATGATTTTTAGTATTTTTTAACCAATCTCAGCACAGAGCAGTACACTGTAGATTTTACAGCAGAAATCTAAAATAGAAGAGAAATACTGCAATAGTTGGAATAAAGACGTGCTTATTTTTGTAAAGGCGGCTCTCTCAGCACAGAGAGGTTTCCTGCCCCCACCTTGAATGCAGCCCGCACCACAAGGACAGTGGGTGGCCGGCAGTGTTCCATGTCGCACCGCAGTTGGCACATGAATGGTCCAGGCTTTCGTCCAATCAGCACCAGCTCCAGATCGCAGCAGTT
The DNA here is from genome assembly GCA_026780845.1 of Petrocephalus sullivani. Lineage (NCBI taxonomy): Eukaryota > Metazoa > Chordata > Actinopteri > Osteoglossiformes > Mormyridae > Petrocephalus > Petrocephalus sullivani. Next base: position 22,952,354 of record JAODKM010000001.1, read on the forward strand.
GCTGATCCCTAGACAAACAGGGGAGCCCTTAATTATGCCCATACAAGGGGGGGGGGGGGGGCTGCCCATGCTCTGGTCAAGGCTTTCAAATAGGTAACTTATTTACAGTAATTCATATACAATATGAAGCCAGCAGGTGGCATGGTGGCTAATAATATGAATTCATAACAAAAGTATTCAAGTATTCAAGAAGTATTCAAGGAAGGTTTATTGTCAATACAACAATATACGCAGTATACATTGTATCGAAATGCCGTTTCACACAGAGCCTCCATGGTGCATTAGTAAAAGAAATATAAGGAACAAGAAATTACAAATAAATAAATAATATCTAACCTAGCTAAACTAAGAGGCTCTAATTTTAAAGTAAACTATCTGTACAATAAACAGGACGAGAACAATACAGTGCAACAGTACAAAGGTGAACAAAAGTGAACATGTGCAGTCAGTTCAGGGTACAGTGTGCGGGTTCAAGTTATTGCAGGAATATTAGACAAAAAGAATTGTAGTTCCCATGAAGCACCCTTTATCTACATTTCCTTGCAAAGAATGATAATGGAATCCTCTTGGAATCAGTGAATAAAGTCAGTTTTTGCAATCTTACCTATTTCACCTGTAGCGGGCTCCACTTCCACTGTGTGGCAGTCATTTATCCTGTCCCACTGGAATCGAATTCCTGATTTGCTGTTGTTCCACATCTTCAAATAATATACAAATTAATGTTATATATATGGATAAGGCAAACAAAGCCTTGTGAGTATGGACCATGTAATTTAAAGAGTACGGATGGGAATGACTGCCAGAATGAGTGGGGTTAGCGTATAAATCACCCAATAAGAGTCCAGTTGCTAAATAAAGTAACCAATTGGAAGAGGGTCAAACCTGTTTGGCCCTGCTTTCTCATCCATATGTCGCTTTCGATAAAAGTGTCTGTTAAATAAGCAAAGCATAAATGTAAACGTGAGCTTTTCTGTCACGTTCCGGCAGATTGCGTATACCTTGAATCGCTTTCTCACAGCTGCCCCAACGTAGGTCTCCCCGGGGAAGTGGATGGCATAGGGCTCCAGAAGGACCTGGCGAGGCTCAGTCAAACCTTTGACCTCAATCTCCATAACAACGACGTCATTCACATTGGCCGCTCTCTCCAGATGATGAAGTGTGCTGTGGTTCCACGACAAGAGAACCATACAGTTACATACTGAGTAGTGTATATATTCATAACACACACACAGGAAACATAACTGGTACTCAAGAAAGCATTTATTCATGCATGTTAATTTCTTATCATAACAGCACAAATGTGATCCAGTTATGTCAATCATGTATATTAACTCACACAAAACATATTCAGACATCCATAATAATTGAGCACTATCTAAAATATCTAGAAATCCTTGGCAATAATTAGGAGAAAAAAATCAAATGACAGCGTAACTGCAATTTTATCCAATATGACCTAACTTAGCTTCAGATTTATGAGGCCATTAACCTGAATATGAACTCCAAACTAAACGCTCCATCTCACTCATATTTACAGTTTTACTGGGGCAGTGACATCATAACTGCTTTGCCCCACAAATCCAGGCCTTAAGCTTGTAGTAATCTGGCAATTACCCCTCGCTGCCGTATTCTTCTGGAGGATTTGGGATGTCCATCAGTACCAAGTGAAGGACACTATGGTAATCCGTCAGCTAAAAGGTAACAGCAAAGCAATTTGGGTAAGTGTGGGATATGGCAGTAAAATTTTACCATTTCTCATTACATTTTTGAGAACATAAAAAAGAATCGCCGAAATTAAATCCGCGGAAGCCAGACACAATGCGGCATTCACACCAGAGCCCTTGGTATGCACTGTATTCCATTTCAAGGGGCTCCAATGGTGCTGACTCTCCTGCCCAGATCCCTCTCAGGCTGTGGGTACCTCCTCAGGGCGGTAGCTAAGCTGGAACCGGTGATCCTGGTGGGGGAGCAGCTGGCCGTCTGGCGGGCTGATGTGGAAGGCGGCGTCCGCGTCCACACGGTGCTCCAAGCTGGAGGGCTCCAGCCTCTCCCCGAAAAGGTGTGGCTGCAAATTGGGCTTCATGATTTGCCAGCGGAAAGGCAGCACCAGGTGTCTTAAAGGGACAAAAGCAATGACAAGCTGAATCCAGCTTGCATCCGACATAATAATGTTTATCAATATTAACATTATTAATATTGACAGTAGTGCAGTGTTTAGCACGGTCGTCTCACACCTCTGGGACCTGGGTTCACATCTCCGCACAGGTTACATGTGCGTGGAGTTTGCATGTTCTCCCCGTGTCATTGTGGGGTTTCCTCTGGGTGGTCCGGTTCCCCCCCACAATCCACAAACATGCTGAGTCTAATTGGAGTTACCAATTTGCCCACAGGTGTGCCTGTGTGAATGAATGGAGCATGTGTGCCCTGTCCTGGGTTGTTCCCTGCCTTGCGCCCATAGGCTATTTTTATTTTATATTTACGTAAGTGTCATATTCAAAAAGAAATGTATGCAAGTAGGTAGGCCTGTAGGAAGAAAACAAATTATACGGTGTCTAACCAACCGAGGGATGGGAATCGACTTCATAGATTTTGCTAATCATGGGGTGGGGATCCCTATTATAGTCAAGATTGACGAAAGGGAGCTGTGTCTGTGATCAGAAGGTTGCCAGGTCTGTGTCTGTGATCGAAAGGTAGCTAGGTCTGTGTGTGATCAGAAGGTTGCCAGGTCTGTGATCGAAAAGTAGCTTGGTCTGTGTGTGATCAGAAGGTTGCCAGGTCTGTGTCTGTGATCAAAAGGTAGCTAGGTCTGTGTCTGATCAGAAGGTTACCAGATCTGTGTTTGTGAGCGAAAGGTTGCCAGGCCTGTGTCTGTGATCGAAAGGTTGCCAGGTCTGTGTCTGTGATCAAAAGGTTGCCAGGCCTGTGTCTGTGCTCAGAAGGTCACCAGGTCGAGCCTCAGCAGAACAGTCACATATAGTCACAATGGTCCATGGGCCCTTGTGCAATGCCCTTAACCCCCAGCTCCTGATGCACTGCACACTGGCTGACCCTGCGCTGTGACCCCCAAGCTTGCTCTTATCCGTATGTTTGTGTGTTTCTTGGAAAGCAAGATGGGGCAGGCTGTTGAAGGTGTTCAATTTTGACTGAATGCTGGGTGTCCAAATTTCTATGCTACAGTATATGCAGTTTGTTACATGGTAGTATTTCCATATAAGCAAGTTATGTGCCCATAGGAGTTGTTCTTATGTGAGAATTACATATGCTTACACAGTAGCTTTTATTTAATTAGGTTGTTTAAGTGTGGCTGTAGCTGTCCTGCTTTGTAGTACTGTGAGCCATGCCAGCCATGGACCCCGAAGGGGGGCCGCACCTTCCGGTGGGTTGGGAGTGGAATTTCCCTAATGCTTAGGGTTTTTGCCCTCCTTCCTAGGCTGGATGGACAGGCCTACGTGTAGGACCCATAGGTGGCTTAGGCCTAGCGGGGATCGGATCATCTTTGAAATGGCTTTTTGCTAATTATATGTTAAATGTCTAAATGCTAAATGTCAACTGTTAACCTTTAACCAGATGTTAACAGGAAATTTAGAAAGTTAGGAAATAGTGGTGAAGAAACCATTTGTAACCGGCTTGAGTGATGCTTTCAGGCTTCCAAGAAGAAGGGTATATAACCGATAATGATCTCAGCTCGCGCAGCTCAGGGGCAAGTAAGGAAGCAGGAACGCATGGAGACGGAGAGGGAGCTCGTAGGACTCCTCCTAGGTGGCCTATCTCTGGCCGATATATATCTTAGAACTTCAATATTAAGAGGATCGCTTGAGATCGGATAGGTTATCTATTAGGGCTGTTATGTATTACAAAACTATGATGTAAAAAAGATTGTTTGAGATCTGATATTATCCAATAAACCTCTTATTTCAATAGATTGGTGTCTGTGTCAGTACAAGGTCAAGGCCTCTTCGGGGTCCCGTGCAGTCCCCAGGTCTCTAATACCTTACACTGTGGGGTCAAGGTGCTGCGGGAGGTCAGTCTAAGCAAAAGGCAACTGCCATTAGTTTGGTGAGTGCACTTAGGTAAATCTGACCCCAGTGGAAGGACAGCGCACTTCTATCCTTCAAATTCGCTAGCAGCATCCCCAAAGGAGGCGACTCGCAGAAGTTGAGACCAATAAGGCTATATCTACGACAAACCACGTACGTCTGACAGGGGTGAGTACGAGGTGGCTGTCTGATATTCAGTGTCCTACTCTGAAACTATGGTTGTTTAAAGTGTTGTGCCTGACACCTGGTGCTCATCTCTGGCCTACCTAGTTCTGAGGCTTGTGTAAGTGTTCTGGGGTACTGCTCACTGTTAGATCGAGCCATAAGTGCATTCTAAGGGACCCACGAAAGCGGAACGGACAAGGGCTAGTAAGGCTAGTGTGGGTGTGAGAGGAAGGTACTGGTCCAGGTCCGCTCGCGCTCTTCAAGGCGAAGAGAGAATTTCCCCTTTGGCATTAATAAAGCATCGCTATACTACACTACGACATGTAAACCTAACTGATCATCCTTCATCAGAATGCCATTTACCAAAATATGGAATTGGTTTTTTCCTTGGATTTATTACAGATATCTCCCTAATATGGGGAAGGGACGAGGACCTTACGCATTGTTCCGGATGACGAGCTCCTTCTGGAGTGTGCACTGGGGGTTGGTGGGCCCAAAGCAAATGTGGTGCTCCGCTGTGAGGTCACACAGCTCACCCGGCATGGGCCACTCCTCCCCACCGGTGACAGACGCCAGCTGGAGGGCGACGAGCTGCCCGGTACCTGATGACATCATCAGAAGGCGATCACTGATGGAGGGAAGCGGGGCTCTTCCCACGGCACAAAATTCTCAGTTATAAAGACAAAATTTTGGCTTCCTTCACGAAGAAGATTCATTTTCTGGGGACCACTGCCCCCCTGTTTCCACTGAAACACAGCATTGGCAAATACTTTATATATATTTTAATTTATATATTTATTATGATGCGAATGACTAATGGATTCATGTTTATTTGCTAATTCTACATAAAATATGTTAGTCTGCAATCCCTGGGGATGAAAACAAACATTTAGACATTTCTAAGATACAACAGTATGACTAATTATCAAAATATATTGATGCTAATCACAAATTCCACAAATACATCAATAAAAAAGCACAGCAGGATGAGCAGAGGGAATGCGCTGAGAGTGAATAAGCAGCACATTAAGTCCCACTAGAAGAAAAGCATTTAAGTCAAAACAATAAGTGAAAACTCTACACCACCAGCCATGCTTTGGTTATATTTATTAGCAGATAAATTCAGTTTGAGAAGGCAAAAGAGAACACTCCAGACACGGCAGCCCACGAGCACACCTTGAATGGTGATGTCTCTCACTTGGCAGTTGTCACAAACGACAGTGAAGACTTCAGAGAAGCTGTCGGCCGTTGTGGGGAAAAACGCTACCTGGGTGTTGAAAAGTGTCATGAACCATTTCTCAGCTCATCCCCGAAGCTCCACATCACACAACACGCAGCGGGGGGTGGGGGGAGGAGGGCGTCCAGGCACAGGGACCTTTTGGAGCATCATTAAGAATGCACTGATGGACAATTATGAAAGTATTTACAACAAATAATTTGATGAAAACCTGAAGCATGAAAACATTAAGACTTTATTAATAAACACCTGATTTTTTCAACAAAAGTGTGATTTTTAGGTGAGGAATTTTACTGGATACGTACTGGGTGATCTGATGTCAACCAATGATCTGCATTTTTAGTGTGTATGTTTAATGTTATGCCATCAGCAGCATATTAGCCAAATCTCAGTATGTGTGGTGAGCAGGCTTCAATGATTAAGAAGGGAACGAACTACACAGAGCTACACAGGCACCCCCCACAATCCCAAGACGGGCGAGCGACTGGGGCACTGCCTTACCTCCACCACCGTGTCCTGGCCGGGCAGGAGCTCGAAGAGCGAGGGACTGACCCCGAAAGGAGGTTGCTCCGCAAAGCTGGCTGTCACCACAGCCTGGCAGGAGACACAGGAAGAGAGGGCTTCTTCAGCTTCCTCAGCACAAGTACGCTACTGAACCACGTACACACTCTGTACTACATCAGCTGCTTATCTATTCAAGAAGCTCAGAATCCAGGCTGTACCCCAGCCCAGTGTACTGTACTGCTTGGTGTACACTGCAGGTCAACCATGACCAGGATAAGCAGATGGTTGGTTGAGCAAAAAAATCTCAGAATTTAAAGATTTGCATTGTCCACATTGTGCACTGCATATGAATAAGAATCCTAATTATTTCTTAGGTAGCAACGTGAGCAGCATACTCACTGAGATACAATAAATTCTTCCTCTCAAAAAAAACACTTCAACCAGGCTTTCCTGGTTGAGTTCCTTAAGGAATAATAAACTGTAATGAAACGTCTATGTCAAACACGTATATTGCAAATGTGATCTGACTGACTGACCCCTTCACCTATTTACAATGAATATAGTATACAAGGAGCAGGCTCGTCACCCTGAGGCTGGATGCCGGCCACAGATTCTTGGGCATGATGCAGAAGGTGCCATCGCTTAGGCCCACATTGCGACACTGGAACTCCACCACCTTGGCCCCGCCTACCAAGCAGTATCCACAGTCCAGCACCTGGGGCACTGGGGATTGACAAGAAGTACATCTACAGGTGGCAGCACATGAAAGCACAGAAACAGGCACAGATCTGGAGAACCTGATTACATTGAGCCAACGCACACAAAGCTAGGCTTTTAATGAAGACTTTAATGAAGACACAGCCTCTCTACAACCTCTCTACTACTTGTCCTATCCAAATGAATTACTGCTACACACTAATATATATGTAAGAGTTAAATATTTCCATTTAGTTTTGTGTATTTAAAGTTTTGTTCTATTTATGGAATTTTAAGTAACATCAGTAAGAATTAAAGATTATAATAGCTCATTGATTTACTACTGTGATTAGCCTGGCTTGCGCCATTATAAAAAATTAATCAATCCCCTTCCGACCAATCAGATTTAAGAATTCACCAGCACCGTGGTGCAATTATTTTTAAATCACCAACAGAGAGTGAGACGGAGGCTCCTGTAGGAACATTAGTATCTGAATCCAGAGGGCTGAAACCATGCAGATTCTCAGGCATCCCCACAGCCGCAGATTAGTCCAGCCCTGGAGACTGGCAGCCCCCGCTCGCCCGTGGACTCAGACACGAGTCGTATGGCTCCATCTGGCCCCCAGGGAAGGCGCTCCGGCCTGCTAATCTACTCCAAAGCTCCTACTCCAAACAAACATGTCCTGGAACCGATCACGCTGAGCTCACAGGTCAGGATGGGAGGCGGGCGTCGGGCCTCAATGGGAACGATGAGGGGAAATGGGTCCTGAGTCTCCACCAGGAGGTAGTCCTCGAAGTTGGCCAAGGAGTCCGGGGCAAACGACACTATGTAATGGCAGCTCATGCCTGGGGCCACGACACCCCCGTCTCCGGGGAACCTACCTGGAACACCAATGCTCTTGTTAAAATGTGAAATCGCTGCATCACCACAGCAGCAAAACAGAATAGCAGCAAATCAAACACAAAAATACTCAGCTGCTTCAGGAATAATAGCAGAATACCTAGAACTTTTGTATTTACAAAAGTATGACTATATTTTGTAAAAACGTATATATCTATATTTATTCATGTAGACGTTTTTAAGCCATTTTTAGTTAGTTTGTTTTTTGGGGTTTTTATATTTATTGTCTTATAAATGTATTTTTTTATGTTCTCTTCAATACATCCCCGTGCCAATGCAAAGCACTTTACATCTGAATTTTGCTATATAAATAAACCTGCCTTGCCTTGCATTAGTTAGCCATCTAGTCACTGGATCCCTGCACCAAATCTAAAACAGCACGTATGATAGTGACATCCATTAGATATGAATAGCAGCTACAGATACACTACTATATTTCACATTGCGAGGATCCACAGCAGCCAGATGAATAACCCAGTCGGGTGGCATGTACATTTATCATAAGGTTAACAAGTCCAATAATAATAACACCGGGCCTGCATTTATATGCAAGTCTGCATCATCTTCCTTGATCTAGGGCACCCTCTTGCTATTTGTTTCAATAGATGGTGCTGTCTGCTCATAGCAACCTTTAATGCTAAATGGTGGTTACATGAAATGCAACAGATGTGCAAGACAAGCGACATGTATATATTAAAAGGTGAGGTGCCTCTAAGGCTAAAACATATAAATCAAACAGTGCCTGTATCTCCTATTTCCTGGGTAGGACACTATGAAAAGAAAGAATAATAAATGTGTACTGTACTGTTGCTGTGTGCTGCAGGGCCAGTGGGTGGCTCATTAGGTTACAATGTCATGTCTGCGATCAGAGATCAGAGATCGCAGATCGCCATTTCAAATCCCAGAGCTGGCAGAGTGACTTCACCACTGGGCCCTTAAGCAAATCCCTAACTGCTCAGATCCTGCTTTCAGCTGTATGTCATATTGGATAAATAAACTGCTTTTGGAAACATCCTACTAAATAAGGCATACTTTACAAATAAAACTCCATTCTGTCTGTTTATAAGTATTTGGTGCCCTTCTAAAGACTAAGCATAGATTGTGAATTAACATGCGTCTGAACTCTGAACGCCAAAACGCTGTGGTGGAGTGGCTGGAAGAGAAGGGAGCGGGAGGCGTAGCCTCACCCAGGCCGAGCGTGAAGTGCGGCGTGCCGGGGGGGATGACGCGGACGTGCCGGCTGGCTGACGTCACGTTTCTCAGCTCCACTGTGGTCTGCATCCAGGGAGTGTCCCCGCAGGGAACAGCAGTGACAGGAAAGGGCTGCTTAGCCAGGTGCAATGATGGAGGGAAGGGGCTCTACCCACCACTCCCCACTAACTCGCCCCAAGTAAAGGTTCTCTGTTGTAAAGTTTAGAAAACTTTCTGCTTCATTCAAGGAGCAGTAGGTGAAACATTGCTGAATTACGGCTTATTTGTTAATTCAAAAGTAAAAATGTTAGTCTATGATAGCCAAGGATGAAAACAGACATTTAGGCAAGCCTCGGGGTAAGCAGGTAAACAGTGATTTTGATTGGCTGGAGCAGGAAGGGAGCAAAACTGTGGACTGCCTGAGGGTTTCCCGAGGACTGCCTTGGGAAACACTTACTTAGACACTTCTCACATAAAACAAAAGGACTAATTAAGAAAATATACTGATCTTATGGGCTATCAGTAAAAGTGACAGCAGGAAGTACAGACCGGAGGAGTGTAAACACAGGAAGGATGTACCTCGTACACCTGCCCGACTCTGTACTGTGAGAAGACAATGGAAGCAGGGCTGGCCAGAAAGACGGGAGCCGATTGGCCGGGAGCGCTGTTGGTCACATGGCAGACATGAAAACAAAATGGAGAAGGCCCCCCACACACATCACCGGGCCTTTGCTCACAGGACAGCGTTCTCAGGTTACAATTAGCCATGGCAGCATTCGGCGGGAGGCAAACAGAAAGGGGCCTGGGGTTTGTCGGGCTTTGAAGTGCCCTTTGCACACAGGCCTGTTATGTTGTGTGTGTAATGAACATGAGGTTTTTTATGGGAATAGCTGGGTATGAGGAGGGTGAGATGATAAACATAATTTCCTTTGACTGCCTAAGACTTCTGCAGAGTGTCACATACCCATGGGGTTTAAATTATATTCATGTAGGAACAAAACTAAGATATTAAGCATGTCAAAGTGTGTCAGCTTAGCCAGGTCAAAATCTCTCCAAAAGTCACCCCTGGATTTGAAGCTGACATCCAATACAACCTTGGGCCCAGAGGAGTGAGGCAACAGTGCTAACCACTGTGTCACCATACCACCCCATTATTTAACATGTCAAGTTAATTAATTAGGTGAGCTGGTGGTGAAATGCAACAAACATGTCAAATGGCTGAGGTATCCCTGAGGAGATTTTTGGGAACTGAAGGGGTGTTCTAGCCATTCACCTAGGTTTCAGTAACTTTTTGGAGAATAGAAGATTTTTTTAAGTTTTGATTGGTTACTCTTTATTTTCACATGTTCTAATGTTAAATTGTGTTTTTTTCAGAGTAAATATACTCTCACTACCTAGACAACTTCAAACGTTTCCTTTGACTGCCCAAGACTTTTGCACAGCACTGTGTATAATACTAAACTGAACTGAGATAGTGATCACATGATCCCGAATTGGGTCACTTGGTTTCTCAACCCAGTGTTTTTCAGGAAAAGGTATTCCATGTTCTCGATTGTTTGGTTTGGGTGTGCTGGTAGCTAGGAGGGAGCAAAAGTGTGGACTGATTGCGGTTCCCCCGAGGACTGGGTTAAGAAACACTGATGTAACTGGACGGGAGGAGGTATGAACTCGAGAGAACCCATCCAATCGGACCTCAAGCCACGTCTGAACAACAACGCCAGCGGACAGATCTCTGATGGAGGGCCAGCTCAGGACGCACCTCTCTTCCCCCGGAGTCCGATCCCCATCCGGCACCTTGGCGGCCCGAACGAGCGACTTGCCCCCACGGGACGCCCCCGGAGGCAGGAAGCGAGGGTTGCACAGGAAGTCGCCTCGCTTGCTGTGCCTGAGCAGGGTGGCCTGTGCCTCGGCGCGGCTGCTCCCGGTCAGTGCTGTGAGCCGTGCAGGCCTGCGCGTCTGCAGACACGTGCAAAACAAAAAGGCACATGTATGGTACAGCCCGGCACTATGGATACAGATAGCTAAGACACTAGACCCCGGCAAGTGAGTGCAGTGACTAAAGGGAAGTGTAAAAACTGGCCCAAGAGGCTTCAGATTCAACCATTTCTCTCTCCAGAAATGTCACACTTAAGTAATGTTTTCGCAGAATGACGGACATCTCCTACTTTTTGCCGCGTTTCCTTCAAAACCACACTGAAATTATCCATTGAAATGTCATTTTACAGCATTCTTCAGCTAAAATATTGGTCATTTTCACCCTCAATTTTCTCAGAAGGCTACAACAAAACCCACTAAATTAGGCATTAAAATAAAGCTTAAAAATTAAGTTTGTCTGGAAACTTGTAGTAAGATGACAAAAAAAAGGTAGAGTCAAGCAGTCCCTGGAGCAATTGGGGTTAAGGGCCTTGCTCCAGAGCCCAATAGTGACATCGCTCTGCTAGGAGATCTGAGGAGACCTGATCTGATCGCAGCATCCCTGCCTGCTGAGCCACTCCCCGTCTCCAGGAGAGAAGGTAAAATAACACAAATGTGGCTACCCAATTTTTCATTACACATGCAGTACAAAGGTAGCTTGTTAACTTGCCCATAGAGACAGGATAATTATGTTAAATGCTAACAGACTCACTTTGCTGGAAACTTTGTTGCTCGCCGCACCAGACTCTGGAGTCGAAGGGAGAGTTAGGGTCCCCTCAGACTCCAGCGTTCCCGGTGCCATCTTGCCCATTTCTGGGCTCGCCGCGTACCCATCATCCTTAGCCAGGTTGCATATGCGCATATTATAAGCAACGGTTGGGTTGGCAAAGCCTGGCGTACATTTTCCTAGTGGGATAAACACAGGGGAAATTCCAACGTTATGGATGCGATTTAGACTGCAAAGAAAAAGCCTCAGAGCATGTATAAGCGTAGTATCACTGCATGCCTTTTCATGTAAACTCTTGGGTAGAATATAAACAAATCCTCAAAACTCCATCCATTTTCTGTAATTGCTTGTCCTATTCAGGGTAACAGGGGATCTGGAAAAAAGGGCACCTTTGCTTGTCGCTGGGGGTATGCCCTCTAGGCACTGCCAATTGTACCCTATAGCTGCAATTAAGTAACTCTGGGGGGGGGAGGAGCTGGGGTACCTGGAGGTAGCCCCATGATGACATGCACTCCACACAGTTGGAGCCAATGTGGAAACTTGAGCCCCAGTCCTAGAGGGGTGCGACAGCAGTGCCAACCACTGCACCAGCATGTCACCCCTCCTCAAAACTCATATATTAATTAACATGCTAGAAACATGCAACATTTTAGCAGAGTCGTGGATGTCACATCAAACGAGCTGTTGCATGGAGCTGCCAAAAAACTAAGCTAAAAGCCTGGAAAGACTAATGAAACAAAAGCAAATATTCTTATGGGCATAGTATTATGATTCATATTATATCAACCTGTCACGTTGTCATTACATTTTTGGTAGGTGCATAACACAGACTCTGGGAGAGTCTGGAGCCTTTCCCAGGAAGCATGGTGTAGAGGGCCTGGTAACACCCTGGATAAGATACCTGCTCATCACAGGGCACAATTTCACATGCACACATTCACAGCATGCACAACATGCAGAACCCAAACACACACAAAGAAAGGTCCAGAAATCAAATCTCTGGAGGTGTGAGACGGTTGAACATGACAAACACTTAAGTTACCTTTAGGTGCTCTGATGACCTGTGTAGGACCTGTGCTGTAATCTTCCGGGCAAATTAAGTTGTTGCTTTTGAGGAAACTGTTGTCCACACTCCACCTGAAAGCTGACTTAACTAGGAAAAAAGTCACAGAGCTCATACATACATACAGCACCCCCTCTATCTGACCCTCAAAAAGTCTGGGTGCTGCACTATGGTGATATACTGTACAGTACTGTATTACTGTAATATCGCCTACTGTGGGGTTTGCTGGCTTCGGCTCTTAATCACGCTGGTTAAGATCCTATTAGGTTAGAGGATGGTACTCACCAACCCTCTTAAGCATAATTACTTTCAAACGACCCCAAACGCAAAAGTCCGATGATACCCTCTAGCAAAATACCTAAATATCGACCTTAATAAACATATTCCATTTCGTAAAGTGTTTCTCGTGAAAGCAGAATACCTGGCGGCAAGGCCAGTGCACCGTAGGCTTCCCCTATATCTTCCAGTAAATTGGAGCGCGCAGACTCCTCCGCGGCCGCGGCTCGCACCCGGGCCTGTATGATGTGCTTCTCGAGCGCGTCCGCGTCCCCGAGGCGCCGGCTGTACTGCGCATGAGCCTGCACGGGAGCGCATAGCAACGCAGTCCAGCGTCGGAATCGATAGCTGTAGGCTCGCCCTACTTGTATACTTATATTTATATATGTTTACAGTTATACATGCGTTTATATCTCAAAAGTCTATTTTCCCCAAACAATAAAGATCAAAAGAATAAAAAATGCACTCTTTGTAGTGCTAAAGATAAACTTAAAACACCTGTTCAAGGTCGTCCAGGTACTTATCATGGTAGCTGTTATTCCCTCTTCGTGACTTCTTAAGTTTGGCGACAGTCTGTTTCGAAATGACCTCTGACGTATATATGTATTTGTAGATATTAGCCAGAAAATGGGATATATCCTGACGGCAACACACAAAACAGCCGCCGTTACGGGGGAAAAAAGTTTAATAGATTTATGGCATAGCATAAATATAAACCACATGAAAAAACTGAAATGCTTTAAAATGAAGCCGAAAGCATGAGGATCTTCTATAAGCATATACACTGGTGGTTTACGGTGGAAATTAGTTACAAAATTACTTGATCTACAAGATGAACATCGCTATATTTACCAATTTTAATTATATTTAATAAAATATGTCCTACCTGAGTTTTGTCTGAAGAAGGTCTGTGTCTGCTAATAGGTGGATCACAAACTTGATGAATTTGTGATTCGGATTTATCTTCCAACATCTTTGATTTAAGCAGAACTGACAGTGGAATGTACAAGGGGTAAATTGCACGAAACCTTAACAATTAGGACAGAACTTTTTAACTAAATGTTTTTATTAAAAATGTACGATTTTGGGGAAACCTGGATAACTGTTTTGGCGTCCAGGCGGCCATTAATGTATACGCAAAGTAACCAAGGAAACATTAAAGGAGCGTGCTTCTTAAAGGCCCAACAATATTTATCCCACCGACGGGAATTCACTAGGATTAGCGTTTTCAAAAAAATGACGTGTTTTAAATGGGCCAAAGCACACATGCAGCAAATCAGTCAGCGATTATCCGTGGTAAATGTGCTTCGGCTCTCTACTCCCTTTGTCACTTGCTCCTAGAAAAGAAAGTTATAGCTAAACTGTGATATGTGAGCAGCCATGGAAAACAATCTTGTTCTTAAGGATTGCTGGGTGACGAGAACTGGGTTCTATTGGTGTGTTACCCTTGGTGTACTCGCTAAATGCAAATGTAATTCTGGGTAAACAGGAAAAGTCCCACCTTTAAAATAATGTACCAGAGAGAAAAGTTGGTGGACTGGAAGTTCAATTTGTAGCAGTCCAAAAAATGTGGTTGTGAATTGTAATTTTTTGTCTAGGCAGAGCCCACATACATTTACAGTGACACATGAACTCATTTTCAGTATGACAAATGTCTTCACCTGCTTCTGTATCAGGGCTGCCAACTTTGGTTAGCTGGCCGGAGTGAGATTTTCAATTCGAGATAAGTCTGCATAATGCATAAGTCTGTAGAGTTTGCAAACTGCCCCAACACTTGTGATGTAGCTAATTTTAGGTTTATGATGGAATAATATAGATTTGCAGTAAGATTTCTTTTGTGAGCATTCGGGCCTGAAAGCATGAGTGTCACACTGTGTGATACCTGCTATATTTTTGTCTAGGACTTCTGTAGCCTGAATGTGAATTTTGGGACCGTATGCATCCTTTCATTTGGCAAACATTGTCTCAGTCAGTCTTTACAAGGACAACTCTATTAATGAATTAACATTGTACCTTAGTTGCATTGCATGTGATTAAATGTGTTTTGCTTTTACATGGATGTCTTCATAGCACTTTGCAAGAATTTGTATGTTGCAGAATTAAACAATTTTAAGTCTTTCTTTTCTGCAGAGAAGAATTTATCTTGCAGCTGTTTAACTCTACGCATCAAACCGAACAGGAACAATAGGAAAAATATTCGATGCTGCAGAAATCAGTACATATAGTGCCTTTTGGTAAAACCCCCTTTTGGTAGGAGGTGGCATGGTGGTTAGCGCTGTTGCTCACACCTCTGAGACCAGGGTTTGAGTGTTCGCCAAAGCTCCATGTTGGTACCCCGGTGTGCATGTGTGAATGTGCCCTGTGTTGGCTTGGTGCCCCATCCTGGGTTTTTCCCTGCCTTGTTCGCATAGGCTCCAAACTCCCCGCAACCCTCAATGGAAAAAGCAGTTACAGAAGATTGCATGTACACTATATTGCAAGAAGTATTGGGACACCCCTCCAAATCATTGAATTTGGGTGTTCCAATCACTTCCATTGCTGCAGGTGTATAAAATCAAGCACCTAGGTATGCAGACTGCTTTTACAAACATTTGGGTCACTCTTAGTGAATTCAAGTATTGTACCATGATAGTATGCCACCTGTGCAATACAGTAAGTCCATTTGTGAAATTTCTTTGCTACTAAATATTCCACAGTCAACTGTTAGTGGTATTATAACAAAGTGGAAGCAATTCAGTACAACAGCAACTCAGCCACAAAGTGGTAGGCTATGTAAAATCACAGAATGAGGACAGGGCATGCTGAGTCAAACCTCTAAACTGAACTTTGTGTAACTTTCAGATTATTTCAAGAACCGTGCATAGAGAGCGTTATGGAATGGGTTTCCAAGGCCGAACAGCTGCATTCAAGCCTTACATCATCACATGCAATGCAAAGTGTCGGTTGCAGTGGTGTAAAGCACACCGCCACTGGACTTCAGAGCAGTGGAGACGTGTTCCCTGGATTGACGGAGACTGCTAGCCAGGCCTTCTTGTCCTACATCACTGCCTGACCTTACAAATGCTCTCCTGGAAGAATGGTCAAAAATTCTCATAAACACACTCCTAAACCTTGTGGAAAGCCTTCCCAGAAGAGTTGAAGCTGTTATAGCTGCAAAAGGTGGGCCAACTCCATATTAAAACCTATGTATTAAGAATTGGATGTCATTAAAGTTTATTTGTGTGTAAAGGCAGGCATCCCAATACTTTTAGCAATGTAGTGTATATGCAGGCCTATAGAACATCACCACTAATGAAAATTGAGTGAAAAACCAAGGAATTTTAAGCAACGTATGATTAACTTTTGCATGTTATAAATGACTCGTATAGTAAAGAGATCAGGATAATTTAACTTTCTGTTTTTCCCATACCAAAATAGACATTCCTACATACCAATTCTGGAATGTGAAGTTGCCAAATTTTGTTTCTGGTCCCTGTGTTCTTATGGGTTACTTCTAGTTATTCTGGTTTCAAGCAAAATGTATCCCTGTGAGGGCAAATATCACAGACAGGAGGCAGACCAGAAATATTAATTTAGGTAGAAAT
>JAODKM010000001.1:22977080-22993701 GCA_026780845.1 Petrocephalus sullivani
TAATATATTTAATCAGATTAATCACAACGCTGGATTAATCCGCGTTAACGCGTCAATTTTGACAGCCCTAGTAGAAATACAACAAAGAATAACATGAGTAAAAATAGACAATAAATATGCAAAAAAGTAGTAACTTTTTTATTGTCGTACTTTTAATAAAAAGTACTAAGTTTTTTATCTAACTAAATTTAAAAATAAATTAAATGAATAAATAAAGAACTATGGAAAATGTCTGTTTTCATTTCGCAGTCGCAGTACACATGGTTCTGGTATACTCATGCACTGCATAAAGACATTTTAGTCAATGACAGACCCCATCGCATAAGCGACGGCAGTCCCACAAGGTGGTAACGGAAATGAATTTTTTTTTACAAAGTTGCCTAGTGATGTCGTAGCCATCGTGATGTCATAGCGCAACACATTACTCGCCTGTTTGCGGTGATGCTGGTGTAAACAAATCTACTGCACTGCCAGTCATATAAAAGTACAGCACGTACAATTATGTATAGTAGGCCTACAAAATGTTGGACAATGATAACCAACTACGTTACTGGTTTATGTAATTATGTAATACTGTACTTATTATGGTCAGAGTATACTATTTCTTCTTATAGTTTACTGTAAAACAGTAGACAATACTATGATGTTTGCACAATGACAAAATCACACATTTCTCAGAATGCATCCCCGTCGTTACACAAGGCATGACTGTGTTTAAATTGCTGAGTGCCACTTGTGCCAGCGTGTGTGAGCATGCCCTATCCTGGGTATACCCCTCCTCTTGCCCTCACTGCAGGTTTTAGGATCAGGTTCCACCACAAAACCTACGCTGAATTACTGGTTCAACAATGCACAGAAGATAAAACGGGCAGTGTTTTTTAAAAGCACCTTTTAAATCAAACTCATGTTTGAAAATACCTCGTGAAACACAGAGATATATTGTTTGCTTGGTTGACTTGATCTGGTTCAACTGGTTCTTGAAGAAGGAGAACCAGTGAGAACAGAAGTAGGACACTTCCACAGAAAATGCAGTAACAGAACTCATGCTCTGATGCCAGCTTTTTCATAACAGTTTTGTCGCATGCTGCCTTTTTACACGACCTTCCAGCAATCCTTTTAATTCCGTAATAACCATTTTCCACAGGCAAGGCATCATTTAAAACAGAATTTTCAATCGGTGTGCTGCAATAATTCGTCAGACCTGCCGTGGAAATTCTTCTGCAATCAGTCATTTGCAGCTTTCTTCCAGACTGACAATAAAAGTATTATTCCTGGAAAACAGCTTGTTCAGCTAGACCAGGCAGAGACTGGGTTTATAAACACTCTTCATATACAATTACTGATTTAGTCCATTAATTTATCATGTCTTTAAACAAGTGCTTATGCAGGTGTACATGGTATCCATGACAACTGAGGAAAGCTAAATACTTCCTCTGCTGAACATGAGTCAGGAACTCCAGTTTCCTACTGCGGCTAGTTAGGATAACCCAGGGTAACACGTCATGTCTCCAGTTACTGCATGCAGTTAGACAAAATGACACAGCCAAAATGCCCCCAGTAAGGGTGTGTGTGTGTCCTGCAATGGATTTGGTACACAGTACTACATGTAATAAATGAATTAAAGTAAATGACAGTTTCACATTTTCCACTTGTGATGAAAACAAAAGACATATAGCCCTAATCCCATTGAAAGATATGGCAAGTTTTGCCATATCTTTGATTCATTTGTTTATATAATTCCATCATTTCTAAATTATTTAGGAATAATTTACGTCACTGGTTTAAATGACTTAAATGTACTTCTAATATTACAATGAGAAAATGCCTTGTATATCAACTTTTGCATAAAAGTCAACAGTCAAATAGGTTTTGTGTAATTGTCTAAAAACATCATGTACACCCAACAGTTTCTTGTTCTGCATTTTGCAGTGGCGCGGTGGTTCGCGCTGCTGTCAGCTAGGGCATCTCTAGGACCAGCTCCGAGGACCAGTGTGCAGTTTGCGTTTTGGGCTTCTCTCCGGTTACTCCACATTCCCCCCACAGTGCAAAAGCATGCTACGTTGAATTGGAGTTCACCAGTTTGCCCGTTGGAGTGAATGGTGTGCGCGTGTGCCTTGCAATGAGTTCGCACCCCATGTTATTGGCTAATATAGGGTATATCGATATATCTAAAAAAATCATTGAAACTTATTTGCAATTTAGACTGTCATGTACGCTCTCTTTAAATTGCTGGTGTGGCTTCACTGGCGCACCTAACGTTCAGCAAGAATGCGGTCGTTCTGGGTGTGGATAACGCTCGCATGCAGTGATTCAGCCAAGCGCCACAAGTTTCTGTTGTCACCTACCCGCTTTCATTTGATCGGCGTGTTTTATCGTCGTGTTCGCATCTACGGGCAACTGAATACATGTAAATTTAAGATTTTACGGCGGCACGGAGATTCTCAGATAAAACATAGCTTAATGGAAGGAAATGGCTTAACTGCCAAATATGGTAAGCTATATGCACCTTAAAACTTCAGATTTTACTCTTCCATTTACGCGGTGTCTATTCGGCAACGTATTGCAGTACTAACTGCTTGGGGTAAAAAGTTAGTTGTTTATCTATTACAAATATTGAATGGCACGTTTCTGTTGTCTTTCTTTACCTTTGTATTCTTTCTTACTCATATAAATATAATCCAATTGGAAATGGTCTATTTAAGATGGACTAAATCGGTTATTGTAATCATAGGTATAATGAGAAATTCACGCAAGGACTTATTAAAAATTAAAGTTTTTTTAAAGCAACTGAATTATCCAGTAACTAATTATTATTATTATTTGGCCACAGCAACCGCTTAAAAAGTGAATGGATGGTCCTATTTAATACATTTTTACTAAAGCATATTTATATAGGGGTGTGGATAACTGTCTGCTTTCTGTAGGTCAAATGCTTAAGTGTAAATTAATGTATATGTGTGAACGTAATTTAGCTGCCAAATAAACTTCAAAGTAGCATACTGCTGATTTTATACAAATGCTGATTTTATACAAATACAAGCAGCATACTGAGGATTGTATACAAATGTATGGCTGCCTGGAGTAATACAACTTAGCTTCCTTGTTGCCACCTGTATTACCTAGGCGACCACTAGAGCTCAATATTCAGTATACAATACTTTTTACTTGCTACTATTTTAAAATAAAAAGACACATAGCAAAAATTAGATTACATTAGACACACTTTAATTGGGATTAAGTAGCAACAGAACACCTTGAGAGAGAATTTTATAATGTTTACAGAATACCTTGACTGATGGCATTCCACCACTGACACTAAGTCCATTGCCTCTCTTGTAGATATAGTTTCACTTGGCACTACTGGATGCTCTGCTCTTGCAATTTACATTTAGTTACCACTAGATTATCTTTGTGTTATTTAGGCTATAGCTTTTCTGGGACTAAATTGTAACTGGATTGTAAAGCTGTTGTTACCAAAACAAAACTTGTACTTCTTTCTAGTTACATATTAGAAACTTAGCCTAGCATTAGGCCTAATTATAGGCTACATAAGTTGGCTTGTTGACCAGCTGTATTCATGTGATGTGTTATTTGTAAGGCTGGGAATCGATTAAAAAAATAACTAATTAATCACATAGTTTTCTGTGGTCAATAGTCATTAATCACACATAATATCAAAAATAAAAAATCCATGAAAGTTCTTAAGATTTTAAGTGTGTAAGCCTTCAATAAAAAAAAAAAAATAATATTACAAATTACCATACTTTTCCCATAGGTGGCTAACTGAAAGTTTCGATTTTATCTGAATTATGGGACTGTGGGCATCATAACCTAAACTCTCACGTTGTTTGCAACCAGGAATGAATATTATGGGTCCCTATTATAATCTATGCTCATACTATTCTCCATTTTGGGTAACAAAATAAGACATGCGTCAATACCATCAAAGAAATAAGAATGCAACCCGTTAATACGATAAATTTCCAGCCTTAATTATCAGTCATACTTGTTGGTTACCGTGGACAAAAGCATCTTATAACGCTTTCAAATTAACAGTTATTGGCCAGGTGGCCATGAGCAATCTTGGAGCTTGTTTAAACGCAGAAACTCGCAAATAAGGTATAACCAAAAAACAACACTGAAAATGATTTGGATTACATACAATCATTTAATGTATGAATATTAGTAATGCATACGTTTTATTAGTGTTAGAGCATCTTTATTGTTCAAAGTTGCTGCGCATCTTTTATCTTGGCAACTGGCCTCACTCACACGATAGATGTCTTTGTGACTGTGGAATACTGTGTTTCCTAACCTTTCAGCTTTTCATTGCCATTCATTTTGAAATTTTATTAATGATTCCAAAACATAGTGCTCCCAGTGCATACAGTAATAACTTTGTACATACAGGGGGCATAAAAAAGATGGTTTGTATGTTATATAAAGAGCTCTTGATCGAAAATGACAAAGTAATTTGATATGCAGTGTGTTCAGTACATTACTGTTTGCTTAGAAATTGATAATAAACCGACTTGTCTGTTATCGTTCAGGGCTGCATTTCCCAAAAGCATAGTTGCTAACAACATTAGCAACTTACATAGTTAGAACCATGCAAATAAATGAGTTGCTACCTGGAGCTTTTGGGAAACGCAGCCCAGGGTAGCAGACTGTTATGGGTTGAGGGTAGGGGGTAATTTTCACATTTGGGGGCTCTTCTGCCCATGACCCTCTCGAATGTGAAGGGGTTTTAAATAAGGAAATTTAATGTCAGTGCTTTTAATGGAGTGTCATATGTGCTGATTGTTGTATTATTTTAATAAGGTCCAGTTAATTAAGAAGATATATTACAGGGAACAAAGTCAAACACATATAGATTAAAAGTCCTTTCATGGCAGATGTTTTGTTTACTCACCTGCACATATACACTGCTTACAAAGAGCCTTCTGTGAGCTCTGTCCCCAGCGGAAGCATCTCCCAGGTGGAATTGGACTGGGCTTGATACGGAAGGAGCTAAAGTTTTAAAAACGGTATATCTTTTGGGGTAATCACAACTGACACTCAAGATACACTTGGCCTATATACATGGGCGTCGCCAGGCCCTTTTTACTGGGGCGTGTGCCCCAGTACTGATCAGCTGTGCCCCAGTAAAAAAATCCCTCATTCGTGAATGTATCCGTTTTAGATCGGGTGGGTGGGGGGCTGTGCCCCAGTACTGATCGGCTGTGTCCCAGAAAAGCGTTACCTCTACAACTCCCCTGTCTATATACCTGTGGTAATAACGTCGTATTGTCAGTTGCCATTTCAAAGCTTATCTAATAACTTGGTATATTTCCACCTGTGATTGTGATGGTAATTGTTAAGTATATGATTTACACGTAGCGTATCTCTTTCATTTCGAGATTTTCAGTCCCTGGGAGTTACTGTTTTCGAAGTCTTTGGAAAGGCACTTACCAGAAAATGCTACTTGTAACACACAGAATATATGTCTGAACACAGCTAAGGTCATCAGGCGATACATACATATTGTGGCCGGAATTTATTAATGCATCAACGGATGGCGAAGCGATCGTCTACTACATCGAACACTTCATAAAATTACATCCAGGAAATTATACCCATTCACACTACATTTTACATGTTATGATATTTTAGAGGAAATTCCTAATGGGTTGTTGCCCTTTAGAATTATTAATTCGGACATGCAGTAACAAGGCGAAAGATTTGGCTGATTCAGCCACGTCAAATTTCCTGTTGATGAATTAATTTCGAGTCTTGTCCTGACTTTCTTAAATGACATTTTTGTTCTGTAGTTCACAGAGGTTTATAATCGGTACAACATGATGAGTGGAACAGGGTGAATGTTCAGATGCGTTTTAAACATTCTTTTCCTTTGTGTTTCTCGTTTTAACCGGGACGCCCTGCTCCGCGAACAGCACACGCCCTGAAAGACTGGCAGGAATTGGGAAACGTCATGGATATTTCGTGCAAACTTTCCGGCGCTTGCTCAAAACCGTACGCCGCAGTTTCGAGAAGTTTTAAATGTCTTCTTTAGAGAAACATTTAGAACAGGACAAAGAGGACTGATAATGTCGCAGGCGCAGAGTGGAAGTGTTGGATTTGAAAATGGGAAGAAGACAGGTATGCAGAAACATAATGCATTCCTTTTTGCAAAGCTTGTTTTTATGACTTAGGGGGGATTATATAACTGGTTATTCGAAGTTTGCGGGCGGTTTAGTTCCTTTCTGATGTGTAATAGGCTAAGTATTTCTAAGTTTAGTAACTGCATACTCTCGTATACCTAGCCGTTCCTCTCAGTAGTATAATCCCGTTTAAATGTTCTGTCAAGACGTCTGTAAGGGAGCTTTTACATCACTCTTCTGCAAGTAGAAGAAAGGGATTTCTTATATCCAATCGAATGCCTATAATAGTCCAGTTCAATCCAGGAACAAGTCTTAGGCTAATGTACTTGGATCATATGGATGACTATAGTTTTTGTTTTGCAAATCTCGTTGTGCAACACATGGCGGCCAACAAATATCACTACTATATATACATGGGGGTGTATTGTCGCACAATGATATATCCCTGTTGTGTGAATCAATGCAAGTTGACGGGGTAGTTTAAAGGATTGCGGTCTCTGGATGTCAAACTCTTTTAAGTTGCAGTGACGCCAGATAAGGACCGATCGTTCATTCAAGATCAGCTGGGATCCCAGGGACATGAGAAAAGATCGGGATGAATTAGCGGCAGCTTCGTCTGGTTCTCCGATTCCCCGATTCTCCGACACAAGACACGTCGGCTAAAATGGCGACATTTCATTTTCACATGAATGATTCAGGGGTGTACTGGGAATATTATTATTATTATTATTATTATTATTATTATTATTACCGTTGTTTTTGCCGGGGCATCACCTGGTAGGCTACAGGATATTCGGCACATATATTTGCATATTCACTTGGGTCTTTCGTTGCTGCTGAGGTGGTTCGGTTTTTCACAGCCGATGATGAGTTTCAGGCATTGATCTCCGATATTACGGGTCACCCTTTGGTATCGCTACTTCTCACGCACAGTTAAGGGAGTTTTGTAATTCAGTCGCGAATTAATATCAGCTCGCTGACCAGTGCTGTTGTGACACGTTACACTAGCCTACTTTTGGCGGTAACGAATAATGTAACTAATTACCTCTTCAAATTAAATAACGCAATTAAAACTACTGAAAATTACACCCTACTTTCGTCTTGTGTGAAATTTTAATGGAAAAATGTAACCTATTCTCCAAAATGTCTTGTTTATGATCTACCGTCATCAGACCTTATGGTTGCGCAGTGAATGGGTGATATTAGGAAGGTTTGTAGTAACTGATATAATTTGATAGTTGAATTATCTTGCACAGTCACAGCAGCAACACTTAAATATTATAGGCCAAACTTCCCAGACAACACACATGCATAGGCGAAACCATCAGCATCTCTGTGAGGTCACTTGCTCACCGGGAAAACATCACAGAGACATCAGATGTCTCCTTCAGGAATCTGTACAGAAAACAGAGGGAGAACAATCTCTGTGATTGTGTGTGATGGGGGTCATGGAAATCTTATCTGCAAATGGGGGCCTTTCTTGGCAGAAAGAATCCCTGCAATGGAGTGTCGTCCCTTTATTGGAGTGGCCTTGGAATTTACAGGATCACAGAAACCTCACCCGGGAAATATGGAGAATACATGGAAGGATGGATGGATTATATGCTTTACATTCTTTTCTTTTCTCAGGCTTAGAGGGGAACACAGATGTGGTGTTCATGCAGACGGGGGGGTACCTGACGAAGGTACGCTCAGCCAAATGGCAGAAGGAACGCTACTTCAAGCTTCTGGGTGACTTCAGCACCATGTGGTATGAGTCGAGGAAGATTGTGGGGCGCAAGCAGACTTGTAAGTGTCTTTTGTTCCTCACATCGACCCTGATGTAGACCTTTCGGGCAAGCTATACAATTAACATATTCTCCAGATGCTGAAAGTGATGTACAACTGAGACAAATGGCACATTGCACACAGCCACACTGTCAGGGAGTCAGTTAGGTATAGGTGCATCTAGGCCAAGCTTCCAATGAATGCCCAGGTACAAGAGGAACTAATGAGACTATCCAGTGACCAGAGGTGTAACATAAAAACATTCCGGGGAAATAAAGAGGCATTTGGCCAGTAACCAAGTACATGATTCAATATCTTGTAGAACCACCTTTAGCAGCAATGATTTGAAGTGGTCCTTTCCTGTATGACTTTCTCGGTTTCTCACACCGCTGTGGAAGAATATTGGCCCACTCTTCTTTACAACGTCCATTCATTTCATTGAGATTTATGCACAGCTTTCTTAAGTTTCCGCCGCAGAATTTCAATGGGGTTGAGGTCTGGGCCATTGCAACACCTTGATTCTTTTCCTTTTCAGCCATTCAGTTGTAAAATTGCTGATGTGCTTCAGATCGCTGTCCTGTTGCATGACCCAACTTTGGCCAAACTTTAGCTGTCAGACAGATGGCTTCACATTTGATTCTACAATACTTTGGTATACAGAGGAGTTCATGGTCTACTCAATGACTGAAAGGGGCCAAGGTCCTGAGGCTGCAGAACAAGCCCACATCATCAGCCCTCCACCACCATGCTTGCCCTTACCATTTGGCATGAGGTGTTTGTGCTGATATGCTGTCTTTGGTTTTTGCCAATTGTGGCTCTGGGCATTATGGCTAAACATCTCCACTTTGGTCTCATCTGCCCAAAGGACATTGTTCCAGAAGTCTTGTGGTTTGTTCAGATGCAACCTTGCAAACCTAAGCCGTGCTTGCAAGCTCTTTTTAGAGAGAAGAGGTTTTTTTCTGGCCTTCCAAACAAGCCATACTTGTTCAGTCTGTTTCTAATTGTACTGTCAATAACTATAGCATTTAACATGCTGAGGCCTGTATAGTCTGAGATGTAACTCTAGGGTTTTTCGTCATTTCTCTGAGCATTGCACGGTCTGACCTTGGGGTGAATTTGCTGGAATGTCCACTCCTAGGAAGATTGGCAACTGTCTTGAATGTTTTCCACTTGTGAATCAAAATAATAATAATTGATACCTCATTGATCCCTGTAGGGAAATTCTCTTCCATGGGGGCAAGTTTGGCCATGAAGGGCAGCCACCTCTTGTGGCACCCAGGGAGCTGGGGGCCAAGGGCCTTGCTTAATGGCCCACAGGCATAATAATGACAGGCGTGACCCAGTGGCCTTCAGATCACAAGCACAGACCTGTTTTAGACCTGTTAAGGACCGAATTCTTTTTTTTTAATATGTCCTGATACATAAAATGTTAGAGTTGAAAGAGGTGCTTTTGTTCTTTTTTCACATGACAGTAGGTCTTCAGGAGCCTTTTGATGGAGATGGATGCCTGTCCATTTTTGGCCCTGTAATGTCAGCACCAAAGACTTGAACTTGATGTGAGTGCCAATAGGGAGCCAATGAATAGTTGACCCCCCAATACCCCAAGACTATTGGGTAAATGGCCTGACCCTAAATTCAAACCCCAACTTCCACACTTAACTGTATATGTGTGTGCATTTCTCAAAGGAGAGTAAGATGGGGTATGTGAATGGAAAAGAAGCATCCCAATGTAGCTATGCTTGTGCAAATGGCAAATAAAACATAATTTCTTACTATAGTGAGAGCAGGATCCAGACATAATCATAATGAAATCCTCATTACTGATGTCTTCATTGGAATATTAGTTACGTATTGGGTAAGAGAAAGGGGAAACTAATACTGTATTTTTGTAGCTCTCTAGGCTGATTCTCAATTCTCTGAGGGTGGGGCATGTGTTTCCAAAATATGTTTAAACTGACTGCATTCCTGAAATGGTGCAAGCTCACATGGAATGCTGTAGAAGAGCAGGTTTGGACAGGAGGGCATGAGCCCTCTGTCAGTGACTGGAAGGTTGCTGATTCAAATCCCAGGGACAGCACAGTGATTTCACCATGTTATGTCTGCTAAATCAGGGCTCCCCAATTCCAGTGCTGGAGGGCCTGAATCTATCATAGCTTGCTTATTCAGACTACCCTATTCAAACACACCTACTAAACCTGGTAATTAGCTGCTTAAGATGTGTTTTAGCAGGGTAATCAGCCAAATGGATTCTGGTCCTCCAGGACCAGTATTGGGGAACCCTGTGTTAAATAAACAAAATGCAAATTTTTGGCATCAAATAGCCAGCAAAAAATGATGAGAATATTAGGATAAGCATGTGGAGCCAGTCACCAACCAAAGTCACCAACCCAAATTCACTGGTGAGTTTTCATGTGAGCTTTCAGATATAACCTACTTGTTTGGAGAATGAATCCATTCTGATAATTTATACTATCAACAGAAATTCCACACATATTGTTTAATAAACTGCTCAGCAATGCATTGAAGTGGGATTGAATTATATGCTTTTTCTTTTTGGTTAGACAAAAACCATTTGCTTGTAACTTTTTTGTATTTTTTTACATAATATTTAAAACACTGTACGCAATGAATAGGGGTGGCTTGCATGTGTACAACATAAACATAAATATCATAAATAAAAGTGATTTTGTGGTCTATGTACATAATGCAACGGAGCAGCGGTCATTAGCACAATGGTGGTCCTTCTACAAGGTTTCTAATATGCTCAGTGGCTATATGAAGTCTGCAGAAACAAAGCAGTCATCTCTGAGTAATGGAACCCAGGTTGGAGGTCTGTAATGTTACTGGGTTAAAGTGAAGTGAAAATAATTAGGTAGCATATGACAGGCGCTGCATGCAGTGAGACTCGGAGATTGTCCTCCTGGGTAAATCCAGTGTTCTTAGTTGTTCTTGGAGATATTGTCCTGTTGACTGACAGGAGATTTTTTCTCAATAGGGTGGCATTCCAGCAGATGAAGAGCATCATTGTGTTCAGCTGAGCGTAATAAATAAGGTGGAGATGCTGCTTGGGTAGGATGTGACTCAGGAGGAATTCTTCACTTAACTATCACTTAACAGCAGCTGAATAAGACACGGGAGGAGAAAGCAGTGTATACACGGCTGGGACTACAGGGGCACTGGCCTCAGCTGAAACTTGAGTGGCCACCAGGGTGCCCACCTCCTCATCATTGGTTAGCTTTTGATCCATGTCATTATCTGATGATACGGATGTTGTATTAATTATGGTGCCCCCCTTAAAATAATCCTAGAATATTTGGCCAATAATGAAGGAATAGGAGCATCAAAGGCCCAGGGGAGTGCAGTGGTTAGATGGAAAGTGTATGAGTTAGGAATGCGTCTGCAGCGCTTTAAAACCTGTTCGATTTGTGTCAGGAGGTCTGAGAACAAAGAAGGGCTGGCAGATAATTCTAGTGTTTTCACAACAATGGCAGGAGCGATTTTGGGTGGGGTTCCTCAGGAGAGATGACTCATGCTTCTCTGCTGACCTTGGGTGAAGAGCCATCAGACTGGGAAATGATGATGTTAAACCTCGAGAAGAACCAAAGTAATGGTAGACTTGGGAAGAGTGGGTTTTTCAGGTTGAGAGGTACTTGAGCTCACAGCTGAGTTTAATAATAAAAATCTGCTCTGTCGCAGAAAATAGCAGAGTAGCTTGAGAATCGAACCCCAGCTATCTTTGCATGAAACTGAATGTTCTGCCAGACTTTCCTTGCGGTAGTAGTTTCCTCGCACAATCTAAGTGCACATCAAAAGACACGAGCAGGTGATTAGGCTTATCTAATTCACCTTTCAGGTGGATGCACATAAAACATGTTGACGATGACAATCTGTCACATATTTGAAATGACACTTCTGCCTTATTTGTTGTGACATGCCACAGCCCTCGAAGGCGCAGGATGTTCTCGATGCAGGAGAACCACATACACAGCGGGAATAAGCATATGCTTCAATGTAAATTCTACCCATGGATTACAGGTTGTCTACACATGTGTACATTTTGATGTGACCTGTCACATAAAATTGCATCAGTTTGCACAAGCTCAGAGAGTCTTCCTTCCAGGATTTTTGGGGGGGGGCAATTACATATAAAAAAAAAAACACTTCCCCCTCTTGGCTGGGTGGATTGGCCCCCCCGGCCCCCCCGTGAAGCTGGGCCCGCTTCCTTCAAAGGCATTTATGATTGCAAAGCCTATTGTTGTTACTTATGGGTCGTTGCAGGGTAGTAGTGATGCAAGAGGGCGCATATCCTGTGTAGCCAGTCGTGGACACTGAGTAGGATCCGAGCAAAGGCAAAAAGATCACCTCGGGGCCCATTCATCCATTCATCCTTCTTCTAGGGTCGGTATCACAGGGTGCGATGAACAGAAGGCAAACTGGAGGCAGATCTCTTGTTGCAGGGGACCAGGAGGTTTATTGCAGAGCCAGGTACAAACAAAGCCAAGTCAGGGAGCGGAAATCATGGTCGGGACGTTAGCAGGAGGTCGGGAGCCGGGGAAGTCAGTCGTACAGGCAAGCACGGGACGAGAGGACGGCAGGGAAGGTGGATCGACGGAGACAGGTCAGGCGGGATGTTAGGTGAGACAGACCGGGATCACGGGGGAGGGCAGGCAGGCAGGGAGGGCGGGACGCAGGTAGGCTGGATGCAGCAAGCAAGAGAAGTGGGAGAGACACAAGACAAAGCTTGGTAATGCTCTGTAACATGGCAACAACACTTCAGAGCTAATCCGGGGAGATCGCCTGCAGCTGCTATGTCCTGCCTATGTGGGCGTGACACAGGGGGGCCTATCACAGCTTAGGCAGCATAAGACACAGGGTTAGGGTACGAGAGCAAATCAATATATGAATCACAAAGTTGAGGGGAGTTTTTGTTTATTTGTTATTTCTTCTGAATGATTTGATACTCCAATTTCTCAGTTAGAGTATCCGTTGGTAATTACATCTGTATACTAATTAAAATATTTCCATAATGTTGCTTTTGGTCTCCATGCCTTTCTGTCTCCAGACATGGTCTCTCTCAAAACCGTTCACTATAGCCTACATAGTTTGCGATACCCGTAGGCTTACCATGCACTAAAAACAAGATAAGAAGGGGTGCTGTTGCACGAGTTTGGTAATCAACTCCTTCTGTCTGTTTCTGGCTCTTTAGAATGTTGAAGTCAGCAGTGTGGTGAACAGATCAGCCAAAGTTACACTCTATTGGCTTTTTAAAAAAAAAATGCATTTTCCTTTGCCGCAGCACAACCCCTTCATTTCCAGCTCCGATTTTGCCTGAAACGTAAGCAAAAATATTTCTAAGATAGCGTGGCTAATCGGGAAGGAAAACAAGGATGATGTCTGTTTCTTACACATAAATGCAGCCCTGTGTCCCAGGCTCCACCCCTCAGCGCTTCCTCTCTAGCCTCTTTCTGATTGGTGGAGAGCTGGAGGGAGACAGCAGTTATCACTGCCCGGGAATTATCTATCCTTGGAGGCACATTTGGTGTCCCCGAGCCGCCGTGTGCGTGGAAACTGGAGGTCAGGCATCGATAACCTTCTCTCTTTTGGTCTGGCGCTGCTCTTTATCATATCAGCCCGAGGTCTCTGAACATTCATATAAGGAGGTGGAAGGATCTGTGTAAAGGTTTTTGCAAAGATGTTGTAATCTGTTGGTAAAGGAAAAAATTATAAGGTAATGTATAGTTAATTGATGCCTAATTAATTTTGCTATTGAAAGGATAATATCCCTCCAACCAGTTTCCAAACACTTATACAGTACAGGGTCAAGGGGTGGAAGGAGGATATATTTTGTGGCACTTCTCTGATATTTCATGTCTTTTTCATGTTCAGTAGTCTGGGTGATGAAGGAGGATCTGTTTGCTTTGGTTCCTGCTTTAGAGGAGGGTGGTCAGTCTCTTATTTATTGTATATACAGGGGATGCACAGGTTTAATGCTCAAACTCCAAAAGCAGGATTGTTTAAAGCTCTGCTAAACCAAGCATTTGCATGCCCCTAATGGCATCATGCCCCTAATGGCATTCTGGAACAATTGCTGTCACTCTAATAAAAGGGCTTGCAATTAATGTCAGTCTGGCTCTTGGCCACTCCAGCATCTGAGACATGCTCTTTGAATCACACCACTCTATAGGCAAACAATATGCAGGCCTCTGTCTTCCAAGCCGGTGCAGAGCAGCGATAACACAGACTCCTTACCATGGTGCCTGAACACTGATGTCATGCCTCAATTTATGCACAGTGCCAACACATTCAGTTGTTTTTTTTGTTGTTTGTGAGATAAGACCTCCACTGACCTAAAGTCAGGCTTCCTCAGCATACAATATAGGGACAAAAGCAATTCAGCAATTCATGGTCATGGCTGAGCAGCTGCATAAAAGCCTCATATCACCAAGCACAATACCAAGCATCAGATGGAGTGGTGTAAAGCACACCGCCACTGGACTTTGGACCAGTGGAAACGTGTCCTGTGGAGTGACAAATCACGCGTCTCTGTCTGGCAGTCTGATGGATGGGTCTGTGTTTGGCGGATGCCAGGAGAATGGTACCTGTCTGACTGCATTAGGCCGCCTCTAAAGTCTGGAGGCGGAGGGATGATGATATCGGGTTGTTTTGTTGTTTCAGGGGTTGGGCTAGACTCCTCTGTGCCAGTTTAGGAAACCTGTAATGCTTCAACATACCAAGACATTGTGGACAATTCTGTACTTCCAACTTTGGGAACAGTTTAGGGAAGGCCCTTTTCTGTCCCAGCATGAATGTGCCCCAGTGCACAAAGCAAGGTCAATAAAGACATGGTTAGGCAAGTTTGGTTTGGAAGAACTTGACTAGCCTGCACAAAACCCTGACCTTAACCCCATTGAACATCTCGAACTAGAACAGAGATTATAAGGAAGGCCTTCACATCCAAGATCAGTGCCTGACCTCACAAATGCTCCTCTGGATGAATGAGCAAGAATTCCCACAGATACACTCCAAAATCTTGTGAAAAGCCTTTCTAGAAGAGTGGTAGGTGTTATAGCTGCGGGGGGGCACCTCCATGCTGATGCCTATGGATTTAAAATGGAATGTCATAAAATTTAATGGGCAAGTAAAAATGTAAAGTAAAGGTAGTTAAAGTAAAAATGTATCCTGAGGGTTTTGAAAATTTGCTTTTCAGTTGTACGTTAAAGATCAGTGATAAATATTGTTATAATAAATGAACAACCTATGTGTTAAATGTTAACATACTGTACAATATACCATCTAACTTATCTTCGACTGTCTAAGATATTCAGAGTGTGTTTTTGTGTCTTGCAGAGCCTTGTGTGCTCGTCACCACAAGTCATTGCATGATATCATTTTTTAAAGAAACACAGGGCAGACATTTCCTGTAGATAACATGGATGACCATTGTCCCTTCCCTACAATCTGGTCCTCTTTGAGGAGTCCTTTGGATAACATTGGGAGGAGATGGTTGACGTAATTCCGTTTTTGTCTCCCGACTACAAGTCTCCGTCGATGACATTGACTCGCTGAGGCGGGGCAGGCACACAGAGGGTCTCCAGCAATTTGTGGGGGAGAAGTTTGAGAACCACTGCTTCTCCATCATCTTCAAAGGCCGGAAGGAGAATCTGGACCTTATCGCAGATTCAGAAGAGAATGCGTCACGCTGGGTCACAGGCCTTGAGAAGGTCGTCAGCGTGATGCAGAACTTCAGTCGCCAGCAGAGCAGCGAGCAGTATCCTTCCATGATCCTCTACCCTTCTTTCTGTATGGGCTCTGAGGATCACAGGGTCATAGCCAGGGTGATAGGAGATGTCTGTATATGGAGAGTGAGGTCTGTCCTTATAAGGTCAAGGGTAACAGGGTCCCATCCACTGTGATAGGTGATGGCCATATATGGAGAGTGAGGTCTGTCCTTATAGGATCAGAGGAAAACAGACTCCTACTGTGACAAGTGATGCCCATATATGGAGAGTGAACACTGTCCTTATAAGATCAAGGGGAACAGGGTCACACCCACTGTGATAGGTGATACCCGTATTTGGAGAGTGAGGATTGCTTTTATACATCAGGGGAAAATAACACCCACTATGGTAGGTGAAGCCCATAAATGGAGAGTGAGTCTTTATAGCAAGTATGCACATGACATGAGGTTCTGGATAAAAGCAGTTCACAGGCACTCTGATACGTGATGTCAAAAGGTTTGTTAATTATGATGATCGGTGATGCGTCCTGTGATTGGCCAGGAATGCGCTCGGTTAGATCCGTGCTTGTTTGCTCTTTCTGAGTATCCCGGATGTTTCCTCTGTTTCTCTGAACTTGAATTTCTCTACCCGATTTTCTCGACCTGAATTTTACAACCTGAACTTGAATTTTTATTGCCACACAAACCATATAAATTCAAGTTCAGGTAATAATTTCAAAGTTGGTTTCTTTAATTCAAGTTAACGTAACAATTTCAAATGCGGTTTCTTTATTTCAAGTTCAGGTAAACACATTCAAATTCAGGTTCTGGTATTCTGGTAATGAAATTCAAGTTCAGGTTAACACATTCAGATTCAGGTGAATAAATTCAAAATCGGGTTGTGCTGAGTCTGATTTGACGCCATAGAGCAGGGGTAGGGAACCTGATCCATGGAGAGCCGGTGTGGGTGCGGGCTTTTGGGATGACTTTTGAATCA
>JAODKM010000001.1:23001145-23034758 GCA_026780845.1 Petrocephalus sullivani
CTCTTCATAACATTCTGGAGTATATGCAAATTGGCATCATGAAAACTGAAGCAACAAACTTTGAGAAAACCAATATCATTGTCAAAACTTTTGGCCACGACTGTATGTAGCATCTTAATGGACATCTAGGTCAAAAACAAGCAAGAAACACTGCAAAAGAGATGTTGTTTTTCTTTCTTTCTTTGATGAAAACAAAGGACACAGGAACGTTGCCCTAATGTATTCTGTCAATGCATTACGACCAAAACCTAGAGGGGGTGCTGAAGCACCCTCAGCGCCACTACTTCCTACACTGGGGATACCAAAGCAGGGGTGCCCGATACATTGATCGCTATCGACTAGTAGATGGCGAAGGTAGTGCGGGTAGATCGCGCGACATTAAAACTCTGTTACGTTAGGGTACTGCAACTACTTACATCCCTTCTCTTCTAATTCATCACTACGCAGAAAACGCGAATGTATTGCAAAACCCCAGCGAGTAAAGTGACCCAGCTGTTCTTCCAATTTATATCTATAAACAGATATAAAAATGCGTGTCACCAAGTAAGAAACTATACTGTATTGAATTGTATTGCCCTGTAAGGCTTCATGCAGTGAAGCAAGGTTTGCCAACCTATACTGTATATATAAATTATAACATATATTTAGCATTTTTAATGTAGGTAGATAATTTTGACCTGATCATTTTAAAAGTAGCTTGTAAGCCGAGAAAGTGCGGGCACCCGGCCTGGACTAAAGGAATTATGCTACGTGGAATAATATACAGCGTGTCAAATGATCATTTTTCTGTGTAGGGTGAAGTAAAAGAAATCTGAATATAGGAATTTCAACAATTGCTCTTAAGTACAAATTAGACCATAAATCCCACAATCTGGACCACACATGCACAAATGCACACAAAATGCACAAAATGCAAGATGATTACTAAAAATTTTAGATTTTAAGTCATTCTTAAGTGGGTGATGCCAAATGTTTAATTACGGCGTGATTAATGCTGATTTATAGAAATCCAACATGAAGCTGGCCAAGGAGCTCTCTGACGTGGTCATCTACTGCAAGAGCGTCCACTTTAAGGGTTTCGAGCAGGCGAGGGACAGCCAAAGCTTCTATGAGCTGGCGTCCTTCAAGGAGAGCAAGGCGCTCCACCTCAGCAAAGCATCAGGTGAGGCCATCAGTCTCCTGATCTATATGTACAGCACTGTTCAAAAGTCAAAGAAAATGATTCTTAAATGACAGTGTCGGTGTAACCCCATGGCATTATGTCTGTCAGTGTGTCAGCTTAGCCATTTCAAACCTTTCCTAAAGCCACCCCAGGATTTGCAGCAATCATACAGAGCACCTATGTATTTTTTGACTTGACCAATAGCATGCCTAGTTTGGATAATCAATACTGAGTCATTTAACTAATCTTATTTATTTAATTTATTTATTTAATATTACTGAAATGTAACAAATATATGGAATGACTGAGGTGCCCCTGTTCATTTAGCCATCCAAGAAGGTATCAGAACAGAAGAAATTCTTATTAGTTTTTGTGTTACTGTTAATTTGCTTATGTTCTAATATCAAAGTGTGTGTATAATGTGTGAATATAATTTATTTATTATTTTTTATGCTTAGTTCCCAGATAAATAGCTGTTAACATTCTTTGTCTGTTATATGTTAATTAATGTTGGGGTTTATTCTGCTGTCCTGCCTTCCAGCCAATGGTTTTGTTCGTCACAATTCGGCCAAGCTGAGCAGGATTTACCCAGCGGGCTCTAGGACCGACTCATCCAATTACAACCCTATGCCCATGTGGAACGTTGGCTGTCAGATAGGTAACAGGTCTCGCCCAACCGGCCGCTAAAAATAATCAGCTTTTATTAGCAGATCAATCACGCATGGCTTGCAAAAGTAAGTATTTACACACTTCTTACGTACGTGGGCCAGAGTTAGATGATAAGGCCACTCAGATTCAGTTCAGCCATATTTAGGCTTTTCAGCCGCTATCAGAAGTCTACACACCCTTATTGAATTTTCTGATTTTGTTGACAGAAAAGCTCTATTTTGGGTGTGATTGGTTTTACTTGGGGACATAATGTAATTGAACCAATTACCAATGAGGCCTGTAATTTTAATCTAATCTGAATCTGCCGCATCTGTAATTATTTTAAGCCTCCAACGTGAAAGGTCTGGAGTGAAATGACCTTTTGTGTTTCAGTGAATATGGACCTCTTCTGATAATGGTAGTCCTGTTGGAATTGTCATCCCGGTAATAAGGTCATATCTGTAAAGGAATGCATCTATTTTTTAAGACAGAAACGGCATTTACCCCATAAAAATGGAGTCTGAATGGGTGCTGGGTTTTCTATATTGTAGTGCCGGTGGAGTTCCGCATTTCCCAGCATGCTCGCGGGCGGGTTTGTAAATGTTCGCTTGTTCTGGTTGGAGTGGGTTTATCCTTGATTGTGGCTGGTGTGTTGCCCCTGTATTGTGTGCTCCCTGTGTGACCCTCGCGTGTCCTTGGCATTGTGTAAGTGTGTGTGCCTGACTCTCTAGCGTATCACTTCCCTGTGTTCTCCTATTGTGTGGGGGTTTGGTGCCATTTAAGTGCCTAATTGAGCTCTTTTAAGGGCTATAATAAAAGAGCCTACGCTCTCCCCTACAAGTCTCCTCGTTATTCGCTGCTCAATTGCGATGCCTCGGTCTACCCGGCCCTACAATATAATTATAAATATATTGTGTCTTCGTTTTCTTTCTATATGCACTAACTCTGATGTCGAGTTTTCAGACGGAATTAGTTTTGTCTCTGGTAATTTGGGGAAATTACAGTTACGTTTCCTGCACTGTTCAAATTCGTACTTTGTAAACTACATACCAAACCTCCCTATGTAAGACGAATCTGAATTGGGCTCAATTCTGAATTCAAAACGAATTACATCAATATTATAGAATTATTATAACATTATAAAACACCTTTATAGGGTTATAGCTAGCAACATCTTGGTTAAACCCAAAGAATGACTGGTAGGATTTTTTTTTTTTTGCGCAAACTTTTACTTTACTTTTACTTTAGTTACAGCAGTAAGCCTATTTATGCTTACAGCTGGATATTAGTTTGGCCCCAGCTCTCTGCCAAAAAGCTCTTGCCCCAATAGCTAATGTCTTCAACTTTTTTTCGTAACTCTCTGCTGAACTGTATCATTTAGCCATACCATCTTGTAGCCAGTGACTTGCTCTGCATCATACAACCAAGAACCCTGCAGGAGAATCGTACCAGAACAGCTGATTTGATAAGGGCTTAGACCTGTTCAGTATAGTCACTTGTACTTCTACATTTGCCAGTTGTCTTCTGATCGGATTCTCTCTGCTTACCTCAAATCCTCTGCTCCATCCTGTCCACAGTGGCACTGAACTTCCAGACGGCGTGCTGTGAGATGGACCTGAACCAAGGCCGCTTCCTTCCGAACGGGAGGTGTGGATATGTCCTGAAACCCGAATACCTGCGTGACACAAGTTCAGGGTTTGACCCCAACACACTGTCGCCGGCGTTGCGGATGCAGAGCAAGATCTTCCATGTGATGGTAGCAGAATCTTAACATTCATGTTATCATTTTTGCATTGTTTCATCAGTTCATCTTCATTGCAACTGAGTTGTGTTCAGTTGGGGTCTTTTAACCTTTTGGTTACCCATTCATAAAATAGCAAGCTGTACCAACTGCTCCAGTTAAACATCTCTCCATATATGGTTGGGAACTGTCGCTTCAGGCTGAATTACTCAACGAAAGGAATTTCTTGTGTGTAAATTATACTTATTTAGCTGACTTTTTATCCAAAAGTATGCATTTTTTGAGAAAGCAGGGTCAGATATTCGCTGGAGCAATTGCCCCCCCTAGTGAAAGTACTCTGGTCCTGGGATTTGAACTGGTGACCTTCTGGTCACCGGTGTAGAATAGTAACCTGCTGAGCCACACAGCACCACCAGTGTTATATGTTAGTGGTGGAGCTTGACTGGTTCTTGAATGTAATGTGTGCGTGCGTGCGTGCGTGTGTGTGTGTGGTCCGGGATATATTTGCATTCGCTTTTAGAGTATGTGATCATGTTCTGCTCCTGCAGGTCATCTCGGCGCAGCAGCTGCCCAAACTGAACAAAGAGAAGCCCAGGTCCATTGTGGACCCCCTTGTGAGGGTGGAAATCTTTGGCGTGCCTAGTGACACGGTGGAGAAGAAGACGCACCACATCAACAATAACGGTAAGACTCCTTCACCTCTGTCAATGATCCTGTTCCCTGGATGCTTGTTTAGGGCTATCTTAGAAACTTTGAGCCTGGAGGCAGCCTGCCAGCAGAGCCAGGATTAAACCAGGATTTTAAAAATACAGATTTTTTAAAAATATGGAGTGGTATATTTTTTTCCCCAGAGGTGTATATTATGATTTAACAATTTTGTTTTGTTGTCATGGTAAAAAAAAACTTTTTTTTTCCAAAATCTTTTGATGAGTAGTAAGTAAGATCTTGACGGCTCATAACCCCCAATCCTAAACCCCAAATAGATTTTGTGCCCGTGTCCAAAACCAATAAAATGTCTGTCAGATTTAAACCAGAGTGAAAGGTTAGTCTTTATACATGTGTGGTGTTACAGTCATCAATACAATGCCAAAGCTCCTTGCAGACACAGCACTTATGAACTGCCTGAGAGGGGTTTCCCTCAGGAATCATCAGCATGGAATCTTTTCAGATTGTTTTGATTATTTATTTATTTTTTTTACTCTGTATATTCACTAATGGAGTCCTTAAGCACTTATGTAAGTCACTCTGGCTAGGGCTGTCTGCCAAATGCTGAAAATGTCAATGAACTGCAAGCGACTCCTAAACCTCCATGCAGGTTTCAACCCCATGTGGAACGAGCAGTTCAAGTTCAATATCCGCGTTCCGGAGCTGACGCTGGTGCGCTTCGAGGTGGAGGACTACGACTCCGCCTCCAACAACGACTTCATTGGACAGTACACGCTGCCGTTCACCAGCATACAGAACGGTGAGTCCAGGGGGCCTCACTTATTACCTCTTATTATTACCTTCAGCTGCAGAGCCTTATAGACACTGAGCTTTTCAAGGAGCCACCAGTCCAGTTAGATGCTCAGAGAAGACTGGCACAGTCAGACCAGCGTTTGGCTTTTTTGTCTTTTATCCCAAAAAGCACTAGGGACTAAATCTAAGCAATGCTAAAGCATGAGGCTAAAACATCTTAGATTTCTTCCATATTGCACCACAAATGTGTGGTAAAGGCTGTACATTAGCATATGTTATCTTTGGTGGCCATTTGTGGTCATCTGAATTGTAGAGTAACCCTCTTCATTATTAATGCTTAAAAATACTATAAGTAATCCATTCTTCAGTGTGCTGGTGGACACACA
Organism: Petrocephalus sullivani; assembly: GCA_026780845.1. NCBI lineage: Eukaryota > Metazoa > Chordata > Actinopteri > Osteoglossiformes > Mormyridae > Petrocephalus > Petrocephalus sullivani. The sequence continues at coordinate 23,006,541 of JAODKM010000001.1, forward strand.
CACACACATACACATAGCTATCTAAATGGGGACCTTCCATTCGTTTCTATGGGAAAAACCTAATCCCAATCACGAAACCCCAACCCAGCCCTAACCCTAACCATAAGTAATGAACCCAAATGGCATTTTTAGTTTGGTTATCCAAGTGGGGACCTGAAAAGATGTCCCCAAAAGTAGAGAAATTTCAGGTTTGACCACACTTTGGGGACATTTTGGTCCTCACATGTGATCTATGCAAACACACACACACACACACACACATGCATACTGTACATAGTACTATTATCATTAGTGGGGTAACAAAAACTAAATCTTCATGCTACTGAAGTCCATATAGGACATACATTCAAGGCTTGAAATTCATTTCTGACAATGGGGGGAGAAAATTCCTCCCTAATAAGTAGCACACTGATCCATGACACGAAAACAGTGATGCAATCCAATCCATGTTATCCAGTGTTATATGCAGTACTCCAAGTATACTGTTAATTGCATGAAGCTGCAGGGTTGGACTGGGATTATTTTTCAGCCCTGGACTTTGGGGTCTCCCACAGCCTCACGGTACATTTTTCTGAGCCATTTTGGTGGCCCCCCACAATATCTTTTGCCGAGCTATACAGTGGTGCTTGAAAGTTTGTGAAGCCTTTAAGATTTTCGATATTTTTATATGAAAGTGACCTAAAACATTGTCTAATTTTTAAGCAAGTCCTAAAAGTATATGAAGAAATCATAGTTAAACAAATGAAACAAAAATTATTGTATTCGGTCATGTATTTATTGGGGGGAAAATATCAAATAACACATCTGTGTGTGGCAAAAGTAAGTGAACCCTTTGGATTATCATATAATTTGAAGGTGAAATCAGTCTGGTGTTTTTAAATCAATGGGATGATAATGAGTGAGAGACCCTGTTTTATTTAAAGAACAGAGATCCAACAAAGCCTGATCATACATACAGCACATCTGTGCATGTGTACCATGGCTCAAAGAAGGTGTCTGAGGATCTCAGAAAAGAGTTAATAAAGCATCTGTCCATGAACTGAATCTCAAGACGTGGGTTATGCAGTTGGACAATGATTCTAACCACACAAGTTGTTCTACCAAAGAATGGTTAAAGAAGAATAAAGTGAATGTTCTGGAGTGGCAAAGTCAACGTCCTGACCTTAATCCAATTGGAATGTTGTGTAAAGACCTAAAGCAAGCAGTTCATGTGAGGAAACCCACCAACATCCAAGAGTTGAAGCTGTTCTGTATGGTGGAATGGGCTAAAATTCCTCCAAGTCGATGTACGGGACTGAACAACAGTTACTGCAAACGTATAGCTGCAGTTATTGCTGCACAAATATTGAGAGCATGATTCACTTACTTCTGCCACACACAGATATGTTATTGGACATTGTTTTTTTCATCAATAAATTCATGACTAAATATATAATTATTTTTGTATCATTTGTTCAACTAAGTTTTCTTCATCTACTTTTAGGACTTGTTTGAAACTCAGATGATGTTTTAGGTCACTTTCATATAAAAGAGAAGGACAGGCTGAGGTAGATGTTGAACTCCTAATGGTAAATATTCCACTAAACAACAGGATGAAATGTAACGCTGTCACCATGGGCGAGACGGTCACCTAGCAACGCCAATATTACGTGAAACACCTTGATTGAAAGTAGCTTCCTGTTTCCTCAGGGTACCGGCAAATTCCTCTGTGTGACAAAAGGGGACATATAATCCCTTCAGCCGGACTCTTCGTGCACATCATGATCATGGATAACATGTAGGCCCCACCTTCAGAAGCATTCGCACCTTCTCCTATACCCAACAAAAGGCAATAATCTCTCAGTTCTGTAAAATTAGCCTGCCAATTCTTTATTATTTTTTACCAGTTGTATAAGGGGTTACAGGTTAAGTATCTGTCATGTTATCTGGAGGGATTTAGCATATTTATTCTAGTCAATATTTAAGGTATGGTTTGTAGTCTATTTGTAAATGTTTCTATTTGCATACACAAATACAAGCATTGGTATGCATTTAAAATCAAATGTACTTATATTTCAATTGTGTTCAGTCCTGACATCTTTTGATGGGTTGTTTATGCAATAAAATGGAATGGTCTGCTAATTCTGGTCAGAACTACAAGGTGACAAGTGTCTCTCAGGCAGCGACTTTGGAGGCCCCTGGATGGAACGCTAGCCCATCACACAGCACATACTCACCCACACAGTCCTACACTATGAACAATTCAGAGATGCCTGTTAGCCTAACGGTCTTTGGAATTGGGGAGTAACAGAGTACCTGAATGAAGTCATTCGGTGAACGAGAGAACTCCACACAGAGTCAGGGGGCCAGATTAAAACCCCCAACCTTGGGGGTGTGAAGCTGACCACTGGGCCACCTCCCCCAAGCCACATTAGAAACAGAAGTTAAGAACAGATGTGAATTCCATTAGACAATGTCAACAATTCCTTTAGATGACCATTTCCCCCCCAATGCATTTTTTTTTTGACAATTTAACTGGTTACTTTTTAATTGAAATTGACAAAAGTAGAAGCTTATGTAGAGAATCAAGCAGCCAATCAGGAATTGCATATCAGGCAGGATTTCACAACAGAAACAGCAAATTTAACATGTTTATTGGGCCTAATGACACTATTAAGAATTCAGCAACAAGCCAACATCAGCGTATGATCCCAGGTTTGTCCCACACATACCAGTACACAGGTTTATTTAAAATTACACCGGTGGCAGTGATTTTAATGTCCAGCTTGTGACATTTAACCACTAAAGAAAGACAACGAAACCTAAGTATAAAGTAGAATGCATTTCTACAGGAAGTTACAGAAAGGGGTTCAAAAGATGCTTGGCTGTAATTCTGTTTCTGTAAATCTGTTTCAGGTACATTATTTGTGTAAGAATTCAGTATTACAGTTTAGAGTAGACTGACTAATTGATAAAAAAAAATACCGCTAACCGGTAACATGAGCATTAATACCTTAGCCCTGGAGACCTGAATGGATTTGCTATGAAATTTACAGATCAGCTGGTCTAGGTAAGAAGTTCTTTGTTGAGGCCTGTGTTGCCCTTGCCCACGGTCTCCAGGATCTGCAACGTGCAAATGCTCATTTAAAAGCGGAGTAGCATTCACTGCCGCTTGGAGCTCTGCCCACTTCAGAAGAGCCCTGCATCCTTCTTCAGGTGGTTTTGCCTCCACTTCGGCAGCCGGCTGAAATCTGTCCTGGTCGTGCCAAATATGCTCTCAAAATCCGCGTCTGACAGGTACTCCTGTCAGAAGATGGGGATGAGTAAGAGAAACACAAAAAATAATTCTCAATACCATTCCATGTCAATGTCATTTCATCCATTCATCTCCCAACTGCTTATCCTGCTCAGAGCCATGGGGGGAGGGGAGGGGTGGTTGCAGCCTATCCCAGGCACAAGGCTAGGGTACCCCAGGATGCCAGCCCATCACAAGGCACATACCATCATGTTACATTGCATTCCTTTTGAGGGCCATTAAAGAGGCCAACGGTGACATTACTCTACCAATCATAGGATTTAAATCAGCAACCTTCCATACACAAACCCAGCTTCCTAACCCACGGAGCCACAAACTGGCCCATACACCCTGGGCAATGCTAACAATCAGTTTGGCACACATGGTAGGTGTAGCACTAGGCTGGCCTTAACCTAGTACAGGCTCCACCTAGTGTCTGACATGCAAACCAGCCTGCATGTTATCCTGAATCTAAAATCCGTAGCCCTGCACCCTCCTTCCCATTAGCTCACCTCCTTCTTGCCAGGATCCACGCCCGCGGGCAGCTCCCCTGGCTCCTTGTTAATTAACAGCTGGGGGGAGATGCCAGTGTCCTTGCTGGCAGGGCCTTTATTGGGAGGAGAGGTACTTTGGCTGGAAGCCTGAGGACTTTTTAATATGGATTTCTGAGCCGGTGGGGAGCTGATAGGACCCCCGGGGGCGCTGTATGGTTTTTGTGAGCCCTCGTTCTTCTGGTTCAGGCTTGTATTGTTGAGATTCTGGGAACACAAACAACAGCCATTCATTCTCATTCACCCCCATTTTTTATCTATGTAATGCAAAAGGCAGACCTTCATAGTTAAGGAAATGACCCTAGTTCCAGACTCATTTATAACATTAGGGCCAAATCAGGTATTAATTAAAATATATCGGATACAAACTGGTAGGATCATTTCTGATGGTTCGTGTTACAAGATTAGAGAAATATGCATTTAAGAAATTATTTCATTTACAGTAGTTTGCAGTGTTGCTCATTTCGGCATTACCGACGTAAAAGCTTTATCATTTACATTTACATTTACTCTCATAGTCATTAGGAATAACTTACGACAGTTATGTTTGAGATGGACGCTCCATCCCCCAGTTTGTTCTTCATTTCCTCGTATGAATGGGCACCCTGCCAAAAGAAGAAGATGCTGATTGGTTTCCTGATTATCATTAGAGAGTAACCCTGTCAGACAGGGAAGTGAGGAGGTTGTCCTAGAGGAATGTCCAGTAGAGGGCAGAGTTAGCACATTAAATAAGGAGGCATAGTCAACAGAGGACAGTGTCTATATTAAATAACAATATAATATAGACATATATTGCAGCATATAATAAGGCATGATTAGTAGAGAGCAGACAGCAGGCATAACCAGTACAGGGCTCCCAGGTTCTAACCATATGATTCAGCTTAAAGTATCCAAGCATACTCACATTTATATAAGAGGCAAAATTGAAAACTCTATCAGATAATTTGCAGGAAATAATTAAAGTTAATCAACGGACTTAATGTTGCTAACATTATTTTATTAATAATTCTCATTGTATAGCAGCTCAAAATCTTAATGACCATACCACAGGGAAACATGAAGACCTGAGAAGAACACAAAAGTTCCGGAAGATTCAAAAGCAAATATTATCATCATTATTATTATTATTATTATTATTATTATGTGTATACCTGGATATAATGGCGACAGATTATCTGCATTAGACACACTATTGCAGGCTCACTGTATGCTCATTATTGTGTCACCCGGCAGTGGGTCACCCTGGCGAATGACACTCACACTCCACTTGTGGGGATCCCAGGCGTTGAACCAGCCGGTGAAGGTGGGGGGCTCCGAGCCCTGCTTCACCGTGATTATGGGTGTGCCGGGATCCCGGCCGGCCGGGTGGGTGTTCAAATACTCCACCGCGCTGGTGGCCGACTCCTTTATCTCGTATTCGTTTGCCGACCTGCCAATCCACAGAAAGATCTGCGTGGGGTGGGACAACCAGATGCAACTGATTAGATGTGGAAACAGCAGCTTCCCCTCACAGGACAAGACTGCAGCCGGGAAAGAACAGCACATCATGTGAAGGTGTGAACTTCAGAGACCCGAAACGCACAGATATGGCACCACGGCAGCAATTCATGCACAGAAATCATACAGATATAGACTGTTATTTAATTTTTAAATAATTTATTTTTAGGTTCACAAGAACAGAGCATTTTGAAGATGCTAATAAATTCCTACACAGGGAATTAGAAAGTACAAATTAAGTAAAACACATCCTGGAGTGTCAAATAAAACGTGATTTTATATGTGAGAATAAGCCTAAATATTTATGCTTTTCTAATTATATGTGATACACAATACCACTGGTTAGCATATACACGTTATACTTTTATAATGGATGTTTGTATCCAAAGTGACATATAATTGAGTAAGCAGGGTCAGCCAGTCCCTGGAGCAATTGGGAGTTAAGGGCCTTGCTCAGGGGCGTTATGGTGACATCACTCTGCCGACCCTGGGATTTAAACTGGTGACCTTCTGACCACGGCCACAGTGTCCTAACTGTCTGAGCCACACAGCGCCCCCACCTGGGAGAGGTGTACATTGTCACTGGTAGCCATCACAAGCTGAAACCAGGTGTTCTCAGAAATGATACAATTTCTGGTGCTTATTCTGCTATTTATGTCAATAATGCCAGTAAAAAGGAAAGCTGGATAATGGCAGAGGTTCCTCTCTGCTCCTCAGTACCTGCCTCGGGCTCACATGAGAGGAGGGTGGGAGCAACTCACCTCGTCCCAGGTGTCCAGCAGCATGACATCGTCCTCGTCCAGGTCCTCCTGGGCAAAATCGCCTATTTCGGTCATCAGGAAGCGGCCTGTCTGGTTGGAGCACTCGAACAGCCTTGGCGTGTAAACAGTTTTCTCCTGCTGGAATCTATGAAGGATACCGGCATGACAGGTCGGTTGGCGGTACCCCGGGGGCCTTCACATGACTCCAGCAAGCCCTCAAACAGCCGGCAAGCAGACCTCTTATCACTTGCATAGGGGGCCTTTCCTCCCAAAGACACCCAGAAATCAGCAGGCTCCTGTCCCTCCATCACATTCTGTTTGTCCTGCTTAGAGATGATGTCAGCCAACGACTTGCCCATCTCCCTCTCGTCCCCGCTGCAGCCCTGCACCAGGATTAAATGAAAAACTTAATGCTTTAATTGCTATTTGCACATGTTAGACAAGTTAGAAGTTAGAATGCTTCTTTCTTACTTATCTCCTTTGAGACACAAACACACATATAAATCAGCTGACAGCAAAGCTTGGGCTCCAAGGACTTTGCTCAAGGGCTCAACAATGATGCAAGTCTTTCTGTCAAGGTTGGAATTTAAACTGATGACCTTCTGGACACAGTCACAGAAGCGTAACCTTCTGAGCCACCACTACCCCCCCCCCCCCAACAAATGTGCCAGTTGAGAATAAACCCTCAAGGATTAAACTGAAGGCATTAAGCCCCACAGATGCAAACAGGTCTACAATTCACAAACGAAAAGGTGTAGGAAGGTTGGCCCACCTTGCCATACCACAGGTAGCAGACCTTGTCGGTCTTGAGCAGGAAGACATCATTGCTATTGAGGGAGGAGGCACGCGTCGGTACCTCCGTGGCCTTGGTGTTCCACTCGTGCTCCCCTCGTACCTGGAAAAGCCTGGCACCTGGGTCGGGGTTCACCACACCTGGACGCCCTGTGCCACCCTAGACAGGATAACAACTTGCTCACATCTAGGATTTTTTCATGGTGTCTGAAGCAACAAATGGTTAGTCTGGCTAATTTATCGGTGCATAATTTCCCATAATCCATCCATTTTTATTAACCAGGTATCCCATCGGGGTCATGGTTATCAAGAGCCTATCCCAGGAAGCATGGGTAGTACATGATTTGACAGAATGCCAGCTCGTTGCAGAAGGAGAGCCTTTAGATTAAACAATGGCTCAGAAAACTCCAGCATAGCCTCACATACATTACACATGTACAACAAAATGCCAAGGCAGGAGCTTCCCCAAATTACAGATTCCACATGTTCAGAACTGTGACCTTCACAGTGAAACATAAGCCCTCAGCAAGGGGATCAACAATTCCCCTTTTCATAGCCTTAACTGACTATGCCATAACTGGTACTTGTAACTATGACAGTACATAGATAAGACAATAACTATGACTGACCATATTTACATAAGTGCAAATGACACTTGGCTTCACAAGTTACAGGACAACAGGATCTCTCATGCCATTCCTCACCTCGTAGACAATGAGTTTTCCTTTGAAAATTGCCAGGAAGTGGCGTGGCTCTTTGCCCATGGTCACCCTGACCTGGACAGGTGCCCCATTGTACTTGTTGTCCACATTGACTGCCTGATAGGCGCACGCTGTGATCTCATCCTGGGTGGCATGACGCCCCTATGGTGAAACCCCATCCACGCAGATCAATATTGGTTAATCAACAAATTTACACCGCATTGCCGCGAATATATCACCACCCCGGCCACATACCAGCCACATGTAAAGGATGTACTGGGCCCGGTTAGACTTCATGTAAGTGTACAGCACCAGGTAACAGTCCCCTCCATAGAACTGGCCGTATGTGTTACGAGGTACCTCCTGGAGCTCCAGATTTTCAATGCGCCACACCTAGGAGATGAACATCATGGATGGTGATGGAAGGCGCGAATGGGGTGTGACACTTTAATGCAGTGGGGTCCCAAGGATCTCCTTCCACCCACCTGCACCTCTCCCGTGGCGTCATCCACCATGCGCTCATGGGCGGCCAACTCTGGGCGAGCGTGAAGCTCCATCACATCAAACTTCTTCTGGTCCACCTTAGCTACAGAACAAAGAATTGGGGACTGAATGAGGAATGACTCCTTCATTCCACCAGGCGTGACAAAACAAACAGTCGTCCAGTCGTTTGTTTCTGACTGATTTCTTTACCTAGTGTAGACATTGTTCTTCATGGATAACTTATCTTCAATGCAACTATACAGTCCATCATTATTTAAATAGTTGCTTTTTTATGTAATTTTTAGGTAATATTCTATTACATTCGAAGTACTGGGATTAGCACTTCCAGTATTATACTCTTATTATTTGTTTATTTAAAAAAAAAAAAAACTATTTGCCTACTGCCTGCCTTCTTAGCCCAGTGTCAGAATACATTCACTGATATCTCCTGCTTCTGAGCACTAATAAGTCGCTCTGGCTAAGGGCATTTGCCAAATGCCATAAATGTAAACATCATTCGCTTTCAGAGCAATTTTGGGGTATGGGTTCAGCGAAGTGTCAAAAGTTTTCCACAAGCATGCTGGTCCCAGGCTGACTCCAAAGCTTTCTACAGGTTCAGTGGGCTGGATATATATATATATATATATATATATATACAGTCATCCCTCGCTACTTCCCGCTTCGACTTTCGCAGCTTCATTCTATCTTGGTTTTTTCAAATACAGTGATGCGCTCATTAAAGTATATACATACAGTACTGTGCTCATTAAAGTATATACAGTAATGCGCTCATTAAAGTATATACATACAGTACTGTGCTCATTAAAGTATATACAGTACTGTGCTCAATAAAGTATATACATACAGTACTGTGCTCATTAAAGTATATACAGTAATGCGCTCATTAAAGTATATACATAAAGTACTGTGCTCATTAAAGTATATACAGTAATGTGCTCATTAAAGTATATACATACAGTACTGTGCTCATTAGAGTATATACAGTAATGTGCTCATTAAAGTATATACATACAGTACTGTGCTCATTAAGGTATATACAGTAATGTGCTCATTAAAGTATATACAGTAATGCGCTCATTAAAGTACATACATACAGTAATGCGCTCATTAAAGTATATACAGTACTGTGCTCATTAAAGTATATACAGTAATGTGCTCATTAAAGTATATACATACAGTACTGTGATCATTAAAGTATATACAGTACTGTGCTCATTAAAGTATAAACAGTAATGCGCTCATTAAAGTATATACATACAGTAATGCACTCATTAAAGTATATACATACAGTAATGCACTCATTAAAATATATACAGTACTGTGCTCATTAAAGTATATACAGTAATGTGCTCATTAAAGTATATACATACAGTACTGTGCTCATTAAAGTATATACAGTAATGTGCTCATTAAAGTATATACATACAGTACTGTGATCATTAAAGTATATACAGTACTGTGCTCATTAAAGTATAAACAGTAATGCGCTCATTAAAGTATATACATACAGTAATGCACTCATTAAAGTATATACATACAGTAATGCACTCATTAAAATATATACAGTACTGTGCTCATTAAAGTATATACAGTAATGTGCTCATTAAAGTATATACATACAGTACTGTGCTCATTAAAGTATATACAGTAATGCGCTCATTAAAGTATATACATACAGTACTGTGCTCATTAAAGTATATACAGTACTGTGCTCATTAGAGTACATGTATATACATACTGTGCTCATTAAAGTGTAGACAGTACTGTGCTCATTAGAGTATATACAATACTGTGCTCATTAAAGTATGTGAGTCAGTCATATCCTCTTCCTATCCTGGCCACTGACTGGCTCAGCCTCACGCAAGTTCGCTTCTCTCATACACGCTTCTTCTAAGCCTTCTGCGTCTTCTTATTTTCATAGGTTAGTGGTTCTGTGTAAGAACTGTGTATGTATAATTAAATGTACAATAATAATAATAATATGATATTTGTAACATCTAATATGTCTTTTTCTCTTTAACTGTTCTGGAGTTTGTCTAGTAAATTGGGTAATGCGAGGGTGTTGTTTCATGTCTACAGGGCTCTAATAATGTTCAAAGCCGCATTTAGAAGGTCATAAACTGGTTTTCTATGCTCTAACTATGAAAATATTACATTTATAACTTTGCAGAAATTCACTTTTCACTGTAGAGTCTGGAACGGATTAAACGCGATAAACGAGGAACGTATATATTTTTGTGGAGGACCATCCCCCATACACAGCTATAAACCCAGCTGCACTGCAGAGCTTTTGACACACTTAACCTCAACCACAGCATGGCATTCGCTGTCAGACCATCTAAAGGCAAGTATCCCCCACCTATTCTCTCTCACAGAATCAATCCAACCAACCAACCAACTCTATGTTCTCAAGCCTTCTTAACTTGTCTCCTACTCTATACCTACTGTTTGAAGAGGCTCCTATGTGCTACTTTTATCCCGCCCTCTCTTGTCAGCAAACCAATGCCACATGGAGATCCTCCACCACAGGAGAAGTTTCATGTTACTCAGATGTGGTTTCCAATGGTAGAATGAACTGCCGAACCACATCCAGTCATCAGATTCCCTCCCCACCATCAACGAATGCCTCTAGACCCAGCTGTTCCAAAAATACCTCTATAAGTCTGATACCAATTCTTGAATGCTCTAAATGTAGTACTTTCGGCTGATTTGAATAGAAGTCATATTAGGTTCTTGCTTTGTTTGAAAGATGTTGTGTAGCTCTTGATTCAAAACACCTGGACCTGGGCATTCATTGGAAGCTTATTCTAGCTGCACTTATGCCTAATTGAGTCCATGATAGCTGTATGTTTGTAATGTGCCATTTGCCTCTATTGCATCACTTAGGCCAAAAGCATCTGCTGATTTAAAATAAATGTAAATTTAAATAACTGTACAGTAGCAGTCAAAAGCCTGAGCATATCTGCTATTAATGTATTTGTTTCTATATTAGCTGTTATTCACCTAATGGCATCGTTTCAGTCAAGTAATACATATCAAATATTGCAATGACCAAGAGAAGTGTTCGACATCTCAATTTTCTCAAATTTTAGACTCTTCAAAATTCTTGCATTCTTGCAACCAGATTCCAGATGTAGCCACGTGGAAAGCTTCTCCAACAGGGACATTTTGGGTCAAGGAATTGCGAGGGCCTGTCACAGCGCTATATTGCTTTCCTTGATCAAAAGATAATACTTACTAAATAACTCTGAGGTGTTCTTAGGATAATCGTGTTAAAACACAAATGATTTTACGGAGGTGCATCTAGACTGGTTTTGACTGGTATTGTGAATGTATGACCTAGATTTACCAGATGTATGCCGAGAAAGGAGTTAGCTTGTTTTGCAAACTTATTCGAAACAATATAAGTGCCAGTAGGTCATCTGGGGCAGTGAATCACATGAATAACATGTGGGCGTGAATTATAACATCAGCATAGGCTCTCTGTCATTTTAGAGCATTACCGATCTTTCCAACAGTGTAGGTATTTCCCAAGCCCCGTGTCTGGCCCTTCTCCTTCCAGGACTTGAAGAGCTGCTTGAATATAGCAGACTCGCCGCCTTCAGACATCACCTCCACGTGGGTGGTGGAGGGGTAGTTCTTCGCTTTGATGAATCCCTAAGACAAAAAGAGGATCATGGGGTTGAATTTGGTCAATTGCCAGCACATTGCTTTCCAACAATACACTGAGAAAATCAAGAGTAAACCAACAAACAAACAAACAATAATAACATATAAACCAGGGGTTTTCGGTTTGCAAGCTACTTTAAAAATGACCAGGTCAAAATGATCTACCTTAACAAATGTTACATTTTTATATCTATAGTTCTCTAGCAGTGAGCTTTGGGGATTTTTTTTACCTCCCTTACCATCCTTCTCACTATGTGTGGTGGCAAGATAAACTTGGGTCCTCGTCCAGCCTTGTTTGTCACAGTACCAGTTGTTTTAAACTTTTAAATTATTGATCTGACTGTAGATATGGGCAAGTTTAGGTGAGTAGTGTCACGTCCTGCCCGTCCAATCCTCCTGTGTGCCACGCCCCCTCGTTAACCTCGTGTGAATTCCTGCGTTCACCAGCTGTTTCTCGTCTTTTATTAGTGATACTGTGTATTTTAGTCCGCGTTCAAGTTCGTTTCCCCAGTCCGGTCATTGACGTTAACCTGGTGTTGCTGCTCCCTCTCTTTGTCCATTCTGTAATAAACCCCGTGTATCCTCCATCCTGGGACTCTGCTTTTGCTTCCCTACTTTGTGTCGGCAACCCATCATAACAAGCAGCTCTTTCGTGTAGCCATTCCCTGACTTACAAAGATGAACACGCCTCTGCCTTACTTCCATGGCATGTTCTCTTGTCTTTCCCATTCAGAAGAGTGGCTAAGAGAAATGGGCCTTTGTGCCATGTCAACAGCAAGTCAAGGATTACTAATTAGAAGTTCCTAGACACTCTAATCAATTTTAAAAAGTTGCTTCAGTTACATTTATTTTATAGGACTTGTTAGGGGTGCACTTTTGTGGCAGTGGTGATTTTGTCATAAACAATTATTTCTTAGTGTGAGTTTTTTTCCAGTGAATAAATGTACTCAAATAAGAGGTTAGATTCTTCAAAAAATTTCAGTGTGAGATTATGCTACTGCAATACAAAATGTATTTATTTTAAGGCTTTTTACACATCTTTACCAGGGGTGCCAGTAATTGTGGAGGGCGCGCTCTATATATATACACTCATATACACACATTTTTTATTTCCCTTTTTTAGTAGATATAAATTGAAAGGCTAGCTGTGTAATTTTGCTTGCTGGAGTTTCACGTTTTCTGCCTGGTGACCCGTGTGATCTTCACGATACTTTAGAAGAGAAGTGATCAAGGAACAACTACAGTAGTTGTTATTGTAACCTAATGTAACAAAGTTTTAAGCAACAGCAGGCTGGCTGCCCGTTACATCAGTCAAGTGGCGAGTTCCAAAGGGGGTATATATGATCAAAGATATTCTGTGTAACAATAGACAATAAATAAATAAATAAATAAATAAGAACTGTGCAAAAATGTAAGACTATGATAAATGATAAAAGACAGTATAAAATGGCTGTTGTGCAAATGGTACTGTACATTGAGTGTCCATTGGACATAGTAGGGCTGTTAGCAGGAGCAGTACGTGTATTTGGTGGCAGCCTAAACGCAGGATTTATAAAGACAAATTGGATTAAATTTCGACATGATTTCTGTTGCTCCAGCTTTCAGTTTTAAAGACAAATGCTGATACACAGATACCTGATAATGATAGGGACTCATGTCATTTTTATGAATGGTTACTCAAGTAAGTCACTCACCACGGCCCTGGACAAGGCTGAGCGTCTCTCTTCCGGTGAGGCATTCTTGCCCTTCCACACTGAGATACCGGAGCCCCCGTGGTCCAAAATGAAGCAGTCCTGGGGGAGGAGTACATGGGATAGTTTAGGACAGTGGTTCTCAACCTGTGGATCACAAAATTATTCCCATCCACCTCCCCCCATACACACACACAGAACAAAATTTTTATCGCACATAATCAATTTTATGACATTGGGGACTGCCTCCCACCCCCCTACGCATCAAAAGGGTCATGACACTTGACCAGTGTTTTCTCCAAAGAAAAACCAGACTGAGATTTTACATCAAAGCCCAAACGAATGCTACAGGAACAGAAGCTGGATTAACGTATAAACCATTTCAGACGATTTAAAAGGTCGTGAGCATGACAAGTGAATTAAACCTCCATCTTTCAGAAGATAGGAAGGACAAAGATGATTCATCCTTAAAAAATGAGGATGACTTAACTACAACACCACAAAGCCTGCTGCTTTGTTATAAAAACTAGTTTAACAGAAAATATCTAAAGAAAATCCTCAGCAGTATGAGAGTGTAAAAGATACACTCCTTTGTTCCTCTCTTAAAGAGGTGTTATATAGAGATGGGAGTGAAGGCCAGGGCCACAGTTACCGAAGAATTAAGAAGGTCTTGTGTCAAGGGCTGTGTGGCAACTTCTTGAACCACCAGACTACCGCTGGCATCCGAGACTCTGACAGAGACAAAACATGGAGGAAAAAAGTGGTAAACAAATCCAGAAACACGCAATCCCCAAAGAATTCCCAGGGGACCATGACGACAGCAACAACAATGGCACGGAATGGAAGCATTTCTGATGATCGAATTGCATTAGTATGATGCAAATTATCAGCTTAAGCACTTAAAACCAACCCTGAGCCAGGATTTTGCTCACAAACTTCATGATCATAAAACTCAATATAAGCAAACACTTCCTACTGATAACACAAACACCTGGGATTTCACCACACAAATCTGACTTATCTTCTCTGTGCTACTGCACATTTAACTATCAAAATATTGCACACGTAAACAAATATATAGTTTGTGCACCCTTTTTGTAGTAGTGGGTGTGGCTAAATGAGTACACATTCCAATGCAGTTATTGCACAAAAGTCAATAAAATAATCTTTAAAAATTACGTGTAATTTGTATAGTAATGTATAGTAACCCAGGCTTATGTTAACTTTGGTGTGGTCTGTAATGAATGACCCCAGATCGAAAATCCTGTGTCACCTATGGAAGTAGGTAATGGCCTCAGTGATCAAACAGATACATACTGATATAGCCTGACGTTGGACGTCTGGTAGATATCTGGCTTGTCATCAGGGATGGCCTCCTTCAGTGGACCTTGCCTCTTCCCCAGCACTGCTTCCATGACCTTCATCAGCTCCGGGGACTCATTCTCCTTATCACCCTCCACCACCCCGATCTGGGCCCGCCCTCCACGCTCCCGGTCACGTATGTCCTGCCCCAAAAGCATTGCCTGCAACGGATCACAGATTCCTTTAAACCCTGGTCATAGCCACACTGTAGAGTAATTGATAATAATTAGGATTTAAGTTCATTGCTAATCCTCGAAACATCTAAAACATCAGCATATTTAAGACTACATCATAAATGGCCGCAAAATTAGCTCACTGTTGAGTAGAAACACAATCCTCCATGTGTGATCAAATGTGTAGATCACACAAAGTTCGTTGTTTATAGATGAAACATCATCTAACCTTCATTTTCTCTCTCCTGTTGCTCTCAGGGCCATTCCACTGGACAATCACCTTCCCCATGTCCAGCAGAAATATGTCTCCCTTGTTAAAACTGTTCCAAGACACATCCACCTATGGAACAGAGAATACATTTCGAATCCTAGATCCTAAAGGTGTTTCAAATATGGCCTGACAAAAAGTGTGACATAACAATATTATTATAGATTATTAACAATGATGAAATATGTAATTTGATTAATAAGAAAACATTTCTGACTAGTAATGAGTGCACACATTTAGTAGGTGCTTTTGCCCTGACCAGAAAATCCGGGGGTCAGTAAACAAGGTCAGCCAATATGCCTGCAGCAGGCGGGGGTCAAGGGTGTTTCTCAAGATACTCTAACATCCTTCTGGGCATGGGCACAGACATGGATCTTTACCCACTGAGACACACACATCACAGCTAGTAACAGACCCAACCCAGTAGTAACACTGGGTTAAGGAAGCCGATCTGACTGTGGTGGACACCTCAATGGCAACAAATCTAAGGTTGTGATGTAGGGGTTGGGGGCCATTAGGGTGTGGTACTCTTTGGCTTGCTTGCTTGTCTTAGTGTGGATGGTATAGGACGCCTCCCTCATCATACCTCCGTAGCCGTGATCTGCTTCATCCCTTTGATGTGCAGCAGCCGCAGGATGTTGTAGACATTGCTCTCCACGTGATGGAACCCTGATTCCACCCCGCCCTTCTTGTAGCTGAAACAAGATATGGTCACATCACGCCAGGCATAAGCCATTTGATTTGTGGAACAAAGCTTTGAAGTTTTGAAAACACCATAATTTCCGTTAATCTTGGTTGAATGCAGTATCTTCGTTACCAATAGGAAGGAAGATGACATCTGCTTCTCTGATTCACATCTCCACCAATTCACTTTCACCTACAAACTGAATTGCACTGTACCACGCAGAAGAGAGAAATGACAAGGAGCAGACCAGCACCTGTCCATTTCTACTAGTTACCATAGTAACAAGACAGCGTTAAATGTACAACTTTATTAACAAGGTCCAAAGCTGGGTATAGTGAGTCAGGGCAAAGGACACACCATGAACTGCATACACATGCACTACCAGGTCATCTGCCTGTCTTATATTTTCACTTGCACAGGCGAGGCTCCTAGTACCTAGTGCTGATGAGCTGGTGGCATTGGAGTGCAAAGGGGCGTAAACAAGGCGGCTGAAATGCACCAAGGGGAAATGGAAATGAAATGGGAATGGGAATCGGGCGAGCGGGAAACGGAAGTCAGGAAACCAAGAAAGACCGAAACAAAAAAAGAATCCAAAAATCACAGAACCAAACATAACCCAAAGAGACAAGACACCAATCCCCCCCCCAAACCAGGCTCATCAAGACCAAACCTGAAGCTTAGCAAGGAAGGTCAGCAAGCGTGATAAACAGCTGGATATATTGCTAGATCAACTGCAGGTTTGACTGATTATTGGGTGGAACTTTCTAGACGTGGGCTTGGCTGTGGTGGCCAACCAAACCTTTAGGACAATCTTATCCGCAAAGGATCAGTGTGTATGCAGGTTTTTGGGATAACCTTTAGGTTACCTGTTCAAACCCAGGTGGGAGGATCCTTCAGTCAATCAGTCCTCTAATCAGTAATCTAATTAGGGAGTCGGAGAGAAAACCTGTACACATAACGGCCCTTTTGGATTAGACTGCCCGCCCCTGCTTTAGGAGGTAACTTGTGTAACAGATTCCGGACTTGATGTGACACCCAGGGCACCATAAAGGGAGGTTGGGATTATTTCAAGGGGACAGGGGCCCTGAAAAATATGGAGTACAACTGGATTGGGGGCCCAAAATTATATGCTTTCATGGGGAGATTAGTGCTGGTCTATACACTATTTCATCCCAAATGTTTTGTGTTGTGGAGGAAGAAACGCGAACACGTCAGTCCATGGAGGGATACGGTGGATGCTCAGTTACCACACATGATTGCCCAGCCCCCTACCTTATTTCTGCCATAAGCCCTGTTATGGTTATTGTGCAATTCTTGCGTTAGGTGAGGTTATAAGGAAAGCATCTGTGGCATCACAGCAGGAAGGCGAGTACCCACACAATGCCATTCTTGAAGTAGCTCAGGAACTTGGGTGACTCGCAGCCCTGCACTTCTCGGTACTGGATGGGCTTCCCCCCGAGGAACTCGTCCATCTGCGTGACATAGATGGCTGCTGCCCCCTGCTCATCCTGGGAGGAGGTGTTCCCAATCCAGTAGTGGATGTCCATTAGTCCAGAGGATTTCTGAGTTACCTGAAAAGGCAAAAACAGACATTTCCAATAAAGCATCTTTTAGATGAAATGGCACCTTCTAGAAGCGCAACTGATCTAGTGTGACCTTTAGTGGTTAAAAGTTAAAACTGTCCAAAAAGGCTGAGAGGCAACTGACATTCCTGCTGGAAAATCCTTACATTTGGTTTAAGTTATCTGAATAATGGCAAAACTCTGTTTGGGGAATAAGCCCCCGGAGCTCCTGTAGCTCAACAAGTAGAGCCGTTTGCCAGAAGGCACACACAAATTCCCACTACTGAATGTGGCTCCGAAAAAAAGCGTCAGATAAAATGTCATTGCAAATTGCGTTGGACTAAGGTGCCCTGAATAAGTACCAGGTTATGAGACACAAGAAAGTAGACTACTTGACAAATGATGCCCTGCATCGTCATAGCTATAGATCACAATGAGCTTCAAGTACAGAGTAAATAAGCATAAGACTATACTCACATAGAGTACAATGTAGGAATCACCCTCAAAAAAGTTCCCATAAGCTTGTTCTGGGACTGGGACCATCTGCATTTTCTGTAGAAGGAAAATAAAGCTAAATAAATTGATGCATGCAAATACAGTGAGGAAGCATAACAGGATTACAGTCCAAAATGCTTAGAAACTGTAGTTCTGCATGACAGACAGTAAAACAACAAGCTAAGCTCTTCTCATGGGATCACATACACAATCTAAATAATCTTGTATGTAAAGCAATGCTAAAACAGCAGTGTTGTATGTGCTTATCTACAGTGGATATAAAAAGTGCATGCACCCTTGTTAAAATGCCAGATTTTTGTGATGTAAAAAAATTAGATCACAATAAATATTTTCAAAACTTTTCCCACGTTTAATGTGACCTATAACCTGTACAATTCAACTGAAAAACAAACAAATCTGTTAGGGGGAAAAATATGAAAAATAAAAAATGTAAAATGAGCTGGTTGCATAAGTGTGCATACCCTTGTTGAAGCACCTTTTGATTTATTTACAGCATTCAGTCTCTTTGGGTACACCACTTCTATCAATTACAGTGATTAACCCCAAATGAAGCTCAGCTGTCCTAGTAGGATTTTCCTGACATTTACTCAGTTTCATCGTACATCAAAAGCCATGGTCTGCAGAGAGCTTACAAAGCATGAAAGGGATCTCATGATTGAAAGGTATCAGACAGAAGAAGGATATAAAAAAAATTCACGGCATTAAATATACCATGGAACAAGGTAAAGACAGTCATGAAGAAGTGGAGAAAATATGGGACAACAGTTATGTTACCCAGAACTGGGCGTCCCTCCAAAATTGATGACAAGAGGAACTGATCAGGGAGGCTGCCAAGAGGCCTACAGCAACACTGGATGAGCTACAGGACTTTCTGGAAAGTACTGGCTGTATACTACAAGTGACAACAATCTCCCCTATGACCCAAGGTATGTTTGGCGTAGAAACTACACTGTGTGTTATACCCACAGTGAAGCATGGTGGTGGCAGCCTCATGCTTTGGGGGTGTTTTTCTTCAGCTGGAACTGGGGCTTTAGTCAAGGTTCAACAAAGTATTCGTTTAAGGGTGTACACACTTATGCAACCAGCTTATTATATATTTTTTATTTTTCCCCCTAACAGATTTTCAGTTTAACTGTACAGGCTATCGGTCACATTAAAGGTGGGAAAAGTCCTGAAATGATATATTGTGGTTTAATTTTTTTGCATCACAAGAACCTAGCACTTTAACAGGGGTGTGTACACTTTTTATATCCAATGTATAAACAGAACACTAAATGCAAACAAAAACTCCTTTGCGATATACATGCACAGCAGCCATTTTCTTCACAGTGTGTTTAATCCTAAATGAGATAAAACAAATTCTGTCAGGGGTTTTGGTCGGAGAGTTCATCTGCAAGTGCATCTCATAGTCTTCATCCATCTCTTTAGCCAGTAACTTTAGCATCGCCCTGTTCCATAGATCTCTATAAAAGCTACGTGAGAGGCACTGCTTTCAAGTTCTGTTGTAACAGGGGTCCAGGGTGAACCTTGGACAGGATAATTTTACTTATAATGGTATATGGCTCTCTAGACGTTTCACATACATGGCAGATGAGACTTTAAAATTATTGTAAAAATGACAGGTGAGTTGTGCCCTCCAGATACCCTGAGGCAGTCATCTATTGTATACTTATTTTAATTCCTTTAGAGGGAAAGAATGAGCAGTGTTTATATTTTTGGAATATAAGCAGTTTGGAACGTACCAGAAGTAATTGCACCAGGGGTAGGCAACCCTGACCCTGGAGTGGCAGTATCCAGTAGGTTTTCTATCCAGCCTGGTCTCTGATGAACCACAACTGACTCAGTCAGATAGTAACTCATCAGGTAGGACAGAGAACCTGCTGGATACGGGCACTCCGGGATCAGGGTGCCTACCCCTGAATTACACCTATGGTGAATGACTTTCAGCATGACTATCAGTAGGTTAAAATGCTGTCGAAAATTTCTATATTATTGTGTTATCTCGTCACACCACCCTCGGCACACAACACACCATCAGCTAGGCTATTTAAACAAACAACCAAGTGCTAGGTTGAGTACTATTTTAATAAAAGACTAACTGGGTCAAAGCTTTGGAATTGCAAAACAGTACCCAGTAATAAAGCCTTCATTGTGCATTTAGGTTAACATTAAAAATGACAACTGGTTTAATGCATGATTGTTATGCTTACAGTAGAGAAGAAAATTAGAGATTATCCATAGTATTTTATGGGTGTCAGGTAGAACTGTTTTATTCAGGAAACTATACACAGTTATGCTAATATACCCCAAACAAAGTGAATTAAATTGTACTATACTTTTATAGAGCTTAACAGTTCGCTTGTTCAAATATTATTTAAATTTATTTTGAATATTTATGTTTATGCATTCATAATGAGATTCACCCATTGGCTGGTACATACATGCATACACTTTTCTTCATATTCATTGCAAACATCCATCCACCCATTTTATGTTTGCCCTAACGGGGAAGTACATATGTGCTTTTCATTCACTGTGTAACATGAGAAGCCCATTAGATCATGGGTTTCATGGTTTTGTTTAGTTAGTCTGGTTTGTCGAGTTTGTGGACAAGAGGAACATAAATAAGAAATAAAAACCTTTAAACTTGACCAAGCAAGAAATTTCCTGGATGTTTTACATCTATTTGTAATATTCCCTCAATTTTAATAAAAAATCTTTATTTTATGACAAATATGTTATCTCTTAGTAGCTACTCCTTTCACATGCAGCCTACCATAAGTTAAAGAGTAATTCTCCCCTGATGGAGACAAAGCATGTAC
The DNA here is from genome assembly GCA_026780845.1 of Petrocephalus sullivani. Taxonomy (NCBI): domain Eukaryota; kingdom Metazoa; phylum Chordata; class Actinopteri; order Osteoglossiformes; family Mormyridae; genus Petrocephalus; species Petrocephalus sullivani. The sequence goes on from JAODKM010000001.1 coordinate 23,027,369, forward strand.
TTTAGAAATAATTATACCTGGTATGTATACTCACACCATGAATATTCACTATTTACAACACCGCGCCAAATGGTAATAGTAGGATAAGCTGTCTACTTACGTTCACAGTCCATATCTGCAGACCCGGTGTCTGGCGGATACTTTTAAAGACTTCAGGAACTCCTTCAGACATTGTGCTTAGCTTTGAGAAAGGGAGGAGAAATCAGAAAAGAATCTCAGATACATAGCCCGAGAAACTGATGCATGCATTTAGAGATATTTCAGCGCACTTGTGGTAGAGACCGTAAATGGAGGTTGGAGATAACGGAGTTATTTAGTAATAACCTTAAGTGGCTCTGATTTCGGGGACTCGCACTAAATCAGTGTCATTTTAAAAGCTTTGTTTTTGCTTCCGTGGGTGTAATTAGCGATGCTCTGCCTTGGGAGAGGCAGCCTGGTGTGGGCGTTTGCTGGAAGCCCCCCGGCCTGGGGGCGGTGCATGTCCCCCCGCGCCTGTCCAGACGTAGGTCTATAATCACGCTGTCAAGACGGAGGAATGAGCCTCATAATTCAGCAGGCTTTGACTTCCCAGAACATCTTGCATGGCTTCGATTTAACTTATCTGCTTAGGTAGCCAAAGCTGTATTTCCGCAATTGCAGGTAGTTAATTGCCGTTATTTTCTCGTAGTGCAGAATTTTGGTTTTAATTATAGAAATTATATAGTGACGCAATTGTATTTTTTTCCCTCTAAATTTAGACGCCGAGTCGAGGTATTCTTGTTTTTCAAGTCTTTGAAGTTAGTCTGAACAATACTGAGCGCAGAAGGAAAAAATAGAAACTTTTCTTAACAGGCCGGGACAGTTTGACAGCTAGGCAACCTGTAACAACATTTTTTAGGCGCAACCCTATAAGCACTCTGGCATTGCTGAGGCAGAAAATCGACATACTAGAAGAGAGCTATGCAACTTAAGTATAAACCGCGAACTGAAGATTATTGTGTAAATAACATTCGGGAATAATAAATGTGCTGCGTCATTTCGCACAGATTTCCAAAAGATTAATTGCTGGTAGGAATAAAAAACACTTAAAAATTGCTGCTAAAACACATGACGCCCTTTACCCTGAGACGAGAGTTAATCAATACCACAAAATAAGTAAAGGTATGGGCAGACACTCTACACATGATACTCGTGCAGGAAACCCTCTGAAATTAGAAAAAAAGTAACCATCAGTAACCTAGCAACCATCATCTACGGCTTCCTCTCTCGAGTCTTTCAAAAGCAAGATGTAAATCAGAAAAAAAATCTCCTGGCATTTCACTTTAGAATATGTGCCTAAACAATGGAAAACATTTATAAAGATTTCCAACAAGACTGGGTGACAAAAATATATATATTTTTTATAACTTCACATTTGTTTAACACCGGCCCTGTCCCTCCTTCCATAAAACACCGCCTTTACAAATATGAGCGTGACTGTCGATTGCCACGGCAACCGTTACTAGGCGAGGAAAACAGGGTGGACGCGGATTGGCTGATGTCAGCACAGTCGGAGCGGTCTGGTCGTGTTTGTTCAGGTAATCTCAAGCAGAATGCCAAGCGCTCCGGGAACTTTCCGCCCTTTATTACATACCTTCTCAGTTATGGGTCGGATTCGGGTGTGAAACAGAAAAGAATGACTCGCACTAGCGAGCTCAAAAATAACACCAGGGACATATTTCTCTCTAATCGATCAATCACATTGTCAAGCGAGTATGCAAAGTTTGCGGTTCAAGTTCTTCAAGTCCTTCACGGCTGGCCTGATATGACGGTCGGTATTAAATTACAGAACTGGAGGTTTACATGTTCGGAATAAACGTATACTGGTATTTCCATTTCAATTGCCATCATATATCATAGCATATATGCTATCATCATATATCGTCCTATTTGGTGTTTGATACTGAACTTCTGTTAGTATGAGGCTGGTATATTTAGCACGAATTAAAGATACAAATAATCATAAAATCCAGTGTGACACTTCTGATATTTTCCTCACTTACAATTATTACTACTAAAAGTTGTTCTGAGAAAAAGAAAAATTCTTAAAAAACCTGGAGAAGGCAAATTTTATGTGCATGCCAGAATGTTCTTGAAAAACACCGCACCTACTCCTCCTAAGCCTGCTTTATCACAAAATTTTAAGTACTCTTAGGGTTCCCAGATATTCAACATTTATAGCTATTATATGCAATTAAAACATTCATGTATCCACCCAAATTCCAGCTGTTTATCCTGAACAGCCCCACCCACCCAAAAAAAAAAGTATGATTTTACTGTAGGTGACAGAATACTAGATTAAAAACACACAACAGAAACAACAACAACAAGCTTGAGTCAGACACCATCATTACATACTACTGTGAACACCATGATAGGGGCCTTCTGAAAACTCAAATAACAAGCATTTTAAACTGCAGGGCCAAGATACAAGGGCAAACATGTCAAGTTGACTCTTTCATCAACAGCGAACAGACACCCTGGCCGGAGACACTCGTTTTATCACCCAGTGAGTCACTGTAGCAGCAATAGTGTGGGAGGCCTTACTACTTATGGTATTAGCAGGGATTCTGAGTATATCCCGGGTTAACCAGCAAGGCCTATTTGTCGCACACTGGCCTCCTGTATATTAGCCACATTAGACGGTATGATTGTGGGGAGAAAAATATTTAGAGGAACTTTACTGCTTGCCTCACAAGTGAATGGAAACTCAAAACCATTTAATTCCATAAAAATGGACTAACAAGAACCTGAATGCCCAGCATGATTAACAAATATGCACCGTCAGACACAACTCCGGCACGGTTGTTTGTCCCCAAGGTACAAACAACAATAATGTACCCCCAATTGTACAAACATATTCATCAGAGTCCATTTCTGTACCTTAAAAGGTACATTTACCGACTGCTAGGGTACAATTGGTAGACCCTTGAGGGGACAGTCCCAGTGACAAGTAATTGCATGTACCCTCAATGGTAAAAATTGGTACTTTTTCTGACAGTGCAGTAGTGGGTCCTGATTGGTCAGTTTTGATTCATGGACAATGTCTGCAGATATACATTCAGATATATTCGTACACTAGGCTTGAGAACACTTTACTTCTATACAGAATACACGTAGTGTGTGACTTACATAAACGTAACAGTGAACACAATGAGAACAACCTTTAGTTATCTGCAAATTATGCCTTTGTGCCATTTTGTTCCTCGTTCGTAACCAATAACTTCTCAGAAAGGGAAAAGTGGAAATGGCACACCACACTTCACATCACTGAAACGCATTGAATTTTTTTTTAGAAAATAACAGGTATGGCCAGAAACGCTGCATTACATTTATAGCGCTGAAGACAATGATTAACGTTAAAATCCAAACTTCAAGATCCAGAAAGCGTGTTTCCCCCCCTTCTGTGTCTTTTTAACAGCATTTCTCCGCAAGTCCGTCTTGACACGTCTGACACTTTAACGCAGTGTTTCTCAAACCAGTCCCGTGGGCTGTCTGGGGGTCCCCGAGGACTGGTGTGTGAAACACTATATACTTTAACGCACATTTTTCAAGCAGAAGTAGGAGAATATTTTAATAAATCCCATAAATAGATTCTATGAGGCACGCGATTTTGGGGCGTTCGAATCAGATTTTAGAGAAGGGACGATCGTAAGGTCATGTTCCCCAAGCACAGAAAACTGCCAGTACAACCACAGAACACGGGTAGGGAGCCTTACCTTTGGCAGGCGACTATAAAGCGTACAGGTGTTTGCGGCTCGTCCGGAGAGCGTCCTCGCGTTTGAGCACTCCTGCTCCCTTACAGTCCGATCAGGGCGTGTCTGGCTCTCCCACCAAGCCGAACACACCTACATTATACACACACGCAGTTCAGCTGAGCAGAAATAATGAAGCCCTAGCTTGCGCCCGTCACCGCACTTGAATCGACAGACTGGAAAGCGTGTTTAATGTAGCTGGTTTTAATCCACACGACGCTGTTATCGTCGATGCTATATGATATTTCACTGTTTTGCATACCCCAATACGAATAATTGGATAATACCAAAAGGATATTGGCCTTTTGTTAATCGTGAATAACACAAGCCCTTGTAAGTGTAGCAAAAAAATGCAAGGACCATCAATTGCATGGAAACCACAGTGAAGTTTTAATAACTCACAAGAAAAAAAATCTTTTTAAAAAGTGGATCCACCAAACAAGCGGAAATAGGACAGTACACTGCTTAGGGTATTTGGCAGGGCTGTTTAAAAGCCAGCATATATTATGCCCTTAACATTTGTGTGATTCAATTTCGTACTTTCCACTGGCAAGATTAAAAACCAAAGACGGAAATACAGACAATGTCTGTGTCATGGTATGCCTCTGTCTACACCTTCCTGTTCCTGCATGCCCGGCAAATGCTGCAGCAGGCCATCCTATGTCCTGCCCTAGCTTGCTTTCATTACGTCCAGCTTCCCTTACATGTGATTGGTCAATTGCTGCGTTGTAGTTTCCTATAAAATTGTATGAGGTTTAACCTACAAACCTTTTGCAACTCGATGCTTATTTACCATAATGGTCCCAGTTCCTGTTGTGCTGTGGGAAAGCAGTGGCCAGGAGCTACAAACGTTTCAGGTTGAGACAGCCCAGGGACTGATACACTGTCAGAAAAAAGGGTAAAGCCCTGGTACAGTTTTGTACCCCAAGGTCTTCTTTACCTTAAAGGGTACATTTGCCTACAGTTAGGGTACAGTTTTAGATCCTTGAGGGTACAGCCCCAGGGAAAAGTAATTGTACCCGCAAAGGTACAAATTTTTCTGACTGTATAAACTGGGACCAGGTTATGGAACTTCAATGTGAAAGCACTTTAGTCTTCCCTAACGGTTCCTCCCAGCCTCCCATTTGGCCCTGCGCAATTCTTTTGTTTGTTTGCCTTGTGGTGGAGTCCAAATAAAGCCCCTTATGTTTACCCAAAGGCTGCATCTGGATCATCCCTTCTCCTTGGCCTAAGAGTCAGGTCTACCAGAAACTTTAAGCTGTTTAGGAGTATTGGCCACAATATGTAAATGTCCGAATCTGTTCTGGGATGGACTGACATTCTGTCTGGAATTTCCTCTTTTTTTGTCACCTGTACTTTGTGTGATAGAGCCACTTGCCAAGAGGCTGTAAGACGGCTCGATGGAAGGCGGAACCATTTTCACATTTGTACCAATATTTACATCACATGTAGTGGCTGTTAAACACTGAAACTCCCATGAGCACTAACAATTTGCTGGGAGCTGGGATGGATGCAGTGTGTGCAGTTGTTTCCTAGGAGACACTGGGACCCTTTCATGTCCAGCCTGGTACCACGGAAACCACATCAATATGTGCAGTATGCAGTGGTGGGAGTACCTCATGTCTAACTCTGAAAGCATGAGGCACTGCAGGACGGCTGGTGTGCCAAAAGGCATGGACACACATAACTGATGGACAATACTTAAGTGTAGACCTAGGATATGTTTGTAAAAGACAGCAAAATTTATAAACAGGTGGCTGGAGATCACTAAATGGTCCAGGAATATTCATACAATAACACTCCATCCTTCTGTCTTTCATAGCAGCTTATCCAGTACCAGGTGAAGCACAAAATGGCGGTTCATTGCAGGGTCTGCGCATACGCACATGCACAATGGGCAATTTTTGCATTGTGGGAGGGAATGAGAATTCCTGGTTGAAACCCAATTAAATGTAAAAGTCCTCACACAATCCACACACAGAGAGCAAGTGGTGGGATTTCAACCCTGAATCCCTATCAAATTTCCCACTTGTGGGGCTAATAAAGGATTATCTTATCTTAACCCTTAGCCTGGAAGCATACCGTGCTACTCACCTTGCCACTACTAACTGTAATTAGCATAGAAACTGATAACTTCAAAATGAAAAGGTAGAAGTAGTCAGAATAATGTGAATTCCAGCAGACCAGGCGTTTGTAGATGTATCTCTTCTTTTTACAGACAGATGGTAAGAACTGCACGTCAGCACCACTCTCCTCAACTGGGGACATGCTCTAGTCGAAATTACGAGGCGAAACAAAGGCGGGCCGCACCAATATAAACAATTACAAAGCAGCGTGAGGACATGCGGAACAAAAACCAACACAAACTAGTTTAACACGAATGGTCACCTGGCACTCCCAGGTGGGATGGACAGCGCCCGCCATGATCCGATCCAGTCTCATCATTACATGTGCGCACACATAAATATATATACAGCTCCAGAAAAAATTAAGAAGCCACAGCACAATTTTTTGTCTCACTTATTTTTCAATTTATGGTTATGCATCTGTGTAAAATATGTTTTTTTTTTTTTTTGCAAACTGCATCCTGGTTCTTCTCTGTTTCTCTTTAACGAAGGGCTTCTTCCTAGCTTTATGGGGCTTCAGTCCTGCTTCTAGGAGCCTGATACTAACTGTCCTAGCTGTGCATGTCACACCACTTAATGTTTCCTATTCCTTATGAAAGGCATGTCATCCTCAGATTCATGAGGCACTGCTGGACAAGCTTACGGTCACCTCTGGCATTAGAAAGTCGCTTCCCCCCTCTACCTGGCTGGTTTCTGGTCATTGCCAGCTTCTCCTGCTTCACCTTGTGATTGTGTACTGATCTCTTAGAAACTCTGAGCCTGGCATCAGCCTGCCATGCAGTGTAGCCTTCTGCCAGCAGAACCAGGATTACACCAGGATTTAACAATGAGGATTTAAAAAAAATATAGAGTGGTCTTTTAATTTTTTCCAGAGCTGTATATACATATGTGTGTGTGTGCTTTTATACACACACACACACACACACACACACTCACCAGCCAATTTATTAGGTAAACCTTGCTAGTACTGGGTTGGACCCCCTTTTGCCTTCAGAACTGTCTTAATCCTTCGTGGCATAGATTCAACAAGGTACTGGAAACATTCCTCAGAGATATTGGTCCATGGTGACCTGATAGGATCACGCAGTTGCTGCAGATTTGTTGGCTGCACATCCATGATGCGAATCTCCCATTCCACCACATCCCAAAGGTGCTCTATTGGATTGAGATCTTTTGAGTACAGTGAACTCATTGTCATGTTCAAGACACCAGTCTGAGATGATTCAAGCTTTATGACATGGTGCATTATCCTGCTGGAAGTAGCCATCAGAAGAAGGGTACACTGTGGTCATAAAGGGATGGATATGGTCAGCAATAATACTCAGGTAGGCTGTGGCGTTGCAACGATGATCAATTAGTACTAAGGGGCACAAAGTGTGCCAAGAAAATGTCCCCCGCACCATTACACTACCATCACCAGCCTGAACCGTTGATACAAGGCAGGATGGATCCATGCTTTCATGTTGTTGACGCCAAATTCTGACCGTACCA
>JAODKM010000001.1:23035452-23055088 GCA_026780845.1 Petrocephalus sullivani
TAGATAATTGCATTAATGAGAAATTGAACAGGTGTTCCTAATAATCCTTTAGGTGAGTGTATATATATATATATATACACACACACACACAGACTAGCACGCCTATCCAAATGGGGACCGTCCATTCATTACTATGGGAAAAACCCTAATCACAATCATGACATCCTTAACCCCTACCCAGCACTAACCTTAACCATAAGTAACCAAACCAAGACTTTTGGCATTTTTGCTTTTTTGATTGCAGTTGCAGATTTTTATAAAATTTAGATTATCCAAATGGGTACCTGAAAAAATGTCCCCAAAAGTACGGCAGTTTCAGGATTTAGCACATTCTGGGGACATTTTGGTCCCCAAATGTGATCTATGCGAACCCACACACACACAGTGTCAGGGCCCTCAATCATCTATGCGGCATAGCCTATTTCACATTGCTTTGTACTTGGGGCGTCTATGGTGATTCCTGCCTAGGCCACCACATCAGCTAGGACTGGTACTGTGCAGGAGACTAGCTTCTCATCCAGGGTGACTCCTGCTTCGTAACCTCTGCTTTCAATGGGAACTGCGCTACGATCGCGACCCTGTACCGGATGGACCAAACGGAGAAACATGACTGTGTTTCTCAACACTTTCAGCTGTGAACAACATGAACCGCCCCAGTATACAGAGTATATGGAGGCTTTTGGGATCATCTTTAGGTCAGTTGTTCACACCCAAGTATGAGGACTCATAAGCCAATCAGTCCTATTAGTAATCTAATGAGGGAGTTACACCAAAACCTGCATACACAGCAAGCCTTTCTAGGTAAGAATGGCCACCCCTGCTTATGACTTATGACATTAATATCCATTATTGTACCATTTATTTGATTAACAGACCTTCATAACTAGAGTGTCTCACTCCAGTTACCTTTCATTGCACCTTACATTGCACCCATTTAGTAAAAGCATAAATGGATTAGGTAAGCAGCTAAAAATGCATTTAAATCTGCACTGGGACATTCAAAAGTCTGACCATCCGGATTGTTGTTTAGCACCTTCTAGTACAGTTTATGAATATATACTTAGTATACACTAAGGCAATTATACCTTTGGTGAATCCAATCTCTTACGTAGGCTATACATGCCACAGATTTGGTGGTGCGGCAAGGCATTTGTGGTTTGTGGTGCACATTTTTATTAAACACTCTCTATGATAAGTAGGCCGACGCCCCGCTAGCTCACATTTAATTTCCCCCGGTTTCAGATCTCTCCATCCAAATGGAAGCCATGCCTTCTAAGAGTGAGATCTGACTATGTCAGTAAACATTTACTTTTAGAGTGGGAGTAATCCATTTATCAACTCATATAAAACATCAGGTGCCTAATGTTTACATAGTATTGATTTTGCAGTTGTGGGCTGATACGCAAACACAGTACATTTGGCTTAAAGAAATACATGACGCATATACTGTAGAAGCTGATTCACAAACATTAACCTAAATTTCACCCTCAGCATTATTCATGATAATTATACATATCATGATCCAAAAAGCCTCTAGCGTTCTGTGGCTACTTTAATGGCTCAAACAGTCAAGTGTCCAGTGGCGTGTTATGTAATATTAAGAGCAAGAAAAAAACTCAAACAACATATGTGGCACATACACACTCTATTTTACGTGTTTCCTCCGCGTCTGTTAGATATTGTAATTTTAATCACTGAGCCTTGGGCGATCAGCATGATGAGCAGGTGAAAAGGGCAAATTCAATGTAACAGCGGCATGTCACAGATGTGTAAGTATTAATTATTCACTCCAGCTCCAACACTCTTTTCCCCCATCCCTATGCGCACACTCAGTACAGCATATACAGGCATTAAAACACCTCTTTGTAATCCTTGTTCATGCACCAGGTGTATATTAGGTCAGTGATACTTTTCATTAGTCGATTTTCCACCATGTGCAATGTAAAGTCGCGGTAAGCCAGGAAGGGCAGGGTACAAGGGAGGGATACCAGTCCACCATACGATTGCACATTTTTGTCACATCAATCCAACAAAGCTGCATGTTTTTAACAGTGGAAAGGAAATTAAAACCTGGGAGAACATGCAAACTTCCACAGGGTCAGAACATGCATCACCCTGGATGTTTTGGGGGGGGAGGGGCTGCTGCCCAGCACCTCATAGGGGCCCTTGAATACGTACATTTTATTGGATGGGGAGTTCAAGGTGAATACGTAAAATTATATGTGACAAGGTGACGTTTTGTCAGATGGCCCAGAATTTCTAACGACGCCACTGTGCATCACTGGAGGTTTGAGGCCACTTACATACAGCTAATGTAGGCCTACAAAATACTGCGAATAAAACATTATATTAATAATCCTATTTGCATTCTCAAGCATCAACCCATTTGGATAAAATCATTTAATCTTTAACAACTTAATCTTTGCCAATACTGAACGTTCAACTAATGTCACAGGCCTGACATCTGCTGGTTTATCGAAATATAAACATTTTTATTTCTCTGTGATTTAAACTGTCCTACATTTTTCTACAGGGTACTTTCTAAATGTTTTATGTGTTTATATTTTGGAGAATAGAACACTGGAAATGAACGGAAAAAAACACATATGTAGCCTACTCAGTTTTATACTGTCACATTTTCGGCGGGATGAACGACCCATAATGCAGGCTGCTTGGGTAGAGCCCTTCAAAGGGGCGTTTATTATCCAGAACACACGGGAGTACACGGGAAAACGAGGGAGAAAGCGTGAGAGCAACCATACAAGGTATCAACGATACTCGACTAGGGGCACAGGACACAGACTCACTAAAATAGGGCAGGACATCAAGGGGCAAACAAGAGGCAGCTGATCCAAGGAAACAAGTGGAGAATTCACACGGGGCAAAGACAATGAGGGTCAGGTGCGACGAATCAAGCCCCGCCAGAGGGCAAAACAGGGAAAAAACATGAAGGGCGGGGCTGAACATCACATGTACAGTGCTTAATTTGAAAACTTGAGGTGTTTGGATTGCAAAAAGACCACGAGACGTCATACGCACTAATTGGTTTTTAACGACAACAATTTGCTATTAATTAGGCTATTTAAAAATGTAATAAGTGTACATTAGCCCGTGGCATCATGAGCCATTGAGAGGCACATTTGGAGGAATGTACAGTATGGTACACTGATTAAAAATAGGTTAAGTAAAAAATTTCCTCCCCTGGGAACACCCTCCAAAAAGGGCGAAAATTTGGAAAAAAATCACGATTTTTAATTTTTTTTTTCTGGAAACAATACTGTCTGTAAAATAATTGAAACGGTTATTGTAGAACATGCATGATGAAATATTTTCAGTAAACTGCTACATACAGCAAAGAACACAATCAATTGAAACCATTAACCTGCATATAATTATAAACAGTTTGTCAACAGAACGAAGATGTCATTATGCTCACAACGTTACTATGCTTGAAATTCGTGCTTTGATTCAAATGATGGCATGGCATCTCTAGATTTTATAACATCTCTATTGTAACCGTCCCTCGCCTCCCTTCCATACACAGCAGCAGCAGCTTCAGTCACAGTTCTTACACAATGCTCAACTTCCCTGGAAAGGTACATGAAACTCCAATGGCTTTTCTGCAACTTCCTCCAATTCTTCATCACTGATGTGCTTGACAAGCAGTGGTTCCCACTGACAGTGTTGTAAAGAAGGAAAAAATCCTGCAGGGTTTCAGCAGAATCTTGAATAGTCGGTGGCCTGAACTCCCATACTGCTTGGTCTTGAGGCATAGATTCCCGAATGCTTTTTATCACATTAATCGCCACCTTCCGATTAGCAATATCATCATCTGACAGCATTGCTAAAAGTACATCTCTTTGTACTCATCTCATTGTGCATTTCTCCGCACAATGGGCTATGTCACATTCTTCATGGACGAAGGGAGGAGGCGTTGGAGCTTTACCTGCTCCAGTAGGTGCTTTGAACCATTGGTGCACTTTGGCTGAAACTTAATTTTGAACCACATAGGTCCATAGTTAGTTACAACAAAGTAAGCCAAAGAGTAGAGGTCATTGCTTGGTTCTGACGTTGCTATGTAGAGTCTATAAATTCAGCTAGTGTTGCGTTGCCGGCAAGATGTACAACCCATGATGCTGGCTGAGGTTACAAAGCCCCTCAAAGGGGTATTTATTGTTGGGAAAGGGGAAAACAGGAACCAAGAGCAACAGGCAACATTTACAACAACCAACAGGGGTGACTGGACTCGGACTGACTAATAAGGGGTAGAATATCAAGGAACAAACACAAGGCAGGTGTGCTGGGTTAACAAGGGGATTGAAACATAAGGCAAAGCTCAACGAGACTCAGGTGAGGCTAATTAGGCCACGCCTGAGAGAAACACAGGGACGAAAACATGCAGGGCGGGGCTGATCGTGACAGCTAGCAGTGGTGATCCATTTTGCCATTGACATAGGTCCAGGTTTTTCCAGAAGAAGGCTGTCGTCCACCTCGCCAGCTTTTATTGCTACGATAATTTTGTACAGGTATGGCTGGTCTCGACTCAACTCATTAGCATAAATCTGTGGAAGGCCATCACCCGCAGTTATTGGTTCGAACTTAGCAAGTGGCAGTGATTCACGTGTGCAGAGCCTTGCCAGCTGGCCCTTTGAACTGGGTTGGACCTTCTGTAGAACCAATAAGTTGTTTGCATAAATGGCGGAAAAGTAGTTCATTTAAATACAAGGAGAAAATGACCCATTGCAGTGGTCGCCCAGGTTGGCATTCCAACAGCACCCCACTTACGTCCAGTGTTTACAGGAGTACTGTCAGATCCTACTGCCAGTATTTGTCTGCTTATTCCCATTTCTTCAATTGCCCTATGAAGAGCATGAGCAATGGCAACACCAGCTCCACGCTCCAGTGTAAGATGAGTTAGATAAGAAGTTCCTAGTTCTCCAATCAAAAGGTAATGGTCTTTTTGTGGATGTTTTACTTCCATACCACTTACCTCCTCTTTGCTCCTTCCAAACTTTGAAGTAAAATCGGGGGGGGGTTATAGTAATATCACAACTTTTTTGATAATATTAACCTAATGTACATTCCTCCTGATGTGCCAAAAGAAATTCAGATTTTTATGTCATGACGCCACGGGCTAGTGTACATCTACCTGTCTTCTCATTGGCACTAGCGTGCACAAACGCTGCTCCTCTCCTCCCTCTCTCTGCTAATTATTACGTAAGGTTTTTTGGTTTGTTTCTGCTCAGCTTGGGTTGCGATGGCTCTGTTGCCTTGCCAAAAAATGCAAAACATTACCTCGTCATTTTCTTTTAATTATTATGCTGTAACAACCTGCCGTGTATCCTCATCTTTTTTTACTGGCCGAAAAGTGATTTTTTTTCCCCTACACGTGGTGCCGTTTTTTACATTTCAAATCAAAAGCCAGACAAGTGAAACATGCTAGTCTCATTTAAGTGAATGTATGTCAAAAAATCATGCAACACAACCGATTTTGTTAGTTCAGTTTGCATTTATTCAAACGATTAACTGTATGAAAAGCAAATGTAAGTGAACAGGTTTTAGGTAAGGTGAAAAAAGGTTTTGGTGTATTTTTATGTTTTTTTGTCAAATATTGCATAATGTTTGGATCTAGGTCAACCAAAAAATGGATTCTTATAGAACCAAAAACCAGTTCAACCGATGAACTTAAAAGAGATCAAGAACCAGCTCAAAAGAACGATTCCTTCACTAATCGGACATCATTAATCTGAGCCAGAGGTCCAGGAGCCCAGCAAGCTTAAGATTAAATTATGTACTGGTTTTAGGTGATAAGATTCACCAAAAACTGCATAAGGATCTTACCTTGGCTGGAGCTGGGAGCCCATCCTAGATATTATAGTTGATTTTGAGGTGTTTCAGTCTGTATTTTGAGGTGTAGTTTTGTGAAAGATTAATGCAGTAAAAGTGTTTCAATTCGGAAATCACACGTGATACTGTAGGTTTTATGTACATATCTTTTACTGGTCAAGGATTAAAAAAATAATTATCACCAGTACATAATATTTCAATTGTGCTCAGCTGACCCCATTTATGAGCACATGTGAGATGCATGTTGTATGATTTAAGGTTCTTTGGGCTGGCACAAAACTGTCATTAAGCTCCAAAATCCTATTGAATGATTTCCCACACTCAGCCTGAGAGCGATTTAATCAATATCTACTGGTATCTAACTTCAAACCTGTTATAGCTCTTAGGAGTATTAATGCCATGGCTACTTTGTTTAAACATGGCAATACACATACACAGACAAGTACATTTCTGTCTTATCCATCAAGTTTACAGCTCATCTCTCAAAAAGCCTATGTATTATATTGTAGGCATCGAGTCAAGGGAAACACATTTTGTCCGGTATGGAAACATGGAAATATGAACAAAATATGACCAGTAATTTCATGGTTATTTAATAGTATAAACCTTCAATTGCAGACACGAGTTACCGTTCATTTTTAATTGTCACATTTATAAATATAGATCCATAAGTAGGCTATTTTAATATTCATGGTATCCTTGTAGTCTGAATTTACTTCAGTAATCTTTTGTAATGATTTAGAAAATGGGTGGAAAATAACTGAGTCAGCCAGCTGTATTGTTTTTACGCCACTCACTAAACGAATCAATGTCTATACCTCAGTATCTTATCACTTAGCAAGATCTGACAGGTAAGTATCACACTGTAAGCCTAGTCGTACTAAGGTCCGCAGAGTCACCACAATCTAAAAAGGATGTATGCAAGCATTCTATGAATTATAGTGAGCCTTCTTATTTCATTACCATAGTAATGACCAGAATTTAGGAGGATCAACACCACGTTTTGCGCCTGTCTGGCCCTGTCCCATGTGCTTTGTGCCCATTTGCTGCATTTCGCTGCCTTGTACCTGTGACATGTGCAATGACAATAAAGTTGAATTCTATTCTATTCTATTCTATTTGGCCAGAAGGTGTCACTAGCCATCCTGTTTTCACCCTTGTAGCCCTCAGTCCATAGTATCTTTACCAGTTCTCTGGGCTGCTGTGTGGCTTAATGGGTTAAGTGGTTGACTGCTGTTCCCAGTTATTTAATGTGCGTTGGCTTTCTGTTGGCTCGGTTTGACATTTGTATTGTTATTTCAGTTCCTGGTGTTGCTCCCTGACTTAATTTCAGGCACTTAACATGTAGACATAAAGGGAAAGTTACAAAAACTAAAAAGGAATTAAGTAAGAAGCATTGTAAGGTATTTCTGCTTTGTATAAATTACAGTTTTGTGTGTTTAAAATGCTCAGCAGCACTTAACTATGAGGGTAAGTCACAAAATCCTTCAAAGGACAAACATAAAGAGTAAATATTTTAATTAATGTGACAAATGAGATCCACAGCTTATGTTGGTCTTTTTCTCTCTGTTTGCCATTTTAACCACCTGCATCCTTCTTATAGGCCTGTTTGCAAACTTTTAACCATCGTTTGAACTGGAGCCTGTATCATGAAGTGAGATTCGTTGGTTAGCTAGTCATCGCATTGGGTTTAGGGTACCCCAGGTAAATGGACTATCTTTGTTCACTTACATTTAGCCCAGACTACCTTCAATCAGACAAGTTATCTTGCTCACCCAGACATCCTGCTTCATAAAAGGGGTGTTGATACATAGAAACTGTCTCACTCAGGCGCCCTGCGTGTCTTTTCCCCTGTGTTTCCCTCAGGCGTGGCCTGATTAGCCTCACCTGAGTCTGGTTAAGCTTTATCTTGTGTTTCAATCCCATTGTTAGCCCAGCACACCTGCCTTCCGTTTACTCCTTGATGTTCTGCCCTATATCAGTCAGTCTGGTTCCTGTTCCCCTTGTCGGATATTGTCTGAGCTGTGTTCATGTTCCTTGTGGCTTGCGGTCCTGTTGTTTCCCCTGTTCTGGAAATCAACACCCCTTTGAGGGGCTTTAAACCCGCAGCCTGCAATATGGGTCGTTCATCCCGCCGCCGCCACAACAGAAACATATTTTCAGTGAAACATTCAAGGAAATTTTCCTGTAAACCACTGGAAAGCATTATAATGATGATGAGTACACGTCTTTCGAAAATGATCAGCATGAATTTTTTTATTACACAGCTCCATATTTTAAAGCAATGCCCTGTCAATTGGCTGCATACAAAAACATGACTGTCTCATATCATTAAAATAATGTATCTGAAAAGGCACTTTATTTGGTGATAATAGGAATGGAAAAGAAATAATGTTCTGCATAGCAAAAATAACACAACTGAAAATAAATTTGCTTTATCCCTTCTGTTTTTGTACTCTTTTTAAATTTTTTTGTAAATATAAAATGATTGCATACATTAGTAAAATTGTCTTTGATAAAATATCTAGTTATTTGTCCACTCCTCCAAATTAAAAATATAAAGTTAGTGTTGGGACATCCCAGCAGTGGTCCATGGAAGTGGGATGCAAATTCCAAACATTCCGTTCTTGCGCGTGCAGTCAGTGGGACTTAGGCGTGGGTTCCCATCCTCTGCTGCGGTATGCTACCTGCCCCTCAGGGTTCTGAGAGCGCCACAGACGTCTTTTTCTGCACTCAGGGCCTCGAAGACCGGGATCAGGTCCATGAGCTCCGTGTCCATCATGTCGTCGAACCACGACTGAACTGCGACCTGTGGAAGCAAAACGGCACTGTGCGGTCAGCATGTGTGACATCACTTCAGACAGAGCCTGTCCAAAAATCCAGTCTCTACAACTGGTGCTTTTCACGCATTATGTCAAATGTAATTTAAATATGTATATATATTTTTTTTTTATATATTATTTTTTTCTCATTTCTCTACCGTGAATAAAAAGTCTCCCTGGACTCGTCAGAAATGTATTATTATTATTTCAATTATTTAATTAAATAAACAATTGTTTTGTTTATAGGGGATGTTTCTGATTTACATTCAGCCACACAGGTGCTGGTGCATGACTGCCTGACAAGGCGCTGCATAAATAATGGATGAGGGTTGGGCCTACAATCCCGAAGACTCCCTGGCATAAAAGTGGATAATCCATCGAATCATGTTATTGCATTAATAAGATTTGTCGAAGTTATCTGGTACTCTAACGAGAGGAAACTGCTAAATCTCGCAGACCTCTTTGGGGTTTGTTTTCACAACACATTACATCAAAATGTTTGTTACTGTCAAACAGGCAATATAAAAGTCTTCAAAGATCCATCTTGGACATGAACGACTCAGCAGTGACATCCCCTATTTAATCTCCAAAATAATCCGCATTAACAATTCTTAAAATGCGACACTTTAATACAGGTTATCCTAGAGTACAGTATTTAATTTCAGCAAAATGATATTCAGTTTGTTTTGGATCCATTTCCAATGAAGGCTTTGTGTGCCCTGCGGGGTAAGGAAAAAAATCATTGGATTCTGGCTCACTGCGCATTTATTTTGCATTTAAAACATAATTGTTTTAGCTGGAGAGCATTTTCAAAGGGATTTAGCACAATGGGTGACAGTTAATTGCCAAAACAAAGTGCAGAGTTTGCTAGTAATATTTACTTTCCTAAAATGTCGCAGTTGAGGAATGCATGTTATATGTAAGCAGCTATTTAGTGATTTTTAAAGAGTCCTAGAATCGAGTAAAGCTTCCATTTATGGTCTTTTATTTATGCCTATATTGGATAGATTAGGGTATCTAATGCATAACTTTTAAAAAAAATCTAAGTATTCGCCATACACACAAATGGAGGCCTTTTAGAAAATGAAGATAATTTTCAAGGGACAAACGAATGAGTGGGACTTACTGCATTTTCAGGGTGGAAGACATAGGAAGCCGGCGAGTTGTCTACTATGATGACACTCCTGAGTTCCCTTCCTAACCGACTGAGGTCCTTCACATAGTTCCCGCGGTGAAACACACAGGACTCTCTGAAAAGCCGGGCCCGGAACACACCCCACTTATCCAACAGGTCCGCTACGGGATCTGCGTACTGAATCAGAACAAGACAGGATGACCTGGGTTACAGCCAATGAAATCTAATCAAAACTGGACCTCCAGAAAATAATACTATTTTAACTATAAAAACAACTACAGATGTCCTCTTTTTATCTACAGTTCATATCCATAACCACTTATACAGAGATGAAAGAAACCGTTACGCCATTGGAAAAGCATCACAGATCATGTTCCAACTGTCAATGACCGAAGTGTGTAGGTACATTGGTTTCTTTTCACAGCCTGACCACATGCAGCCAGGCTAATTTCTCAAAATTGCTCAAAGTTTGAGTGTGTGTGGACGAGCATCCAACCCAGGATGATTGCTGCCTGCCCTGTTGAATGTACACATGGCTTAAATAAAACCATTCTAACAATGTAGAGTTGGGTAAGAGGTCCCAAGAAGCAGCACACCGTGCCTCAATCAGAAGAACTTACTGAAGACCTGAGAAAGATATTTATTGAAATATACCACTCAGAAAAGGGGTACAAACCACTCTATAAAACCCTTAGACTGCTGTGAATACACTGTCATAACACTGTATGAGGATGCCATTCGGGGGTAGGTGTTGAATTATGTCAGAGGGTTTGAGTAGTTCCCTGGTGGGCATTTGGGTGTGCAGGGCTCCCATTAATGGTCAACCTGTAGGGATCTTAAAGTATTTTCCCCATAAATTTGAGTTCTTTGCCGACTCATTGACATTCCCACGGCAATGAATTGTCTGTGTGCATGTGACCCAGTTGACTGGGACGCACCTTGGCTAGGCTGGCCGTGAACAGCACGCACTCAAAGAGCTCACCCATCTTCTGCAGGAACTGGTCCACATGTGGCCGTTTCAGCACGTAGACCTGCAATGAGAGAAAGGTTCTTGCGACCGGGAGATGCTGTCAGGTGATATGGGCCAGTGGTACAGCCTGGTCAAGGTCAGGTGACGGTACATGGCCAATATCAACAAGGGAATAAGGAAGCAGCTGCAGGTACTAAAGCTTTAAGAAGTCAGGACACGGTAGCAGCGACTTCTTCCAAACTCATTCCTTTTCACCCCCCCAGTTCCTTTTCTTCTCTCCGAGGCCTGCGACTGCCCCCAAGAGCAAGTAATCAAGCATAGGCCAACCTGTGCACACGGAGCCTATCCTGGATTACTTGAACCTGGTCACAGTCTTCCTGCTTTTTCCTCATTGGCCACTGGAGGTTTTTTCATATAAGCAGAAGAACAGTCCTCTCCCACCGCTGAAGAGATCTTTTGCTTGCCTTACAGGTTTGACAGATCAAGGTGTCTGCTCCTTGTTGAAGATCAATGCCAGACGTGATAATAGATTGGTAATCCATAGTAGGACGTGATAAAAGTTACTCCTACAACAGGCATATGGTGGCACAATATTTTAATAGCAAAGGGCATTTAAGGCAAATAAACCTGAATTCACTTGATGCAGTTTTGGCTTGAAGTGTTCCAGAAATAAACTATTCAAGCAAAACAGGCAGGGAACTGTGGGATTTTACTTCTACGTCATCCATATGTTTGCTGTTGAAAGTTACTGGAAGGTTATCACAGAGCAAACCGCAACATGCTAATCGAAACAGCCTGCAAAGACACCAAAGGAATGACGACGGACAGGGGAAGCAAACAAAAAGAAATGGCATGATTTTCATGAAACAGAGAAGAACAGGAGTAGCTGAGTCCTTCTCAGCCCATCCTTCTGGCACCTTCTACAGAGGGTTTTCAGCACCGTACCTGGTGAACCGTGCCATCGATCTCCACGGGGACGATGAAATCGGCATTGCTAATAGGCTGCAAATGAAAAAAAATCAAGGCCGATAAATTAACGTCCTTGCCCTGTTGTTGACCACCTCACCAAACAGGCACATTCCAGGCTTCGCATCTTAATGACAAACCCCCCCCAAATTAGTGAGTCTGCCATTTCGCTGACCTCCACTCCACACTATGCATTTTAATGACAAACCCTGCTGGCCTGAACCTTAACACACCTTCCCCTCGGTGCCCCTTCACCACGAATGAGAGCGATCGGGAGAGTGTTAAGGGTGTTTTAAGAAATAGAGTTCCAGAATGTTCAAGGGAAATCAGTAAACATAAACAAGGCTTTAGGTGCTTTAGAATCCTATCCAGGCAAGTGCTGAGCATTTGGCAGGAGTTAGCAGTGCGCAGGTATTAAAAATGCATGTTGCCCAGTGAGCTTGCACCATGGTAACTATGGTAACCTGTTATTGATTGTACAATGACTGCACAAAATGTAATAAATAATATATTCATTTTAAACTTTTATCTACTTTAGACAAATTATTTCAGTCAGCCGGGCCGCAGAAGAAACATGGAGTTACAATCACCTAACAGCAGGGGGAGCTATTCCTCTTTTTTAAAAATCGATGCTGTTTCATGACTGTAATTTATGAAAAAGTACAAGAATACAGGGCTGCATTATGTCTCTCATCAGCAACGGTGGATCACACATGTAACGCCTAGACTTGGCAAGCCGTAGAAAGTATTTTCCATATATGCACGTTCAGCATGTGGCTCTCAAACAGCTGAGATTTCAAGGGTCTGACAAGGTCTCCACCTGTCAAGATACGTGAGAATGGCTCCTTTAATTAATGCAGAATCTCAAAATCATGACTCTCCCTCTGCTAAATTTCTCTATCATTTGAGTATCTCCACAATACAGATGTAGGCTCGATATTTAAATGGAACGGCATTTTATTTTTCTTGAATGCTAACAACATGTGGTTCCTTCATAAACAAATAGCAAAACCCAGTTGCCCTCTACCAAATTCAAACTGTGTGCGTAAGACGTTGAATGTGGCCTTGCCTAACCAGTACCCTGAGCTGACATCATTATAAGTCATTATTCTGAACATTATTCTGACATTATTCAGCACTTTATTTGACACCTTTACCCAAATGAAGCTTAAAATTTAAAAAAGACAGGATTTGTGTCCTTAGGGCCTTGTGCCTATGGCCTCAGCCAATAGACAGGTGCCTTCAGGAACTTTGCCCCTCATTGGTGGGAAGGGGAGCCGGTGCCTCCCCTGGATTTGTGCTTCATCACTTTTCTTCCGTAAAAAGCCAGCTGGGAATTGGCTCCCTATGCAAACAAGGACTTTAGTGCTGAGGCAACGTTAATAACTTCTTAAAGTCAATCAAAGACACCTTCTATTGAAATAGTTGGCTGGTGATGCAACCTCAGTGGAGGAGTCTTTCTTCAGTCTTTCTTAGACTGAATATATTTAGATTGAATATATTTATTGAAACTTGTTTAGTGAAGGGGAAAGAGCACCTGAAAGCTGCATGCGAAAAGCTACCCACCTATGCTAAGATGTTTACATTTTCTGCAAAGTCTTACATGCAGATCAGCATTACCTTAAAGGAGCTATGCACCAGCGTTTCGTCCAAGTCAATCACCACACAGTTCTTGCCGTAGTCTGAGGTGCTCCTCTCAGGCAGGAGGTATTTCACTGGGGACTGGAAACATAAACAGACCGAAAATGTGGTCAAGGCAACACAAGGGAAGTAAGGGTGGTTGCTGAGATGAGATGGTCTGATGAGGATGCCTCACATATGAGTGGGAGGACTTTAGGACCTGGGGTGTCTGGAAGCATGCTCCCCTGAAATGGGATGTCTGACTGGTCCCAGTGGAACAGACAACAGCACTCAGTTCAGTCTGTTTTTGGAGACTTCAGCATCCTACTTTGGGTATTTCACATGGATGGGTTGGTGCTGTTTGTTTAATTTAAAAGATTATTTTCTATCCATCCAGTAACTGAGTGCATTTCCTTTTTGCCTGACCCACAGAAAACATTCAAAACATCAACACCTGAACTCAAACATATAAAAGAACGTGTGTCCCAAGCCTCATGTTTCACAAAATAGTTTATTAAAGGGTGTGTAAGATCTGTCACTGCAGCAATGGCTTACAATACAATGTGGGGTCAACAACAGATATAGTGGTTATTATCAGCATTTGCAGGAAGGTAGCTAATGTGAGTTAGCAGTTTTTGTCTCTCTCTGTCTGAGCTGACAAAGATGCAATGAAAACTGATGGATTTGCTAGAATCACGCAGGACAGTAAATTATGATGCGCTGGATGGCCATGATGGTTTTTGGATTAATAAAAAATGGCTTGATACAAGCTTGAGATACGGTGACTTCCGTGAATTTGCTTCATTCACTTCATTCTTCCCTATCAGTCTCAGAATGGGGCAGACTTAGAAAATAAATCTGAAATACATTTTGTCCCCTCTGAGTTACAAATTAGGACTTCTGTAGACTGCAGAGAAGTCTTCGGTACATCAAGACAAATTGTGGAATTAAGCTCTGCTGACTTGAGACATTTAGTCTGGTGGAAACACAGGATAAATTGCATAAATCATAATTACAGTTCATTTCTTCTGTCTGTTGCATCTGCAAAAACTAAATAGCATTTATCACTTTATACATTCAGTATTTTTTCTACCCTGCCACCTGCCCAATCCTAATCCAGATGACAGTCAATGATCCCCTTTTTTTGATGGAATGATCCCCTGTCCATCCATCCATCCATACATACAACTTATGCAGTACAGGGTTGTGGTCCTAGGAGACACCTGGCAAGGGATAGAGGACACCCTGGTTTAAATGCCGGTCTATCACAAGACACACTCATACATACAGTTGTGCATTGTGGCCAATTCTGAGACACCAGTCCAAAGATATCTTTTGGACTGTCAGGGGAGACTACATTATCCGGAGGGGAAAATGTGAAGGCGGAAACTCCACACTTACAAAGCAGAGGTTGGGAATCATACACACAAACTCTGAGGTGCTACAGTGCTACCCAGTACATCATGGTGATACCCATTTGTGTGGAATCTGGGGTGGTGTGTGGCTCTGTGGTTTACGATTGGCAGAGTCATGGCCTCCAGATTTATCACTCACTCCTAGCTTCCAACACACCTGTACTAGTTATTCAGTATTCTTGATTGTCTGGTTTGTTCCTGATCAGTTCATGTGTGCTGGGAGCTGGGAGAGGGTCCCCAAGGACTGGGTTGAGAAACACTGTCTTAGGGATCTGGCTAACCCTGCTGTCTCAGTTGTGCGTGCTTTAGATAAAAGTGTCTTAAAAATGAATAAATGTATGAATCTGATGTTAAAAAAAATAAGAGAATTGTACAGGGGAAAATATTTAGGTCAAGTCACACAAAACATTCTGCAATAAAAGTTGAGAGCAGGTAAAATACAAAAGAAGTTGCACTATAATAAGTTTTAGCTTAAATAATATCTTTTCCTTCTCATTTGAAAATTGCATTAAACTTATGTGAAAGCTTTCATTGGTTGAAACGGGCTCCGCCCCTAAATCCATGTTAGACTGAGCGACTGAAAACAGACTGAACCAGCTGTTCACATATTGTATGGGCTTAAGAGAAGCTGCATTTGGTGCTGTATGTGAAATGAAACATGGACAATGCAACAATACTTTTCATACAGGTGATGCTACAGGCAGGGGACCACAGAATATCCATGTCCCTCATAAATGGAAATATAAGGGAGGTTTTATTGGCCCTTCCAAAGTACCGATTCCCAGAGCAACAAGAGGTGGCACTATCAGCTAAGGCTGAAATATTGTAGATTACAGATAAAATGTATACTTTAAAGAAAATAATTAATCAATTAGCCACACAACGATTTCTGTAACCATTCATGCTTATATATATATATATATATGTATATATGTATATATATTTGTGTGTGTATATATATATATATATATATATATAGTGCTATGCAAAAGTCTATGGCTGTGATATTATGCCTGCAGAAGTCTATCAGCTAAGTCTTTTCAGTATCTTTCCTGAAGCCACCCCTGGATTTGCAGCAGCTCTCCAGTACACCCATGTATTCTTCGCCTCAGCCACTAGCACACCTCATATGGCCAATCAATACCTCATTGACTTTTTAAAGTAATTAACATTAATTAAGTAAGCTGATGGTGAAATTGAACAAATATATGAAATGACTGAGGTGCCCCTGAGGAGAGGTTTGGGAACTGAAGCGGTGATCATCTAGCCATCCAACAAGATTTGGAGATAATACAAAAAAAATCTCCTGTTACTTCTTATTCTGCTGTTCTTAATGTCCGCATGTTCTAATGTTACCTTGCATTTTCTTTTTGTTCTTAGCAATCACTTAATACATATAAATAACATCAAACATTTCCTTTGACTGCCTAAGACTTTTGCATGGTACTTTGTCCATGTATACAGTTCATGAAGGTAAAAGTAAACAAGACCTCTTGTGTTTGGAAGGATTACTGTTCACTTTTCTTTCCTCATTGTTACCATGGATACCACAGCTGATATAAAATTGGCCGTGAATCGTACAGCAAAGTTGTCAGAATCCCACTGGAAGTGTGCTCACATTGCACCGCAGCGGCAAGACGCAGACCCCTGCTGGCGGTCTGGTGTCACCGCTCTGCTACACTTTGAATTTACAATTAATTCATATCCCGAGGTCCCGAGCGAGCACTGGGAGATCCCCTTGCTTTAAAAATCCCCTCCGCAAGGCCCTTAACCGCTCAGAATGGTAAGGTCACACCGTTAACTAAATAAAGCGAACAGGCCACCCCGTTGCTCTGGGAGAAAAAGCGCAAGAGCTAACAGAGAGAGAGAAAGAAGCAGGTACGTACACTGGAGGTAGGAATGACCTGAACCTGGTCATGCTGGGGAGGTACAGGCAGAGAAAGCGAGAATGAGACCAAGCGCTTTGAAAAACAATATGCCAGGCTAGACATCTGGAGTTACCCCGGCTGGGAAAAGGCACAGGCGAGTGCACAGGCTAGTGCACAGACCAGTGCACAGGAGAGTGCACTGGGGTGCGGCTGCTGCAACTGCACCCCCTACTTTTCAGATGAAAAAGCAATTTGAACATAGTAAGTTGGATGAAATTAAATGATACTGTAAAGTTATATTTGAAAATGTTAGTCATATCAATGCATAACAAAAATTTATAGTAAAGATATTTACTATTATTTTTTACAA
This sequence comes from Petrocephalus sullivani, assembly GCA_026780845.1. NCBI lineage: Eukaryota > Metazoa > Chordata > Actinopteri > Osteoglossiformes > Mormyridae > Petrocephalus > Petrocephalus sullivani. Next base: position 23,052,466 of record JAODKM010000001.1, read on the forward strand.
ATAAATCTGGATGAATGATTTGTTGTGCCCTCTCACCTTACACCCTCTGTGAGAAGCACCATAAGTCACCTATGGATAAAGAGACTCGTAAACACAACTCTTTTGCTAAAGGGTTAATGACATTTTAAAAAAACAAAAACATAACATTTCCCCGCCGGCAAAGCTCTTCCCACAGCATTATTTGATGCCGGAACAACAGACCAATCCGGACATCCCTCGGGAGTTCATGGAGAGGGAATCGCATCTCGTTACACATTCTATATACTCTGTCATCCTCTACATCATTTCTTTCTGTACCCTCCTGGCAAGCTGAAGGAAAATGTACATAAATGCACACAAACAGCAAAAGCAGATGTCTGCACTGCCTTTCTGAGCGAGTGGGGGGAGGGTGCACTCGCCTTGACGCTTTTACTTTCCAGTTGCTCTTAAGGAGACAGATTGAAAGTGCACTAATTCAGGAAGGCTTTGTAATTGTAGTGCTGACCCGGCAGCCCCTTCCAGCATTCAGAGGCTGACAAGATGCACACGTACATGCAGTTCAAACCGCTGTGAGGCTCGAACCCGAGGCCAGCATCAGGTAAGAATGAGAAACCAGGTTAACAGAATAAAAATGCCATATTGAGGGGTCTGGGTCAAGGGTTAGGGTGAGGGAAAGATTCATTTGACAGACCAGATTATTCATCACACTGTGGCAGAGGAATGTGGCATTTAGCTCTAAGGAAGTATTTATGGCATGTAAGGTATATAAGTCAGCATTTCCAGAGGAGTGTGTGTGTGTGCGTTTCTCTATCTGGTGACATAGATTTTGTGTGCCAAAGTCTGTAGGTGTGTGTGTGTGTCTGAGCATGCATGTGATTGTGCTGCTGTTTACGTGTTCCATGTCTGTGTTTTTTGTGTCTCGTGTTAATGCTAGTGTGTCTGTGCATGTGTCTATTTGTGCTGCCGTTATTTACGAGTTTCTAAGTCCCCTCACATCAGTGTAAGTGTGCTTGTGCATGAATGTCACTGTGCTGCCATTGTTTACGTGTACGTAAGTCTCCATGCGCCTTGTGTTTTTCCATGTGTCGGGAGATGGGCAGATTCCAGCAGCGACTTGGCAAAGATGCCTGCCATCCTCCAGGCTTGGCTTGGTAGGACGGCTCAGGGTTCAGCAAGTTCAGAGCAGCTGGAACGATCCGCAGGGCCTGCGAAGTAGCTACGAACAAATCCAGTTACGCATTCTCATTGGGGGCACAAACAAATAGGAGACTTCCATCTGTTGTGAGGGACTCTCAAGTTCAGCATGACAAATCTGTATCAGTTCGAATAAACAAGCCCAGAGCTGAGAGGAAGCGAGGAAGCCACTGTAGCTCCTGTGCTGTCTGAGGTCTGACACACACACTACCGCAACCTGCTGGTCCAATCAGGTAACTCGTGGCCCAGTCACTTTTACTGGTGAATCCTTTGATGGCCCTTTTGATGAGCGACGGGAGGCAGGCTCACCTTTGCAGGAGTCCCGTTCTCCCCAGCGGAGAGTGCCGGGGGCCTGGAGCCATGGTTGGACGTCGGCTCCACATTGTGGTCACGGAGGCAACAGAGAAAGGTGCCAAAGATGCTCCTCTTCCTCTTTATCTTTAAGCTGCCGTCTGGCTGTGAGGCTGAAAAACAGACAGAGAAGGCAGCAGGTTTACTGGTCATGGAATTGCACCCCTGGTGGCGATTTCAGAAACTGACTCCGGATTTAATTCCCCATCACCAAAGATGTGAGGCTGTCCTCCATGTCGCATCAGATAAAAAAGAATAAATTAAGTGAAACACATTCAAATCAAATGTTTAGGACAGTGGACATTTATTTTTACAGAAATCACCCAATGCAATTAACCCTAACTCTAACCCAGTTATCTCCAGGGTTTATATGAGAAGACAAACACAAAGACCAGGTGCACATTTCCATGGCAACGCAGAGCCATATTCCGTCCAAAGCAGGTCCATTGCAGGTTTCAATCTGTGGTTATGAAATGCTACAGGTCCTACAGTGAGTTCGTCATAGAGCACCTTTTCTGTTAAGATGCAGTATTTTACCTTTAATATTTACCATTTACAATAAAAAATCTTGCTCTACATATCATAAATATAAATTAAATACAAATTAAAACACTGAAGGCATAGTACAATTAAAAGTCAAACACCTGGGTATCCATCCATCCATCCATCCAACCAATTCTCCAGGACAGCTGTACGGTGAACCTAGCAGGAGACACACTATAAAGGATGCCAGTGCACGCAGCTGGACATCAGCTGGGTGTATTACTAGCCTTAGGATGATCTTCCAGGTTGAAGTGCCACATACCTTTGGATCTAGCCCTCAAGGAGACATTCTTCATCACAGATTCCAGTTCATTTTAAACAGTCATTTGTATCTTTAAGCCTCAACTGCTAAACATCAACAAGATTATTTTCATGAATCAATCCTATGCTGAAATATTAATTAAAAATATTAATTAATTCCTTTTAGTTCATTTATACTTCTCTAGCCATGACAAGCATATTAGTAGATCCAGACTAGTGTAATCTGTATGGATGCATAAGCTAAATTGCTGCTTTCTGTGTTTTCTAAGCAGCTTGAGCAAGTTTTATAAGCGTA
>JAODKM010000001.1:23055188-23084712 GCA_026780845.1 Petrocephalus sullivani
ATTGCACCCCTACGGTAAGGATGCTTGTGAGCAGACTTCACTCCCATCTGGGGTACAAACAGGTACTCATCAATTAGCAGCAGAGAGGGTTATAACAATATACACCTGGAACACAAGATTGTTCTATCTGGCACAACTGGAGAAAAATGTTTGAGTTTCTTTGCACACATCTCCCCAAACTCCCATCCACAAGGAGCCTTTGCACTAAACTTATTGTTTGATGATATCCATGCTCTCTTTGAGGGGAATGATCTCTGTCAAAATGTTCTTCAGACAAGGGGATCTCCTCACAGAAGTCTGCATTTTCACCCTGATCCTCTTCCTCGATCTCATCATTGTCACTGTAGGCACCAATGGCTGGAGAGTCCCTTGGTGTTTTCAATTCCAGGATGTCCACAACTGTGAGATGGGACACATGCACGCCAAACGCCGGGCCACAAAACCAAAATCTAATTCTGAGTCGGAAACAAAATATCTGTTGTACCACACAATTAAGTGACTCCTCCCTGGCAGCCACAGAAGAGCTAATGGACTTTGTTTGAACCAAAAAAGCCCAAAAACCTTTGTCCAGAAAGTCCGTCCAGTCTTGCATTGACGGTAGTCTCACATTCCCTGAAGAACATTGCATTTGAATCAAAGTCAAAACTGTGTATTATAATTGTTCTAAAAAAATCCATTAAAGCTCCAACATAATTTCTTTAGTGGCTTTTTGGATGCCAGCAAAAAGTCTGTCCTTCTCCGTGTTCCGCCCTGCCAAACCGGCACTGACCTCCTAAACACACTTAATATTTGATTGCATTGTTGACATTTGGTTTCAGTCTTATTTGTCACAATGCATGTGGTCTTTTTAACTCTTACCAAACTGTGGCTGAATTTAAATTTTACCGGTTATGCAAGTTTCTGGGGGACGGAAGTACATCTTACCTCCGAGAGGTACTTTGGGAGATTGTTAGAACTGATCCGGGCCTTTGCGACTCCCCCTGGTCTGTTCACGTAGCAAACAAATTAAAAACATGACATTTTCTCCTTAGTCCACACAAAAAAGCGTGCTTTTCTTTCCACTGAAACCTTAGTATAAAGGAAAGCACAGCATTTTGTCTCCTGTGCAATCTTAACATAAAGAAAAATGGGGTATTTTCTCCTGAGTCTAACCTTAACATGAAGAAAAACAAGATTTTCTGTCACCAACAGGGCCCTAACACCCAGAAAGGCGAGGTATTTCCTCTCCCGCTGCTTAGTTTTTATCTGAACTTTCCAACAGGAGTGTCCAATAAAGAGTCCCCAGACAGCCCACTGTTTGCCCAGAATGGCACTTGAACAGCACAAACCAGGCCGACATCGCAGCTCCCCCAAGCCCCTGTGTTTATCTGTCTGGCCGGGTGAATAATGGACTCGACGGCGACTTGAGTCAGGGATGTCTGCTTGACCCCATCAGAGCATTCAGCCTCACCACTGATTCCTGCACATATGCGCACAAAGAACTGTTCAAACCAAAAATGAAGGCTAATGAAAACACATACAGGACCAGAATCTGAATAATTCTATTTGCCACGTACAAAAAGCACAAGGAATTTCAAGACTCATAAAGTTCTTTATTGCCAACACATCCATAAACAAGTACACAGGGCACTGAAATGCCGTTTCTTTTGGGCCCCCATAGTGCTACACATACAACCCTGTGTCCAAAAATGTTGGGACGCTATGTAAATAACAACAGAATGTAATCAAGTGCAAATCATATAGACCCAGAATTAGTTGAAAATACAACAAAGACAACATATCAAATGTTAAAACAGAGACATTTTATTGTTTTATGACAAATATATACTTAATTTTAACTGGATATCAGCATCACATTTAAAAGGAGTTGAGACAGGGGCACGTTTACCGCTGTGTTGCATCACCTCTTCTTTTAACAATACTCTGTTAAGACCAGCTGCTGGAGTTCTGAAAGTGAAATGTTGCCCCATTCTGTGCAAATAAGCTTCGAGTCATAAAGTGCAGTAGGTGAGTAAGTGTGGACTGTTCCCATAAGTGCCAGTGTCCTACTCATGGGACCTTGTTTAGGAGGGAAATAGCCTGGGGGAAGAAGCTATTTGGATGGTGAGGAAACCGAGAGCAGGAGACAGCCTGGTGGGATGCCTGCGCATCACAAGCACAACCTAAAAGTGACTTCTGGACAAAACAGAATCACATCTGCAAGAACAATCTTTCACATGCGTGAAACGACGCTGCCACCTTGTTTGTTCTGCGTCACGCCACGACCCACCGAGAGCACAGAATGCTTTCCATGCAGCAGACCCACATACAGAGCGGAAATAAACATATTGTGGCGAGTGTGTGAATCATTTTGATAAAGGAGATGATTAATCGCATGAAACGGAAGTTTCTCTATTTATTAACAGTTGCTGTTTAATAGTTGGTTTAATACCAGTAGCGACACAGACGCAGAAGCAATACACTAAAGAAACACACTCACTCCATGAGAAACATTACAGCCACGACATTTACTGTCAACTTACATACACAAATGCATATATTAATTTACATGCAATGCAGTGCAAAGCATACCAATAATGGGATAATTATTCCACTGCTGACCAACACCGTGGCGTCATATTCTGTCAGCCAATCATGGACAGCTGGAGGGATCAAAACAAATGAAAAATTTTGCCTCGGGTACCCTACGCAGGCAGCGCACCGAAATTGCGAAAACGAAATTGACAAAATTCGTTTGAAGTATGCAGCCACATTGAGGGTAATTTAAAGCCCAATTCAATTAGGTAGATTTTTTTCTCAATAACAGGCCAAAACTGGGATTAACAAGGAGGGGGAGAATCAAACCCCCAACACTAGCAGTTTAAAAGCTAATCAGTAAACCACCATGGGGCTTAGCATACTGAGCCAACGATAAATTATCCTGAAGTCAGTTGAAGGCTGCATTCTGTGTTTGAGAGCAACCACGTTAAAAACTTGACAACCTTAAGTCTCCAGGATCATAGTTAAACATGTACCCTTAGTAGGAGGCTGTCAGTAATGTCCCCTCAGGAATTCACAAACTCCTTCATAATCCTTTTATAAGATTTCCTCGATTCACAACATTCAATAGAAGCCTCCAAAAAGTGGCTTTGATGAACAGGAGAGGTATGAGGTATGCTTTCTGAGACGGCAATCCTACCGCATCACCTTTGTGGAGGAGGGTTTCCCACAGGGCCCTCGGGGTGTCTGTATCCGTGCCTCGCACAAACTCTGTGTCCTTCCTCTGAGATGCAACAATGCCTCAGATTCATCCCCTCTTTTAATTTCCTCAAACCACAGGAATTTGCTCCTAATCTGGACTTTTGACAACGGAGAATGACCCCACTGCCAGCTAAAACCGCTCATATTTACGATAACCTGGACAACAAACCTCCAGGCCGTCCTACAAAGAAATTCTCTATACCACTCTAACTGTTTTATAGTTATTCCGCAGAATCAACTACTAAACTTTCAAAAAACTGCTACAAACAAATGTAGTCAGACCAGGGAATGAAGTCCAAGTAACACAGTTTATACACATTGCATTCTGGAGGACTGATCGCAATCTTGTAAGAACGTGTCTGCTGCAAAAAAACACCGTTTCTATAAAAAAATCTTACCAATGCTGTGGTTTAGGGTAAAACTATACTTTTCTTAGCAAACAAGCTCGACCGTACAGCCCTGTAACGGCACGTGATGTTCTTTTGTGTCACGGTGCTTCTGTATGGGAATTTGCCCGTGAGGAGATGGGACGATTTCGCAAAACCAGAGGGAGAAGGAAACAAAAGGAGAAGGAGACCACAACGGGTGTCTGAAGGAAATTCCTGACATTCCTGGCAGGAGACGGGAACAGCAGCCTGCTCCATGGGACAGAATAAAAACTTATTTAAAAAAAAACATAAATCCCAGTCTGTCGGAAAATAAGCAGCCCCTATTTTTTCACTTGTCAGTTGTGGAGTGTATCGAGATGAAGGGAAGGTCATTCAGACGGAGGACACAGCATTGCCGAGGTCCACGCCGCCCCTTAGGAGTCTGTGGCTTCATCATTCACATGGAAAAGCTATTGGTTGTAGACGGCAACAATGAACATTTACATGTGAAGGGGGCGCGGCGTCCTTAAGCACCACACATGTCTGCGGGCGTCAGATTACTGGGATTCCGGGGCCAGGAATGGCATTCCCTTCTACAATGAAAGCAATAATCCCCGCTGCTTTTGTGGCAAAGGATCGGAGTGCTTCTTACTCGCGGGGTCGAGAGCGACGGCGCGGGGCCGTGTAGCCAGCCTGGCGGAGCAGAGACGCAGTGTGTTCATGCTGACTGCCTCTCAGCACCTTCAGACTCAGAAAGAGTCCACAGAATTAATCATATATACAGAGATGGGAAGTAACAAAGTACTTTTACTTCATTACTGTACTTAAGTAGATTTTCCAGGTATCTGTACTTTACTTCAGTATATATTTTTCTGATGACTTTTTACTTTTACTCCCTACATTTCAAGAGAAATATCTGTACTTTCTACTCCTTACATTCTCGAAAATGGCTCATTATTTCTGTATGGATCCCCGTAACATACGACGCCAGTGATCTTGTCGTTTCACTTTCAGCATAGTACACTTCACATAAACATATAAGCTACAACCACCGTACTGTAAGAGCTTGTGTCTCATTAAGGGTCCGTGAACTGATAAACACTGACAGTGATAACCACTGTCTCTGATAAGTGCAGTAGCCTTACTGACAATTCCTCAGGCATGCGCAGAGACAAAATAACAGAATTGCCGTTGACCGTTGTCAAAATAAAAGCTCCCCTTTCTACCTCAGTGCATAGGATGGCTTAAGGCTTCTGTATTTCCCAGACTACTAATAGGAGAGCATTTTAGACAATATCAAAGTTTTGTGTTTACCAAAGAGTACCAAAGCTCTAAAAATAGCATCCTGCTGCTCATGCATGAGCTCTGTTCAGTTCAATCCATTTTATCCTGTTTGAAATTTGGTTTGAAGAAAAACTAGACTGTATTAGTAATTTTTTTTAATCTTCTATAAACCAACACAATGCAGGTTGTGAGCAAAAGAAGAAAAGTGATGTATTTTGTATGTCTAGAACTTTTTTGTTTTTTAGACTTATCAAAAAGCATTTTGTATTCTTGAAGGCAAATTATTTTTTACTTTTGTACTTAAGTACATTTCAAAACCTGTACTTTTTACTTTTACCTAAGTAAAGGATTTCAATCTGTACTTTTACTTTTACCAGAGTCTTTTTTCACACAAGTATCTGTACTTCTACTTAAGTACAGAATGTGAGTACTTTTGACACCTCTGCATATATACATACAAATATACTACACATATAAGCTAAGGGATGCTAAGATAAATCAAGGCAAGTTTTACTGATCCCAGGGGAAATACTTCTGCATACAGAAGATTATATATAATAAGTATTGTCTTATAACTTAGCCTAAACAATTTGTGTGAGGTCTGCATCAGGAAGCCAGATTCTTTCCTTAGCCGGACAATTGTGAGGCTAAGTAAAGGTAAAAGTAAAGGTCTGGCTTTTTCCAATATCACGATGCTGGTTAACTTCTAAGTGGAATGCATCACTATGGTAACTCAAGCTACATGCCTGATCTGCTCTGGAGCAGAAGAAGTCGGTATAATACTTAACTTAACAAATGGGTTTTTCCCAAAACTCTCCATTGCCCAACTCTGTCAAAATGGGTTGATCCTGAGAATCCAGTGACTACGGTAAAATTAGCTGTATAGTCGATATTCCGTCTTCCAACTGTAACATCTTTCAACAAACAAGTCATGGACCTATGACGTCCATAGTCAGAGATGAACAGAGTAATCACTGTGTGCTAAATTTCATTAATATCTATGAAAAAAGGCAACCTCTGCAGTAATGAGATATTGGTTCAGCATTTTCAGTTGATAGCAGTTGATAATGCACTCCTTGGTTTTCCAGGTTACTGCCAAATTTTAATCAATATTTGAATGCTCGCACGTGCACTTCACGTCCAATAGCTGACGCTCCCTTACAATCATCGGTGGCAAATGGACACAATGCAATTATTAATATAGAAGTATAAAAATACATAATCTGAAAAACAACTGGTGTGCATTGTCCCCCATACTTCAGTGCTTAAGCCACACTTTAATGAACTTGTCTAGATCATTTTATAGTTATTAGTCCATTTATTTACTTTGCATTTTTAATGGTGTAATTAGTAAATGAACATGGACGTTGCTCTCCTAAAATATGTCAGCACCTTTGTGCTTTGTACCTTTACCCACACTGTGTGTGTGCGGTAATGTATGTGGGTTGTGTATATATTACATTGTGGTGTCCAAATTTCTGCAAAATGTGATGCTGTGGGGACCATTTTTTCAGTCCCACTCAAGGCGAAATTCGATTTTATAAAAATATGTGACCCATTGCCTATGTAATTAGCTGATTGTTGCACACAGGACGCTTTTATGGCAAATAATCGTGGTTTCAGTAAAAAAACCTGGCTTGACAAAGATTGCTGATAGCGTCACGATACCATTTATCTCAGGTTGCATTTGTTTGGTTTTGTAAAGCTGGATCTTATCTTCAGACCCCGACTGTGTTTAGTCTGTTTCATGATACAGGCCCCTATGATTGGTCATTTTAATAAAGAAGACAATAAAACACAGAGGCCTAACTACAGGACAGGCAAAGCTGGCAACTGCCTTGGGCCCCAAGCTGGGAGGGGGCCCCTGAGGAGAGTCAGTTACATGGTACATAACAATCATAACAATGACAAATCGGCTTTGTTTGTGTATTCTGTTTTTCAGAGAAGTTAAAATAAAGGACTTTTGTTTATTAAATTCTCTTTGTTGATATTATTAACTTAGGGTGTGTTCACACTTGGCTCAATTCAGTCAATTTAAGTAGACTAAGTGGTGCATTTCCCATGTAAAATGAACCATATGTGAATGCTCCAAACAAACTCAGACCCAAACGCATAATGAACTTGTTTTGAATCCACTTTACAGGTTTGTTGGCTGACAATATGCGAATGCACCATGCACCCATTTCACGTTGCTTTTCTCTATGCTTTTTGGCCACTACAGGATAAAATGCAGTGCTGATGTCACAACTGTCAGATCATTATTATGAATTCTTCACATAGACACTAATTTATAAAATAATGTACAATAACGGCAACACTGTGGCTGCCACCAAGGCCAGAACGCCATGCTGGCAACAGCTAATTCATAATAGCCTTCAACAGTTTAATGAAATTAAAAATGAAAATAAAATCTGTCAGAAGTCTTCCTTTACAGTGATACATATGTTTCAGGTGAGAATGACACAATGGTTGTTAGCAGCATCAAAACTAAGCCAGATGTTATTTGATATTGCTGGAGCATATTTTCTCCTTAGAATAATGTCTGAATTTTATTTGTGGTCTTTATTCCTGCTTAAATATTTCAGCAACAAAAAGAAAGCACATATTGCCGGCATAGGCAAGGCCATCTTTCTGAGGAAGAAATGACTCTCATGATCAGTCCAAAAAATACCAAGTGTGAATGTGAAATGGAGGGAGACCCTATAAAACCTGAAGTGCACTAGAAAGTGAACTGAGTGCTTTGGAAGGTGATGGGCAATTTCAGGTCCACATAAAGTGAACTGAGTTTGGTTCATATAAAGAGAACTATATGTGTCCCTAATATCACCTCTGATAACACCTGACAACTAATTTGGAAGGAACCCTCTGATGATGTCTCGATCCTTCAGTACCCAATAACATTTTGTGCAGACATCTCGACAAGCTATGTGCAGAGATTTAGGCAGGGGATGTCCATCACAGGGTACAGTCATGCATTCACACATGCAATCACGCACTTAGGGCCCTATCTGCATGATTTTGGGCTGGGGAAAGGTACAACAGGGATCCCAAAGGTGACATACAGATATGAACAAGTCAACTCCGCACAGGGAACTGAGCCTGGAGGTTTTAGCTTAGCATTAAACCACTAAATAATACATTAATGCTCTTTGTGCAGACCTCGCATTTTATTCCCAGGGTCACATGACAAAATTGCAATGCAGAAATATTATTTGCATTTTTATTTATTAAGCAGATGCTTTAAGCAATTTGTTTTTTTGAGAAACCAGAGTCAGCCACTCCATGGAACAAATCTGAGATCATTCTGCCAAACCTGGAATTCAAACCAGCAACCTTCCGACGACAGGCACAGCATCCTAACCCACTCAGACACACTGTGTCCCCAGTTACAAAGGAAGAATGGCAAAGGGGTTTTTCCGGCACCACGCCAAGGTTGGAACAAACGTGCCGTTACACTCGAGTACGTCTGATGGACCATATGGCAGAGGTGTTATGCAAACTAGGTGCTGGTATCTGGCCTGTTTATGACTGTAATGGGCTGCATTTGACTGTGTTTTTTTTTCTCAGGTTAAGAGATGAAACAGAAGCCCGTTTTATCCAACTGGTAATTAGGCACAGCTAAATGAACAAGATTACCAGCCAATACCCTGCCCTCCATCTTGCAATGATGTTATTTTACCTAACACAGTGACCTTCATTTCTCTGAATTCCACCACTTGTTACATTTTATTTATTAAACAGATGCTTCCATCCAAAGCAATGCATGCTCTTGTGAGATTGTAGGGTCAGACAGTCCCTGGAGTAAATGGAGGTTAAGAGCCTCCTTGTGACATCGCTTTGCTGACCACAGAATTTGAACCAGTGACTTTCAGATCACAGCAACAGGACCCTAACCTACTGAGCCACACACTGGCCCTTACAGAAGTGTCTACTGATATTTCTGGATGGTGACCAATGCCTACCAGGACTGATCGTTTAAGTACAGCGAGTCTGGCCGATCTGCATGATAAACGTCCATGTGCAGCATGAGCAGAAGCTGATGACACAATGAAATGTCTGATTTTGCACTCAAGCAAATCACGTCATACACAGAAGTATTTTGTCGAAGGATCATAGATAATCCTTTAAAACTCTACGACCAGTTTAAATATTTCCTAGAAACTGATCTTCTTATCATGGATTAGTAAATTTTGGGAAAACAATGAATCTAGGAGAATATAGTACAGAACAGGACTTAAGAATATGACAAAGATCTTAAAAATAGTCCTTATCCTTAAATAAATAATAAAGAAATTGTTAGAAAATACTGTATGTGGCAATGGTTGGGAATCTGCATTTAATCTGTGTTTTTGTGATTATTTTAGTTTATATTTCCTTTTTCACTTCATTTTTGTCTCTATCATGGCTCAGCATATTTTATTCACCTGCAGATTAGCTATAACAACTGAACTAAACAGTTACTGATTCCAGACACTAAAACTGAAATTATTACCACTCACCCACAGAGCCAAACACACAGGCAGGCACATTATAAGAAATATGTCAGTATAATAATGTTCATAGAATATTCCAAAAACAATACGTATGATTTTTATATGAATGGGTTGAATGTTAGGGAAAGCTGTGGCAGTCTGTCCTCATGCCACATGTTTTCTGAGAAAGGAGAAAGGTGGCCTTGGATCACATACAGTAAGCGCTTGTGGGAGATGGATGGATGGTTAATGGGTGGATTTTGGATGGCATGAAACAGTGTTTCGCAACCCGGTCCTCAGGGACCCGCAGACAGTCCACGTTTTAGCTCCCTCTCAGCTCCCGAGGGAGCTATAATGTGGATGGCCTGGCAGGGAGCTGGGAGGGAGCAAAAACATGGACTGTCTGTGAGTCCCCGAGGACCGGGCTGGGAAACACTGACATAAAATATGAAAATATAACCCAAATACGGTTGTGGATGTATGAAATAAAATGGTACAGGAAAGCAGTCTGTCGATGCTTTTCTCTGATATGAAGATGGTTCAGATGCACCATAAATGTATTTCTGTGCTTCTAAGGGTCTGAAACTGAAAGCTGTGAACCAGTGGAACAAGCACTGATTTTCACAGGACAATTACCGGACACCAAGTGGAATACAGAAGCACATTTCAAACCACTACAATGACATGATGGTCTGAATGCAAACTCATGCTGGAACTAAGCTGTAAATATGTGACACCATGACACACACTGCGTAAATAACACCCTACAGCCCTGTACTGGATAAACAGTTGGATGAAAGACGGATGAATAAATGGATGGATGGATTTACACATACTGCAATACACTACATGACACAAAAGCCCATGGAAAAACTTAAAAAAGAAAAACAATTTTAATGCAAACATTCACAACAATTTCATGTTAGAAATCCATCCATCCATCTTCCATAACCATTTCTCTGGGACAAGGTTATGGTGGGCCTGGAGTCTATCCCAGGAAGCACGAGGCACAAGGCCAGGGACCTGCTAGTGTAGGAAAACTAATTATCTGAAATGCAGGCCAGACCCCAGCCTTCTTCTTACATAATCAACCTGTAATAAAATAACAAGGGCAGTTGGGGGGGGGGTCGAAATTGGCTGGCTGGGGGAGTGAATTTTCCAGGCACACTCTGACGGAGCACCAACGAGAATGTCAGCTGGACATATCCGTATGCATGAGACAGCCTTCAGTACCAACAATGCAGCTCAGCACTACATTCGATTAGCATGACATCACGTGCACAACAGGAGCAGCACTACTCCAGGATTGACCAATCAAAAACCAATGCCTAAAGTGGCTTCAAGATCCAGTAGACCACTGCATTACATTATTTCAGATACTTATAAAGGTAATCATTATTTTTCTGCTTTGTATGTTTATATTTAGGGGTTTTCACTATTGTATTCATTCCATGCTTAAAAACCACACAAATATTCCAGTGTGTTATCTGAAGTGTTTCAACTGCAGTCACAAACGGTTTAGAAATGGATGAGTCCAGGACTGAAACAGGCCACCCATATTTCATATCAGCTCATTCAGGACAGGGCTGCATTTAGCCATAAGCCTTACCCAAGACGTACAAGGCAGGGGACGCCCTGGACGGGAAGAGGGCATCCCACGGTACACCAGCTCCACAGGTGATTCTAGGATTTTTATAATATGGTGGGCATAGGAGGGACCAAAATTCACAAAGAAAAGCCAATGATATGCTTTAATTCAATGAGGGGGCACTCTAGGGGCCAATCAGCTTTCAGCTCGGGCCAAAGCCTGTGCGCTCCTGTCCCTCTATACACTCCTGACTTCATGTTTTTGGGCTGCAAAAGGAATCTGGTGTATCCAGAGGAACACCTCACAAACATGGGCTGAATATAAAAACACCACAACAAAAGCAAAGTCCAAAGCCCCAGTCCAGGAGGTGTGGGGCGAGAGTGCTAAATTTTTTAATTGCACCAAACAGAATTATACTGCTACAATTACATTATTTTGGGTATAATAATACAAATTGATAGTAATTACCTTGTCAATAAAAAGGACATAAAACTATGAAGCTACAGAACAGTATGTGACCGTGAAATTTCACTGCATGCTGCTTGGGGAGAAATTAAGGCAAAATAATAAAAATGGAAAGCTGATATAAATGAAAAGATGCTGGTGATTTATTAGGTGTCAAAAAAGCATGACGGTATTTCAAAAGTGCTAAGAATGCAGCTTTTGAGCAGCTGCCCTGAAGTTCATCATGAATTAAGCAGATGGGATGCGAATGTCTTCCTTTACCCCACATTGCCCCTCTGGTAAAGCCCAAAGTGCATGTAGTACTGCACAAGCTGAGTGGGCCGTGAGCGATAAATACGAGCATATGGGAGAAGCCGTGGACAGACAGACGGACGGATGTGACGCTGCTTAAACCCCAACAGATTAGGACACAAACACTGTTTCCACGTCATAAACAGACATCAACATGCGTCTGTGGGAATTCCTACTGCAGTCAGGGGTGTATAGTAGGGTGGGGGTCACAGGCCCCACCTGACAGCTGATTGGCCCCTGGGGTGCTCCCTCCCTTCACTTACCAATTCAAAACATGTCATTTACAAGTAATAGCATTGGCCCCTCTGCATAAATTATGAACCCTCTTATGCCCCCACCTTAAAAAGAATCCTAGAACCGCCACTGACTACAAACATGTTATGTGGCCCTTAAAATAAAATAAAATTAACAGAATTTAAAAAAAAGTTCTAAACAAGGTACACAGAAATTTAACTGAGTGATGGCCGTACTATTTAAATGAAAATGACTCAGTAATGTGAAAGGTTCTTATTACAATCATAATAGAAGTAATATCCTCTAAGTTATCCTTAGAGGAGTTTTGCAGGTCCCGCTGCTACAGAAGAGCCAGCAGCATCCTGAAGGACACATCATATCCAGCACATCACCTGTTTGAACTGCTGCCCTCAGGCAGGCGGTACAGAGCAATATAAGCGCGTAAAAACAGACTGAAGAACAGTACTTATCCAATACTTACCCAGGGTTATCAGTGTCATTAACAACAAGCTGACATGAACGATCATCCGATCTGTCTGTGAATCCTGTTACTGTGCAATATGGCGCCTGTACTGCAATGCATGGCTACCTCATCCCCATGTGCAATATGGCGCCTGTACTACAATGCATGGCTACCTCATCCCCATGTCCAATATGGCATCTGTACTGCAATGCATGACTACCTCATCCCCATGTCCAATATGGCGCCTGTACTGCAATGCATGGCTACCTCATCCCCATGTCCAATATGGCGCCTGTACTGCAATGCATGGCTACCTCATCCCCATTTCCAATATGGCGCCTGTACTGCAATGCATGACTACCTCATCCCCATGTCCAATATGGCACCTGTACTGCAATGCATGGCTACCTCATCCCCATGTGCGATATGGCGCCTGTACTGCAATGCATGACTACCTCATCCCCATGTGCAATATGGCTCCTGTACTGCAATGCATGGCTACTTCATCCCCATTTCCAATTTGGCACCTGTACTGCAATGCATGGCTACCTCATCCCCACGTGCAATATGGCGCCTGTACTACAATGCATGGCTACCTCATCCCCATGTGCAATATGGCGCCTGTACTACAATGCATGGCTACCTCATCCCCATGTCCAATATGGCATCTGTACTGCAATGCATGGCTACCTCATCCCCACGTGCAATATGGCGCCTGTATTGCAACTTCTCACAGCTGTCATAGCAGCTGCACAAAGCACTGTAGGTGTGTGTGTGTATATATATATATATATATATGTATATATATATATATTTTTTTTTTTTTACTTTTTAAATAAATGCTAGCACTGAAAGGAATTGTATCCAATCTCGTTGTACTTGTGCAATGACAAATAAAAGATTCTGATTCTGATATCCATCCCCTTGTGCTGGTTAGTAGGGCTTGGAGCCTGTCCCAGGCAGGGGTATAGCATAGACAGGGTGCCAGTCCATCACATGCACACTCACACATTATGGGCAGTTTAGAGACACCACTTTGCATAAGTGCATGTGTTCAGACAGTGGGAGGAAACTGGAGGAGGCCACACAACCCAGGGAGAACATGACAACCCTACATACTCAGAAAGGACTAGATTCAAACCCCCAGGCCAGAATCGCCATGCCACACCAAGAAATTTACAAACCACTTTTGAAACAAAAGTGGAGGAAAGAGAGCCAGCGGGGCCTAGAGGACAATGCTTGACAGGCAAAGGCAGCTTCTTCCTGTGGCAGAGAAATAGTCTCTGAGATAACTGTAGCTACAAAGTTCTGATGAGAATCTGCGGTGACAGCAGGGGGATCCTTCAGCAGTACAGCTACAGTAGGAGTCACTTGGAGGAGAGGAAATCTCCCTGTTCTGCTGACCCTGCCATACAGGCAGGGGGGAGTGGAGTGGAGTGATGCGGCCATGATACTGCTGCAACATGACCACCTCCGATCGACCACATGATATGCAGCATTCATAACTTACCACCCTTTCATCTTCATACATGTAGGTGCAGTCAGGTAAGCACATCTACTGGAATAAAGTAAACTTCAGATTCAACGTGTCACTTCCCTGTCCAGAGATGTCACATTTCAATAATTCTTTCACGAAAACAAAATGTATTTCGGCAGTCTTTGCATTGTCATTATTTCTATCAAAACAACACACTAAAATTATCTCAGTTTTCCACTGATCAGAGTTAACAAGCTTACAACAAAAATATTAGTCAATATCACCATCAATTTTCTCATTGAAAACTCTCACTAAACAAGGTAACAAAATAAAGCTTGAAAAGCAACGTGAAAAGCCAGAATCAGTGGCGGAAACTGGCCGTGGAAATGCAAACGAGGTCCCCACTCATGAGGTCAGAGGGTGCGCCAACAGCCCCGTCTCAAAAGCGGTTAACGAGAGTGACTTGAAGTGACTTGAAATATTCAGAGTCTTTGTTTGGTATCAAAATAAAATATTCGGACTTATTAAATCTAACCTGGGGCATTTTAAAATTTTTCCCTGCCAGGACCAACAAATGAATGAAACAAATCCCGTCTTGGCTAGCCATGATTTCCGAGCTTCCGTGCTAGTGGAGAAAGCGATGCCTACATCCATCTTCCTGGTTCTGCTGGACAAAGGCAATGCATTCTTCACCCACGGGACGGCCATGGCGATGACAGTAAGCTGATAGCGTTTTGGTATTTATTCTTGGCCACGTGGCTGATTCTAAATGGATTTATTACACGTATTACGTGCAACGAATGGATATATTTTCAATGAACATTTATCCAGTCTGGGAAGAAAAGAGCCAGAAGCTATGTTGGAAGGCAAGGTGAATGGGGCAGGGTTTGTGCAAGATGACACTGACACACACACAAAATGCACATGCACACCAAGGCTAAATCTACAATTTCCAGTCTACCTTAATGGTGTGCTTTTGGAATACAGTGAAAACTCATTATATCATGAGATCAGAAATGCTCAGGAGATAGCAACCAATAAAACTGACAGATCCTCCTCACTTTACGATGCTTGTCTTACGGTATTTAGGTTTTACGTTGATGTGATAGCGATGCATATTCAGTAGTTAACTTTGAATTTAGATTTTTTCCTGGACTAGGAAATATATGGTGTACGATAATTTCTACTGATGCTGGGCAATGGCAGCATCCATGCAACCACGCTTCCAGTCTCTATAGCAATTATGAGTGTTAACATCTCATACAGTGTTTAACAAGGTATCGTAAGTAGTTATTTACTTATCATACTGTATCACATTTATATTTGACATATTTTCCACTTACGATGAGTTCATCAGAATGTAACCCCATCGTGAGTTGAGGAACACCTGAATCAGTGATTTCCACAGTGTTTCAGTGAGCAAATGGTTTCATCAAAATAAATTATAAATCCAGTTTCAGGCCAGACTTCCTGTTTCCCAAGAACATAATCCTAATCTTGGAGATGCAATCCCTCTAGAGTGGGCTTAGTCAGCCCATTGACCCTGTGGAATGACCTCAGAAACTCCATTCCAGGTGCCTTTCGGCAAGACTCCTTATCAGGTACCGAACCACCTACTCTGGAAATGGAAGATCAAAAAATGAAGACCAAAAAGATCTATTTCTATTCCAGGGTGGCCTTTGCCTTCTACTGCCAGGCCATAAGGACCACTCCCGCCAACAAGTCAAATAAGCTACAGCTGCAACCTGTACTTTAAATATAAATTTGCTGCCTTGGTAAGTCTCATACAGTACATTACTAAGGCCCAATGGGCAAGTCAGACAATAAAGGGGCCTGGTCATAATTCAATCACCTCTATGGAATACTTTGTTGTATGGGAAGGGGTATTGTCCTGCATTAATATTATCAACTTTTTGAAAGCTGCCAACTTCTTCCTGTGCCAGTGCTTGAAGAAGGTGTCTTCTAGAATTGGCAGTATATCTTGCAGTTAATTGCAGTTGCATAATTTCTGCACCACCTGGGTACCTGGAAGTCTCCCCTTTAATTTGACAGAAACCATCGGCAGTTCATTTGCGTCGTCTTCTCTCTATGTTTTTTCCGTCCACTTTGTCTGTTGGCCACAAAACACGTTTGAAAGGTTTAGCAGCTCCGATCCCTTTGACTGGCACTTTATTATTTTGTTTTTCTCTGCAAGATCCTTTTCAGACCATTTTAATAGTAATAATAATGTGCTTAATAATTCTGCACAGGAAAGTATCTATGTTTTCCGGTTTTTCCCCCAAACAAAGAACTCGGACCAAATACTGAACATGCACTGCTTTTAAACAGCTCATTCTTAATTAGAGATTCATTTGGACTGAAAATATTGTTCGGAAGAGAAGATACAAATAAAATACACACTTGCCTAATAATTTTGCAGTGTACGTATGATATATTTTATATATTTCAGTACTTATTTTGTTAACTTGTCATCCTATGTTGTTTGTTGTTGCTGCTGCTGCTGCTGCTGGTGTAGCTGTACATTCTTGCATGTGACTAATAAAATTATTTTATCTTGGGAGAGGATCCACTAACCCTATACTAGATAAGTGGCTATGGAAGGGATGAAAGGATTTAATCCAGCCTTTCGCAACCCAATCCTTGGGGACCCCCCAAGCAGTGCAAATTTTTGCTCCTTCCCAGCCCCAGGACACCTGTACCATGAATTGATTGGCTGGGAGCTGGAAGGAAGCAAAAATTCAGACTGTCTGGAGTACCCCAAAAGCTGGGTTGGGAAACAATGATTTAACCCGAAAAGTGAAATTATAAAATTACAAAAAAATACAACCCTTTTCCTCTACTTGCTGAGACTGGAGTGGTGTAGATGTGTAAATGTTATTTGGGTTAAGAGCTTCTGTGACGTGATTTAGCTGGTAAGTGGGAGTGATTCCTACAGGCTGTCAACATGTGTTTGGCAGGCATATCAAGAAATCCTCATGACTGCACCGATCTGACTGCCGTGTTCATCTGAAAGTTACCGCAATGCCTCGAGATTGCTTGAGCAGAACATTCCAGATTATCTGTAGAGAATGATGAAAGCCTTTGGGCCTCTGATACCTCCTTCAGACAAAGCCTTAAGTTAGAATATATCTCATTTCACACAAGCCATCTGCCCATAGGGACCCAACCCTTACCGTGGAGGCTCCTGTTCAGAAGGAGAGAACTGATAATCTGCAAAATGAATGAGAACATTTTTTTTCCCAAGGCATCAGCAGTTTTAAACTTGCTTATGCTAATCTTATATGCTACATAGTGAACAACATCTACTGCTACCTGATCTATCAGCATATTGTAAACTGTGCTCTTCAGGTCAAGTTTAAGACAGAACTGGTTCCTACTGTCGACTGCTAGCTGTTTTGAGTCATGTGAGTTTTGTATTGTGTCAGTTTAAGAAGTGGAAGGGAAGTACGGCACTCTGGCACAAGTTGGCCACCCATCTGAAATTATGCTTTATTCGCCATAAACACAGGTGCACTGGAATGCTTTTTTGTACATGGCTAACCAAAGGTTTAAGAGCCTCGCTCAAGAGCACAACGGACATGTGACTATTTGCCCCGGACAGAGGTGGTGAGTGATTGAGTAAGATGTCCTGTCAGCCCCATGCCGAGTGCTCCGGAGGACCAGCTGGTTCATAGGTCAATTCAAGCACCCCTGAGAGGAAGAACCTGGGGGTACTAAAGGAAACGCAGTCAATAGGGGCAACCGCGGTACCTTAACCAGAGCATGTAACAGACTATTAAGAGAGTATCATTTTCATGGCTTATCCTCTAGGCAGATGTGTTTTAGTATCTGGGAACATCTCCTACATTCTGTCAGCCATGGCTCAGTTCTGGTGTCTTCCCAAAAGTCTGGGCTTATTTAGCATTCTGGCATCTCAATAAAACCCCCATTTCACTCCTGCTCTATCCTTGGCACTGAATCCCGGCCCTGTGGTTGCTGCTAAATGTCAAAATGACTCTGTACTTGTCTAAGGGGAAAAAAAGGTGCTTTTAGCTTGGTTTCTTCTGAGGACGAAGACAAGGCTTGGCTTGGGATGGCTAAGTGTATGCCCGTATGCCAACAAATCAACCCAACTCGCCGTTTGCTTTTACATGATTCGTGTTTACCTTTCCTTTCCCTTAAGTATTATGCAAAAACATGCATCTGAGAAATGGTTTGAAACACGACCAAGTAACAAGTTAAGAAATGACTTCCCCTCGGCTGTAATTCCCTGTAATCGGCATCGGTGTGTGGGGCTTCAGCTTTGCCGATACTGTATGTTGATAAACACAGATTTCAAGACGACAGCCTGTTAATGGCTCGCATTTAATTAAATCAGGACGCTAAGCTCATGCAAGCAAGGGAAACCAGACAGCTATGAAATCCTCCTCCAACTAAGAAACATCTCTTAGCCCTCCTTATTGAATCCAGCACCGAGCGACTTGCAGGAAGTTGTGTCATTACAACACACTACACCTCCCTCATTCCAGACCTGTGAAGTCACAAAAAAATTCCCCTAAAATCCACATACTTGCAGCCTAAAAAAAAAAAGAAGCAAGACGCATGAGGACAACTTCTGAAATGGCCAAAATAGCCGTTGCATTTGGCCATGCGACATGCCACTGGCACGGTCCTCTGCTCGGCTGGTCCGAGTCTGGGCTTCGGGGTGTTAGAGAGGGGCTTGACCGCAGCAGTGCAGACAAACAGGGAGGCCCGTTCAGGGCAGGCAGCAGACTCTGGTCCCCGACGTGGGCCTCCCTGAACAGCATGCTTTCCAAGACCCAGCCAGACACAGAGCTTGTGAAACACATTCAGGACTGTCCTGTCTCACAGGTGCAGACCTCCGAAAAGTACCACTCTCACTACCACAAATATTCCCAAACCCAGTAGGGGTATGGATATCCTGGCAGATTCAGGGGGCCCAGCACTTTGCAAGGGCCCTTGAATATGTAAAATTATAAAATTTTATTGAGGTCTGACATTATTTTGGCAGGGGGCAGCTCCCCAAATTTCTAGCTACAGCCCTTCAGACCGACAGCAGTTACAACCTACTCATACAAACAAACATTCAGGCATCATATCACAACTGAACCTGACTGACAGCCTCTAATGAACAGAAAAAGCAAAGGCAGTTACAGACAACAAGCAGTAAATCCGGCTTTTCAGAATAACTTCAGCTCTGAATACGCACAGCGGGGTTTCTGACAGCATTAATATACCAAAATATCAACCACAGTGGCTCTGCCACACATAATACTATTAAATGCTTGTTCGTGTGGAAGAAATGCGGTCCATTAATATACTCATCAATACACATTTCTTAGAAGATCCGTGGCAAGTGAGATCTGCTATGAATATTCAGGTGAGGGCAAGATGCTGATTTCTTTATCCTCAGCTTTTCCCCATGACTGTTTACTCATCATTTACTATTGTGGTTCACTACAAGAACCCTAATTAACTAAGTGCAGAAAACATCTTTCAGCCGAATCACCAGAGCCATTAGAAGGGGCAGTGTGGGGCTTCGCAGATTAGGATACTGTCTGTGATTAGGTAAGGTAAGGTAAAAAAAAAAAAAAAGGTAAAATAACACCTGTTTGCATTCAGCTTTCAATATGATTTTTTTTTTAAGTTTTGTGGAGTGTTGATAATAGCAGTTCTGGGAGGAATATGCCAGACACATAAGAACAAGAATCCATCTCATTTGAGATTGGAAGATATTATGGAAAAATTAAGAAAAATCCTTCTGGATTCTAGGGTTTCTTTATTAGTCTTTGTTACATCACCATTGTCCCACTAATCCACTGTAAGTTAAACCTAAAATTTATGTATTTAACAGTTGCTTTTATCCAACACAGGAAAAAAAATTGAGAAAGCAGGACGGTACCTGGAGCAATTGGGGTTAAGGGCCTTGTTCAGGGGCCCAATGGTAACATCACTCAGCCATCTGGAGAACTGGAACTGACGACCTTCCAAGCACAGACACGGCGTGCTGACCTGCCAGGCCATACAGCACCCATCAGGTTAGAGGTGCGATGTAGTGGCTTCTCTTTACTGACTGATTGCAGGATTGCAGGACTTGCTGCTCTTTAGCTGAGCTTAGAAGGAGTGTCTCAAGGTGAGTGCACTTACAGGAAGGTGACATCATTCAGTCACTAATATTTACAGAAGTATTACTCCATTAGAGGACTTTCTCACGAGCTGTTATTGTTTTTCTTGCGGAAATCAGTTCTATTAACATTCAATTGCTTATCTGATAAAACATACAAAAGATATTTTTTAATATCTAATATTTTTGGCTAGAAAAAAAAATATTCCTAGTTTATTCCTTGAGAAGACATAATATTATGGCTATTAACCAAAACTTTGGTGTGTCTAAATTATGTTTTTGAAATAAAGGGGAAAAAACATATACACATATTTTTTAATATGCTTCCGTCCTAACTATACTAATCAATACTCGATTGATTCACCTTTAAAAGCTGTGTGTAGCCCTGTACCACCTTTTAAACATCTGGGTCTTGCATTATTCATAGACTGTCTTTGCCTGATTACCAAGCTGGCCGCTAGACAGTGATCTTTCTGCCATCTATCCTCACTTGGATTCAGTGTCGGGTTCTCCCTGGGCCTCTGCAGGATATTCACGTTCCTGTTTTATCCTCCAGGGTTTCCTTGACACTTTAGCTCACTGTCCTGGCTTAAAGGACTCTTGTGGAGTGAATCAGGGCTTCCCTGAGGACTTTCCCATGTTAGATTCTGTCCATCTTATCCGCAATCCTTTCAATCTTCCTAAGCCCCGCCAATGCGGGGGGTCTTTGTGACAAAATGCTGCCAAACACTGTTAGAAGTGGTGCTACCAATGGTGATTCTTGGATTTTTTTAAGGTGGGGGGCATACGAGGGTTCAAAATTCATATAGAGGGGCCAACCATATCGTTAGCCAATGACATGTTTTGAATCAGTGAGTGACAGAGTGGGCCAATCAGCTTTCAGCTAGAACTAGTGCCTGTGTGGCCCTGTCTCTGGATGCTACATAGGTCACAGACAGACAGACATTCAGAGATTTCCACAGGAAAATTAGGAGCTGAAGCACATGATAAAAACAACTTATTACAGATACCTCAGAATCTTTCTCCATATTTTCAATACTACAATACATGCCTTTTAGATAAATCTTTGTGCAGGATTTCCATCCAGATTCTGCTTCCTTCTTGCGTTTCTCCCATACTGGCCATGATCAATAGCACATGGCCACTTTCTCCAGTCTCATTTAAGGAGGTCCTTGTCAAACTCGCTTCTCGCCAGCTGCTCAGCTTCAGAGAGGCTCAGACTTCTCCCATTTTGGGTGGTGCGGTGTACATTCCACATCTCACATCATCAGACTAAGCATTTTCCAAGAAATATTCCATTGTCCAAAATGTTTTGATGACCCTCCCTTCCACACTCTCTTCCAGAATTTGTTTTTGAAGGATTCATTTTCATTGCATCCTTCAGCAGCTCGGGACTGATATAGTTCAACTAATGTCAAGTCAACTTTCATTGTGCATACTGCTTACCTTCCAGCAGGGCTGCAGCTAGAAATTCTGGGCCCCCAGACAAAATGTCACCTTAAGCACACCACCCAATAAACTTTATTTTTTCAGGTATTCAAGAGTCCCTGTAAAGTGCTAGGCCCCCGTGAGCCTCCCAGGGTACCCATACCCCTATTGCACCCCTTTTCTGTGTGACAAATGTTCTTCGCAGTAAGACACCGAGAAGTTTGTATAAATCATTTTAAAAAACGCATTGTTCCTGTAGGAACTGTATGCACCATACCTACATAATTACTAGGCATGTAACAATGCATCGCGAATCATTAAAAAAAAAATTGGTGTAAATGTATGACGATTCAAACTGGCTGATGTGGAAAATGAATCGCTACTTAACAGAAAAAAACGGTGTAACATTACATTTGATTTCACGATGTCAGTTCCACATTTGTCGTCACTGAGTATGCGATGTCGAAGTGTTTTTGGTTCAGATGGAACGCTAGACGGCATGTAAATTTGCTTTAAATCAGCGGTGTGGCAGCATTTTGGTAATCTCATACGAAAACGTTGAGAAAATTACAGCCAAGAAAAAAACGGCGTGCAAACATTGTAAAAGACTGATAACCTAGAAACGTCTATATCTGGTCACCCTATCTACATAGAAATAGACATCTATATAGAAACGTCTATTTCCCTGGAAGGAGAATACTAAGATGTACCCACTGCTTTCTCTTCTAGCTAAGGCATACCTCACCACACCAGCCACCTCTGTCCCTGAAAGGGTTTATTCGACTGCAGGGGACATTGTGAATTTACAGAGATCTCAGTTTCAGTCTGATAATGTTGACATGTTAATTTTCCTTAAAAAACCATGTAAATTTGAAGCTGCACATGCAAGCATTAGTTTATATATTTAATTTTTTTTTGTTATTTTGATGTAGGACTTGTTTTAAAAAACAATATTTTATTTAATTTCAGTTGCACTTTTAAGAAGAGGACATGTTTTGCACAGTTTGGTGAGATAAGAATTATTTTTGAGTCAAAATGTGAGAAAATCGTGAATCGCATCATGAGTTGAGTGTATCGTTACAGTACATCCCTAATAACTACCTAAACGGATTATGCACAGATCTCCATTCCAATCTCTCCCATGGGACTTAGCTACCATAGTTTAATCGTACAACTGGTTAATATGCATGATATATTTCGGTCATCACTCTTCTAACATGACAATAAAAGGAAGCGTTCGTGAACATTCACGGCGATGGGCATTCTTGTTAAAAGTGAAAGAGAGGGCACCATGGGGACTCAATCAGTGAAGGAGCCGTCCCTGAGTCTAAACCCAGCCCTACAGCTCATACTACGATTTGGATGAAATCCAGAGACTGTGACTGGGAGTCCTGGGGGGATTCATTAGGTCACAGTGACTCAGCCAGTCACTACATGAGTGCTTCCCATGCCTGCTTGGGTGCCTGCCGGTCGTGTCCAGGGACCGGCTGTCGCTTTTCCGAGCCCCTTGCTCCTTCACAGTGTTCCTCAACCCAGTGCCCCAGACAGTCCACATTTTTACTCCCTCCCACCTCCCAGCACACTTTAACCAAACAATCAAGAACAAACCAAACAATCAAGAACAAACCAAACAATCAAGAACAAACCAAATACCTGGAACAGGTGTGCTGGAAGCTGGAGGGCAGCAAAAAAAAATAAAAAGTAGATCGTCTGGGGGTCTCCAAGGACTGGGTTGAGGAACTGTGTTAAGAAGACTCAGTAGTGGCCAAATCACACACTCTTTAAGGAGGAAGGAAGAGATCGATACAGGGAGAAGCTGGCAGTTAGTGAATTTGTGATGTGTATCTGACATGCTGTATGGGGCGTCTGCAGAAAAGCTGGCTGGGCCAGAGGACAGAACGCGTCACAGAGGGAGTTTGGGAAAAACCATGAGCTTTGTTTTTCTGGTTTCCCCTTTTAAGGGTGAAGAAAGACTTGAGGAAGGAGAGTGGTCTTCACAACTATAACAAGGAAAAACAAAACAATGCAGAACAAATGGCAGTGTTTCGCATCCTAGTCCTTGGGGACCCCCAGACAGGCCACATTATTATTTCTCTCCATAAACACCTGTAACAGGTATTCAGCATTCTTGATTGTCTGGTTTGGGAGGAAGCAAAAATGTGTACTGTCTAGGGGTCTGGGTTGAGAGACACTGCTCTACGGCATAGGAAAAGATGCCATTTCAGATAGGACCAGGAACATCGGAACAACTGCGAGCACAAGGGACCGAGACAATCATAAACCTCAAACAACTTCCTGTTTACGGGAGCAAAAAATATTTCCTCAGAGGGCGGAAAATTGACATGAGTTGTGAAGTTTTCCAACCGCCATCCGCTCAGGTCGGACTCCAACTCCTACCAAGCTTCCCAATGAAGTTTTTTTTGTTTTAATAATTTCCAATAGAAGTTGTAAAATAACCCTATGTATTTTATTTGACAAATGCTTTTATTCAAAGCGCTGTACATTTGTTGAGAAGCAGTGACATAACTCTGCTGACCCTGGGATTTGAATCAGCAACTTTCCGATGACAGGCACAGCATCCAAACCAGCTGATCTGACGAACACAGCTGACATGTCTTAATAAAGAGACTATAAGTGTGGGGGGGTTAAATCGTCCCCTTTCCGTACTATATAGGGATTTCTACGGGTTATGTTACATAGCTAAAGTGAGCTTCTGATAAAACCCATCAGCTCCATTTTGCTCCTCCTTTGGGAGGGGGGGGGGTTCTGTGGCAGCTTTTATTCCATTAAAATGTCATCATCATAGCGAACAGCGGACCTACGTCACCCTTATGTGTCATTCAACACTAAAAAACATTTTGCTGTCCTAGTTCTGCATTGTCACCAAATCAGGAAATATGACATTGTTTCCCTCCTTTGATTTTATCATCCGTCTTCCTTAAATTCAGCAGCGGGCATTTAATTAACATTACTCATTATGGATTACTTCCGATTGTGCTTTTCTTGCCTCGTCAGCCAGAGTCAAGGTAGCATACAGTGTCACAACCGATGTGATTTGGCTGGCCGACCCCTTCAAGCTTATTAACATTACAGTAGATGTGCTGAAGTGAGAATCTAAGAATGATAGAAAATTAAGCCTGACTGTTTCATGCTGCAAATTCTATGGTCTTATTGACAATCATATTACATCATCGTGAATCACATGGGCCAAGATGGTAGCCCGGCATGGAAAGAAAGTGCAAGTCTATGAGACAATGAAATCTGCCAGCCAGGGCTAATTTAGCCTGGTAAATAACAGCCATCCATCTTACAGCCAGCAGTACCGGGGTCACAGCGAGTGTGAGAGCTTATTTCAGGAAGCGAATTGAAGACACGCCAGTCCATCACTGGCAACATGCACTAAGGACAATTTTGAAGCGCCAATTCACTTAACAGCATGTCTTTGGACTGTGGGAGGAAACTGTGCCTTTTTCCCACATTATGGGATTCATCCAATCTCCATAGGTACCTAGAGGGTGTGAGATTCAAACATTCAACCCTGGAAGTAGCAGGCAGCTGTGCCTTCTAGCACCAATGGAAGCCCAAGCAGTTCCCTAGGTGAGCTTCAGCGCCGGCACCGCCCACCTGAGGCAAGGTGCGACTGGCTTGCTAAGCCGGTGGTCTCTCAGAAGATGGGCGACAGAGGTGCCCACAAAGGCACTAATGGGTGATCGGCACTGCTGCTACCCATGGCACCAGGATTGCTGCCCACGAGCAGAACCAAATCGCTCAAATTACTTAAAAGTACTTCACTTGTGTCATTTTGTATATTAATGTCATTGCAGGTGACAGCGTGGCCAAGTCAGGGCCATGCTGAATAACACTCTGCCAAATGTAATTTCGCCCTCAGAGCGATGACAGAAGACACCCCTCTTTCTATAAGTTCTACCTTCCTGGCATGAAGAGGCATCCTGCAGGAGGATGACGTCAATGGAAACGGTGACTTTGGTGGTCCACTCGGACGTTCTGAGGATGGCAGCAGGAAATACAGGGTAGCCCTTGGACACCGGAAAAAGTGATGGGCGAGATTGCCGGAAGGGGGTTTTGCGATGGGCGGCGCTGTGGCTGTGGGATCGAGTCCTGGCCCCGAACTTCCAGCCCATGTTTGAGGGTTTTTGCTCCATACTCCAGGTCCCTCCCAAAGTCACGTGTTTTACATGAACTGATGGGGTTTTGTGTGTTCTTGCTTAGACCAGCATTCAGTCCCGGGTGTCCCCCGGCCTCGTGCCCTGTGCTTCCTGGGATTGCCCTCCAGGCCCCCTGTGACTGTGCACTGGATAATTAAGCTATTATGCAAAATGGATGGACACATATGTGCAGAGAGACACGAAGACATGCCTAGGCCCCTGCCAAGTCCAACAAATCCCCCCCTCCCAAACCAAGGCTACCATTATCCACACTCACATACATATGCCTCCCCCTAGCGTATGAGGTCCTGAAAGTCTCTGAAATTCTCCCCCTTATGCAGCTCTGCAAATATGAGAACCAATTTACATATTAAGGGACCATCTAATAGCTTAAGTGTAGTCATGACTTGACTTTGTTGCACATAATTCATGAGCTGTCACCATATTTACAAAATGTTGTGTATGGCCCCCCTGGTCTCATCTAATGGACTTGCTCGAACCAACCATTCCAACACCCCCCATCCCCCATATTACTGTTGCATTATCATCACCAGAAATGGTCCGACAGTATGAAGCTAGTCTAAAGCATCAATCTGTACAAAAGCTGGCATTCAAGATGAGCGTGTGGGCGTATAATATTACATAAGAGTTAATATTAGTTAGCGACATGGTTTTGCAAAGCAAAAGTAGCAGCCAATCATTACCGATCTTTGAAACCCAATCAATTCCTAGGCATTGAACATGCAAACAATTAGTGCCATTCAGGTCAGCAGCCTCTGCTGCCATTATCTAACATAACATGGACATTTTGCAATCAATGTTACCAAAGCTGTATGAAATATCTATTGCTGTTCTCCATAACAGAGGATGTAACATCCATAACATCTCCTATTGTTCATGTGACAAAAAGCAAATGTTTCCATAGTGACTGTTTTTGAATGTAGTCAAGCCGTTTGTTTAAAAATCACTTTAAGTACTTTTCTAGGAACCCAAACTTTAGATCTCTCAAAATGCTTGCTCATTTATATCACATCTATATAGACTGCATTTATGCTCAAATATATGTTACTATTACTACATTTGTATGCATTACTCTGACTACCTTAACAATATTTATAAAATGCTTGAACATTTTATTCTCTAATTTTCAGATTTGAGCACAAAAGTATCTTCACCTCACATTAAACATAAAATTATCTAATTGTCTTTTAACTAGCACAGCAGCTGAGGTAAACTGTTACAGAAATAAAGATCTCACCCATTCCAGCAGGGAGAAAACACATCCAGCTTATAAAGGGAACTAGAGAATCAGCATCCAGGTCTGACTAAGACCTGGATTCAAAACAACTATATTGACACCAGAATGACAAGGACAAGCTGTCTACGAAGTCAGTATAGGCCACCTTAATCGGAAGTACTTGCTGGTCATTTAGGTCTTACAGGGATGTCGGTTTTAACTTCCTGTATGTGATTTTGCATACTACTTTATACCTTCCACTGCAATATAAATCAACATAGCCACTTAGCCAAAACTCTAAACCCAAACCAAAACTCTAAAACCAAACCAAATTTTACATTTTATTAAATTAAAACCAAAATATTTTGAACTGTTGTTTAATTAGACTTTAATTTGAAATTATTTTTAATGATTAACAAATAATTATTATTATCATCATCATTATAAATAGTACTACTAATAATAATAAAGTCACGTTTTTCACTTTTAAATGCCTCACTCTACATACTAGGCAATAGGTTCATATAGACGAGACATATTCAAATAAGGAAATGCATGCATGTAGTGTGTGCTGAGTATTTTGCATAAGTCACAGAAGTTTACTGCCAACCTGACTAAATTAGCAGAGCTGCAAAAAACAGAAGCTTGCAGCTCGCTTTGCATAATGTCTCCAACGATAAACCCATAACACACTACAGGCTTATAATTGTGTGTGATTTATAAAGGGCTATGACGGCAGTTTAGAATAATAATTAACGCTGTCTCGTTGGCAGAGCTGTATTTAGCCATGGTGATTTATCTATAGTGTTTTTCTTTTACATAATTTGTTACCTCTGCGCTGTAACGAAGACCCTATATGGATTTATTTACATGGCCATGCTAACGTTAAGTTTAGTACATGAGTCAATCACACACCAGGTTTTATATTCGGAAGTATCTGGACGTCTTATTTGTCACTTAAAGCCATGCACCCAGCCATCTACGGCCATTGCAATACTGCCTAATGAAACTGTTTACCAAATATTGCCCACCTACAACCATACCAGCTTATGAACTCTAACGGGCTTTAAAAATTAAATTAAAAAAGGAATTCAACAAAGTAACGGACCAAAAAAGTATAATAATCTTGGTAAGTTGGCTGTCCGTCGGGTAAAACAACCACGCAAGTGACCTTTCCAAATGTTTAGCCATACGAACGACAACAGCTCTACGACCCTTCCTTACTGTCCCAAGTATTTATTATTAATAATAATTATTATTATGCAATTTCTTTAGCGACTGGCCGAACACGTGTTCCCCGATTTTGTTTTCATCAACAATATAACGCGAAGGCTGGAATGATGACAGGACTGTATGAGGGACACGGACGATCAGAAATAAAACGAGGCATCCGCCACAACATCAGAATAATACAACATCTCTCCTTATAGCCGTGCAGTAGCGTCACGCCGCTTACCCTTCTCCTGATTGCAAACGATCTCTTCATCCTTTGGGTTGGCAACCTGAGTAATTATGGACGTGCTGTCCATGGAAACGGACGGATTGTTTTTCTTTCCCTCCCTCTCTCACTCCCCCTCTCGCTTTCCCCCCTCGTTATTTCTCAGTGTATGTTCCGCTGGCTACAGCGAGAGCGCAGACGGCGAGCGTCGTTACTCCTTCGGCCGCTAGGAAAGCATCAGCGGAGCCGCACTGGGCATGCAGCGCGCCGCCGCCGTCTATTACAATATCCGCGCACGCATCGGAATAGGACCACAATAAGCCCGAGTGCACGGGAGAAGTGAGCTGCGGAGACTGGCGGTACAGAGCCAGCCGGTCCTCCTTCAGACTCCCGCGGGGAGGGGGAGGCGCAGCCCCCGCCTCCAGCTCGTCCGGTCGGCGTCCCTGTCAAGGCGGCGCAGGTCCGGCACCATCACGGTCAAATGCGCCCTGTGTGAAGGCGCCGTATGCCGAGACTGATTTATATAACAGCCCCCTTAAAAATACTCGCTGGCTGTGCGGTCAGGAACGCCTATGTATGTATGTATTATTAATTTAATCCAAAGCATAACTGCACGACATCCGTGTGAAGTCAGCGCTGTCATGATGCACAGAAACGCAAAACACAAACGTAGAACTAATACATTTCTTTAAAATAGTAACAACCGGCCACTGATAATTCCTTTATTAAGAACCGTCGCCTATCATATTAGATTGATAAAGAAATAAAGGAAAGGAATATTCGGTACTTGGGACAAAAATCGATGCCATGCTGCTACTCCAATTAAATTGTTGAACTCTTAGGTTATTTGGGCTTTATTCGCTGTGAACCCGCACTAATAAAAATAATTAAAGCACTACACTTGTGCTCGCGATTCGTTTAAAATTAAAGAAATGCTACTGCGTAAGAAGTATAGCATGCCTAAAATCCGTGTATAGAATTAAAGATATAGACTGATAATGAGAAAAAACCTGTTGAACTGCGTTTTCACAATGATAATTGGACGCCCATTTTCAAAAAAGGATATAGAAATAATTCGTTAAACTATAGGCCAATCAGTCTAACTTGTATAACTGGGAAAGTTATGGAGGTTATAATCAAAGAGAAATTGGTAGATTACCTGGACTTAAATCACATTTTGAGGGATAGCCAGCATGGATTTAGGAGAGGTAGATCCTGTTTAACAAATCTGCTGGAGTTTTTTGAGGAA
>JAODKM010000001.1:23086130-23102511 GCA_026780845.1 Petrocephalus sullivani
TTTAAGGAAGCACTTCTTTACACAGCGGGTAGTTAGAGTATGGAAT
Source organism: Petrocephalus sullivani (assembly GCA_026780845.1). Lineage (NCBI taxonomy): Eukaryota > Metazoa > Chordata > Actinopteri > Osteoglossiformes > Mormyridae > Petrocephalus > Petrocephalus sullivani. The sequence goes on from JAODKM010000001.1 coordinate 23,086,177, forward strand.
AGTCTTCCTGATAACATAGTGCAATCTGAATCCTGGTCTCCTCCATGCCCCTATTGTACTTTGTCAGATGTGAATTGCCACCAGAGTGTATGAAGAACCTAAATAACAGACAGTCTATATTCTGTTCTAACTCCATATTTATTTCTAAGGGCTGATATCATTCCTTATAGCAATGTGACCTCACTCATGCAATCTTTTGTGGTTTCCCATACTTCCTCCTCTTGAGAGGTTGGGTACGGGTAGACAGTAGTGATACTTTATTAATTTCCATGGGGAGATTCTCTTTTCACCTACCCCATCACCATGCTCACCATGAGACACACTGACACATATACAGGTGAGCGCAAGCTGGGGGTGGGGGTCATGACCCAGAGTGAGCTAGTGTGCAGCAAACCTGGAGCTGGAGGTTAAGGGCCTTGCACAAGGGTCCAACGGAAATGTCACTATTCTACTGAGGCATGGATTTGAAATGGTGACACAGCATTGTTACAACCTTATATAAGGACTGAAATGCAAACAGAACTTAACCACCCAGTGCAGAAATGAGATGTTACCATGAGCATCTCCCAGCACTCTGTGACTCTACCCTCCCAGCAAGTCAGCCAGCTGGGATTCTCCAGGATTCCAGGCACCACAAATCTTCTCCAAATCTTTTGGAGGAGAGATTATGAGAGTTCAGCCAATAACAATAAAGTCAAATTAGGATAACATTTCATTGTCACTCATTGTCTTCTTGTTACTCAGTATTTTTTGGAGGCATATGCTTTTGCCCACAATCCAAAACAGGAAGAATTTCAATGCAACGTGCAAAAGATTAACATAGTAGATCTTAAACATACTGAAGCACGCAGTCACATTACCAAAAACTTCACAGGGGTCTACGAATGAACAAGGAACTAGCTGATGAAGTTAAATCACCTTCTCTACCTCTGTCAGTTCCTTCTCCAAGGTGTACCTTCTCCCCAGATCTCAAAGGAAAGCTGAGAACCCTGGAAATGCCTGGTGAAATTTGAGCTGTTTGAAATGACAGTAAAGGAGCAAACAGCATAATAGAGCGGAAGTGACGATTTACTATGCACTTGGTGTCATACTGGATACATACCGCACCACCTTCCTATCCACAAGCTCAATAAATGCACAGAAGGGACAAATAGTTATGCTATATTTCTGCTATCAATTTGTAATGCTGAGGGCTGTCCAAACTGGTATGAACCCCACATAACTGAGCAGTCTGAGCAGCACTGAGCTCTGTCCTTGGTGCCTCCGAATTCCTACAGTATTGTTGCATATGAGGGAAAGCCCTTCAGAATTAAAAATGACAGAGGTCCCCAGCTTATTTCAATGTGCTCGTTCCTTACAAGAAATTTTAATCCAGATCATACAGGTTAAGAGCTTTATTAGCTTTATAATCAGGTGCGTAGTATATGTGATTTCTGCCCTGAGCCAGTGGTAGTCAGCTCTGAATCATATTTAAGCAGCCCTAAGGATTCTAACATTAAAAAAGCGTTCTGTAATAAGTAAGCTTTTATTGGGGGCACATTCAGTGTACACAGACAAGGACAGCAACATTGTGAAAACTCATGGAGCAAACATACTTATTCGGTGCAGGGCACACTGCTGAGGCATGCGTGCTAACATACACGTGTCTGACCTGAAGCCCCGTGTTTCAGCACTACCCCCTGAGCTACCTGGGTGCTAGAAATCATGCTTTTAATTTAAAACTTTTAATGATGTTTGCATTACTGTACGAGTTCAATGGTTGCTTTGCACTTAGTGTGATGCCATTTCCACTAGAAGAAGCTTCATAACACACAGGTCTGGTAATTTACTTGTTCCCTAATATACTGAGAAAACTTTTATAGTGTGTATATGAGTTTATTTGAAACTAGAAAAAAATCTAAGAAATAGTACGCTAGAAAAAATGTGTTTAAATCCATTACCTTCACCAGCAGATCCTTGTCAAGACATGGCAGGTAGGATGGAATAGTACAAATGACACACATAGGAACAAGACGGTCATCAGAGCTCATCTACAAGATTAAAATGCATTTTGACAGAACTCTACTGCAATTAATGAATACTAGAGGAGCAGTCAATGCATGAAATGAAAAACTTTTTTTTCTGGGAAAATGTACTAAAATAAAACTAGATTTTCACCTATCTAGGCCGTCCTCACAAATCCATCCATCCATCCATCATCTAATTGCTTATCCTGATCAGGGTAGTCAGGCCAAATGTACCAAATAATATTAATTAATATAGTATGTTTCAGGCATATATAATGGTTCATATATAACATCAAGAATTGTAGACAGCTTTCCCTGAATGGCAAATTGTAACATAGCATTTGTTAATGTAATTAGAAATTACATTTACATGTCTGAGGGCCTCTCAAATAAATAGCTATTAAATTATAACCTGTGATTAACAGTAGTGGGGCCTTTGTCGAAAGCACCTCTTTTTGCCCTTTAAGGTCGCTGTCGATGCACCATCTGCACACCAGAAGCCACGGTGGGCATCATTTTAATATTTTAGTTGAAGGAGCTGCAGAGGTCACATGTTATAAAGGCCTGTAATTGTCCAAGTGTCTCCAGCTCTGCACCTCATACTTTCCACAGGCCTGTTTTTTGTGTGATCTACACTGTGTTTAACCATCCACAATATCCCAGGAAGGGAGGCAGGCACGGCCCCTCAGGGAAGAAGGCTGCTGCTTCACACCCCCAGGCTTAAATCTGGACCAGGCTGTCTGTGTGTGCATGTTCTCCCTATGTTTGTGTGAGCTTCCTCATGTGAGCACAATAGGGGAGGGGGTTAGCGCTGCCAAATAACCACCTGTGAAAAAAAAATATCACCAAAAGTTGTTAAAGAGGGTTAGTCTAAGATCTAGGAGCATGGCTACAGATGGCCACAGACTGTCTGTTCACCCCAGGAAAATGTTGGGCACGCCCGTCAGATTTGTTCTGACACTCAAGGTTTCTCTGCTTAAGTAAACTGGCGTCACAGCACTGGCCTCAGCGATGTTTATACAGTATATATAAAAACCATATTATGTTCAATTGCCAAGCTGCACTGTCTGACCTAGTAACATGTTTAGAATGCATAGCTAGGTCAAAGATTTTCAACATGTTAAGAAATCCAGCCCATCTAGGATTTACCTCAACCTTGTTCACTGTGCATTCTGGTATATGCACCAGGTTGCTCTGCAACCATGACCAGGAAAAACAGTCACATGATAGATGGATGGATACACATATGCCAGTGGTATCAAATAGAACATGCACCAGCATTGTCAGTAAGTAACTACTGTCTACATTTCAAGCTGTCTGCTTGCAAACTCTTGTGATCCAAAGAATTCCTGTGTGGTGCTGTTGGGATTCTTTAAAGTTGATGGTTGCTATGGTAAAATCAATGAATATTCATGAAGTTGTCCCATGTGTCAGTGCTCTACTAACAGGGCTACAATTAAAAGCCCTGGTACACTGAATTTTAAATGCATATGGGTACTATTTTTCTTTACAACTTCTTCCAACACTGGGAGCTGAATGTCAGCCATTTTATTTTTTGAGCACTTACGGGGAAATAAAGACCTTGAAAGAGCTGGCGGTCCTCAGTTTTGGTTTTAATATCATAATATACACAGCGATTAAAAGAAGCAGCCTGAAGAAATGCAGCAGATGTGGAGGCTTGAGGAAATGCTGATCATTTGTGGGGTGTACAACACATACAGACTGTCAGCACTGGAGCACCTGATTCTGATGATGACAGCAGCTAATTTATTAAAAAAAATAAAAACAGAAGGATGGCTCTTTGATCACAATGCATGTAATATGGTCTAATGGCCTATTCTGGAAGAGTTCCTCTTTGATGTTTTCCCTATCTAGGGAAACCATTAAAAGGTACCTAATGCAATGTACTTAAGATACAAGTAAGTATCTTAAGGGAACTACTTAAGTAGTTTTATACAAAGATACATAGAAATATTAGTATGCAATAATAAATATGCCATTATTTATATTAGTATTTGTATTGTTATTATCATTATTGATAATAAACAGGATAATGATCATTTTTATTTAAAGGCACCTTTAAATAAATCAAATAAAGGCACCCTTTCAGAACACTCAAGGTCATCTCACAAAGAATAAAAACAACACGCAATGACACCAATAACATCCGACATGACAGAGCAATAAATCATGAGCTTTCAAGTAGATGGACTCAAGATGAATATGCCAGCCTAAGAAGATAAGCTTTGCATTGATAAACCCCTTTGCATCCCAGGATTCTCACTGAACTGCCCGAGCTTCACAGACCTTTTGGCTTCTCCAAGTCAAGAATAACAAATTCATCACCGGCATAAACTCTATCTGCCTCTCAAGGAAGGTGACAATGAAACAGGAGGATGTCATGCTTGCCGTGTCTCTCGTGCTGTGCTCAGAAACTGATTTCTTTCAGATAAAATATTTAAATGTTAAGAATATTACGATCTTGTGGCACTAACTGAGTGTCAGTGGACTGAAATATCAGTAAGATCTATATCACCGGAGGAGAGAGTTTGCCGATTTTCGTTAAAAATGTAAACATTTCTGCACTGTACCCTTGGGTTCCAGGCAGGTGACGGGAAAAGCCCCCCAGCAGAAATAATGTATGGGCAATACCAACCTTGTGGGGTTTTTCAGACCTGGGAGTAATATGTGTGTTCTTCTCCTTCCTTCACCCACTGGGACAAGTGGCCAACAGCAAATTTTATTCCACTGGAAGCTTCCCAGAAGTAATAATGTCTGTGTTCTTGTACCATGGCTCACAAAAAAAAAAAAAAACTTCACCTGTCCTATAAATCAAATGCTACTAACTTATATTGGCCAGCAAAATAGCCTGCTTCCTAAAGAATCTTAAATCTGTTTCATTTTCACCTTTTGACCTTGTATTTCTTACATTACAGTAGATTAATTTTGCAGATGCATTTATTATATGTTTTTGAGAAAGCAGGGTCAGACAGTCCCTGGAGCAGTTGGGAGGTAAGGTCCTTACTGAAGTACCCAATGGTGACATCACTCTGCCAGCCCTGATTTGAACTGGTGACCTTCCGATTATAGGCTTAGTGGCGTTACCTGCCGAGTTACACACTACCCCCACTGGCACTACAATTCCCATTATTCCCATCTCTCCATTATTATCAAAGCCTAAATATCTTCTGCTTAAAGCACATTGGAATTTTCCTACATGTATCGTTGAAAGAGAAACATTTAATCATGAACCACAGAACAGACTTAACAATACAGAAGTACTGCTTGTTACAGCCAATGGGAAAGCATCGCTAGCCCATGTATACGAGAGTGTAGGATAAGGAGGGCACTTTGCATTCCCTCCAGCGATGCTGCTGACCCCCTGGCCATGTACCCAGAGATCCCGGCCCGATCCTAACGCCTGTTGTGGGGCACAGAACAGGGCCACGGGTGGCTGCTATATTTAGGTCTGACTCAGCCTTGCCGAATATCACAGACAGGAAGTGCAGATGGTGGGGTGAGAGAGACACAGTGGCCATTATAAAGTTGCCCTATAGATTTCCATACACATTCTTGTCACACTCCCCAAACAAGGCTCTTTTTTATAGCAAAAACTTGAGAGCAACATCTCTCAGTCTCTGTTCAGCTTAATAACTGTAAACATCAAGCATTTCACATGTATTTAATTAGTTAATTTCCAAAAGAGGATACATATTTTTTCAACAAAATAGGATCAGTCTCTGGAACAAGCTGAGGTTTAAGGCTAAGTGCCTTACACATAGGCCCAACACTAAAATCACTTTCCCAACCCTGGGATTGGAACCAAGGACCTTCTGAGCACAGAGACAGGACCTTACCTGCTAAGTCACACAGATTGAGCTTTTGCCCACATGTGGAAGTTTTATTGGACTTTATTTGTAACCCAACATAGGCAGTCCACAAATATGTACCGTGATCCACAAATATGTTTTTTTTTATTTGTATTGTGTAAAATCATATCCACAAAAATAAAAAAATACATCGTGGGGACACCAACACCACCGGGGGAACAGAGACACAGGCAGGACTAAGGGACGGCAGGACCTGCGGGAGCTTCGGGGACGGCGGGCCTCATCGGAGCTGCGGGGGCGCCGGACGCCCTAGGGCCAGCCTAGTCGGCAGGTGCAGTGGGAACAGCCGGATCTGCAGGGCAGAGATAGGGCCCAGGCCTTGACCTGGGTGGAGGCCCGCTCCTCCGAGCGTGTCTCCGCCTTCCTCGGCGGGAGACGGAGACTCTGGCTCTCCTCCTTCTGCAACCTTGTTGGAGTCGAGGACCCCCTCGGGACTGGACACAGGACTGTTCTGGACAAGCTGCGGGGTACAGGGTCCCCGCTCCTGAAATCAGGGACAACCCCACAGGATCCCACTCGAGGTCCTCATGAGGGTCCTCCTCCGGGATTGTCTCCTCTAGGACGGGGGCCAGCAGAGGGCCCGATCCCAGGTGAGAGAGCATGCTGGGCCAGGACTGGTGAGGAGGCAGGCACGGCGAGGCAGGTAGGAGCAATGGCTCGGGTGACGAAGTGGACTCCGGTGTGGAGCTGGGCGACCTGGTGGGCCCTGAAGAGGAACCAGGACTCGCGGCGGGCCTCGCAGAGGATGAGGACCTGGGTGACCGGAAGAGCCTGGGGGAGGATCCGGACCTCGGAGAGAACCCAAGGGAGGAGCCGAGTAACCTCCCCGGGTGCGCATTCGGCTCAGCGGCGCCCTCGCCTGGAACGGTTCCGGAGCCCTGCGACGGTCTCCTCTGTACCGGCCGGGTGTCCGGATTGGTCGTCGAAGAGCGCGCTGGGTGTGGGCTGCACGTCGGAGAGCGCACTGGGCGCGGAACGGACAGCGGGGAACACGCTGGGCGCGGCAGCACCTAGACTCTCCTGGAGCGTGGCGGCGCTCTTACCTGTCCCGGCCTGGAGCGTGCTAGGCGCGGAAGGGACGCCAAGGAGCACTTTGGGCGCGGACGACGTACCTGGGAGTTCTTACGCCGGGGTGTCAGGGAGCACACCAGGTGACCGGGGTGACGCCTCTGGGTGCGCAGGCGGCACCTCTGGGTGCGCCCGTGGCGAGAACAGAGCATCAAAGAGCGTACTGGGCATAGATGGGACGTCAAGGACCGCACTGGGCGCAGACGGGACGCCAAGGAGCGCAGACGGGACGTTGAGGAGCGACCAGTGATCGGTAGGACCCGGCGAGTGCTTCTGGTGATGCCCCTGAGGCCGTGGATGGCGTCCCAAGGAGCACGTCGAGTGCGGCGGTTCCCTCACCTGCACTAGGCGGGGCTTAGGGAAGCATGCAGGGCGTGGCACTGCCTTCTCCTGTGTCGGACTGGAGTGCACCGGGCGCATTGGGCGACAGGCAGGGTTCGGTGGGCACCACCAAAACAGGTTCCCCGGGGCCCAAAGCAGGAACCTCGGGAGCGGCGGGGACTGGCTCAGGAACAGAAGGCGGCGCCGAGACCAGGACAAACGCCGGAGGAGGCGCCGGAGCGGGACCAGGAACAGGAGGAGGCGCCGGAGTGGGACCAGGAACAGGAGGAGGCGCCGGAGCGGCTGTCACGTCCACCCCCGGATCCGTCGGGGGCGCGGCAGCGGCGTCGTCCCCGGGAACGGGCGACGACTCGTGAGCCGGCAGCACGGAAACAGGCGGAAGCGCCGGCAGTACGGAGATCTGAGGTGCCGTGGCGTCTTCGTCCTGGCTCGACAGGGACGCGGCAGCGATCTCACCCGGAACAGCCGGAGGCGTGGCGGCTTCCTCCCCTGGACGGCTCGGGGCCATGGTGGCGCCATTTTCAGGAAGGCATTTCCCCCTTCTGCGGAGCAAGCCCCGCATCAACCCCCGGAGTTTGTCCCGCAAGGAGGGAGATGAGTCCGGGGTGGCGGTGGCCAACACCGTCTGTAACGTGCCCAGGGCCCGGGTGGCTTCTGGATCCCGACGCAACGCCGGGTCCTCCTTTATCTGCCACCAGAGCCCCTGCAGGGTCCAGAACTCCTTGGTCCAGGCCGTCTGGTCCTCCCTCGTGAGGGGGTCCTCCTGGCCCGGAGGGGTGCAGCTCATGGAGAGCAAAGTGGACCCGACGAATACCTCTGCGGGCATCCGGGGCGAAGGCATCGTCGCTGGAGAGGCGAGGCTTGGCACAGAGCGCCCGGCTTCCTCGGCTTCCCGGGCCCTCTCCTCCAACTCTGAGAGGTGGCGTTCAAGCTGGTGGATCTGCTCTGCAGAGTCCCCCGGGGCGATCGCCAATATACAGTCCCCCAGCTGATCGATCGCTGGAACAAGTGGGTGCTCCTCCCGAAGGGTGAGACCCCGCAGCAGCTTCTCGAACCTCGGCCAGAGGTGAGACGACTCGATTTGTGCAGGAGTACAGCCGCTGGGTTGTTTGTTGTGGTCGGTAATTCTGTTACATGCTCGGCAGGATGAACGACCCATGCTCGCAGGCTGTTGGTTTCCAGCCCCTTTCAGGGGTATTTAATGTAAACAGGGCACAGCAAACAGGCAGAAACAGGAAGAGATCTACATGTAACCTTAGCACAGCACAGACAATTACCGACGAGGGGAACAGGACGCAGACTGACTAAATAGGGTAAGACATCAAGGAGGAAACACCAGGTGGGTGTGATTAGGCAAACAAAGGGATTGACACACCAGGTAAGTACAACGAGGATCAGGTGAGGCCACTTAAGCCCCGCCTGAGGGAAACACTGGGAAGCAGACACGTTGGGCGGGGCTGATCATGACAGTCACAGGCATAACGCGATCCACAAATAGACAGGATGTGATCCACAAAATACATTTCATATGAACAAATTGCTCCGTATTTTTGTGAATATGATTTTGCACAACAATAAATAAAAACTTACTGTATTGCTAATTCTAACGGACCCTGCATTTTAATTTTAACATACATGGAAAAACAAAGTGGGAAGTACAGCACCGAGTGAATTTTTTTCCATAAGCTGTGGGTGGGTGTACAGGAAAAAAAAACACACCTACAAAGAAATTCTCCCATCCCGGCATTTGCCATATCTACTTATCCAGTGAATGGTCGCAGTGCAAATACATAACCGAAATATCTGTTTGATTTCTTCAGAGAGTAAGTGCACCGCAAAAAGCACGACAAAGTTAAGTAAACATTATATCAAGTGAATGTTTCCCCTCACGCAATTCCTTCCACACACAGACTCGATTAAACAGTATGAACAACATAAATTCATTTAATGGACTGCACCATAATCAGCAAGCTGAAGGATTTATTGCAGCTGGATGTTGTAAAATAATCAAAGGTAAATGGCATGGCTCCTACAGTCCATATTCATGTTTACTTCTTGCATGTTCAAAGTCAGGGGCACATGGTCCATGGAATTTGGGGGGTGGTAGGGGGCTGCTTTAGAGAAAAAATACCTACAAATTATTTCATGCAACCGGATAAAACGTTATTAACAAAAGCCTGAATTACATCCATGTTTTGTAAAACAGAAGGTTAAATCTGGTGTCCCGAAAGCAAACATACGAGTTGACATGACTTTTCACAGATTCAACTGTATTATTCCACTGCAAGATTCCACTGATTTTACAGTGCACTTAATACGCCATCATCTACATTAGCACAACATCTGTTACTGTCCGGATAATACCGAGTACAAAAAAAAACATGTATCAAATGCACCACATGGACAAATGGTGCATTTGCTCAGGTAAAACCAAAAAAAAGCTTATACTTACTATATAATGGAGCCAGGTACCAGCATCATGAACATCAAGTTTTATAATAATTAAATAATAATAATAATAATAATATGCACATTTATTTAAAGCCTTTGATAACACTCAAGTTCATTTCCCAAACAATTTAAACAACACAGTAATGCCAGCAAAATCAGACATGACAAAACAATGACTGATGAGCTTTCCAGCAGATGGACTCAGAGTGAATATGCCAGCCTAAGGAGGTTTAAATTGTGTTATAGAGGTGCACTGTAGGAAAAGGCTCTATTAGGATAATTGGGGAAAATATGAACATTGAACACTCGATTCTCACCAACGTCTGAACAACAAACACTAAAAAACATCTTTCATACTTTAATTGCCAGTGTTGTCCACGCCACGCCTGTACCACGGTACTTAACTAACCAAGACTGACTCAGCTTCCTGTTTCTCTCGTCCACTGTCATACACACAGCATTAGACTTGCCCTTCATTCCACAGCCAGACCATTGACGCTAAGCGTCCATTGACAGCTTAATTCGCCATTTTGATAGATTACATAATGTATTGTGTTGTAACACAATGGTCAAATCACTTTTGAAAAGGACAGGGAAACATTATACAATGCATCAATGATTCAGAGGTAAAAACGTATTAATGCCTGCATTTCCCATCACGAACCCGTATCATATTTCCTTATTAATTCCTAGTTACACTGAAGCCAAGATTTTCATTAAAAAATGATGTATGCATCTGCTTGCCATGCAATCAGAACGTAATACTGAGCAATCCGCCAGTGCTGGCAAAACGCATCGTGCAGGATTACGAAACTAGAGACCAATTTATAGTTTATGACAAGAAATGTATTGGGATTAATGACAGCTCAGTATGTGCAGGATTATAGCGTTCTTACAAGCCATAAGAAAGCTAGCATTGACTCAAATTGATTACATATCAATCTGTTCATCAGACAGTGTTCAATATCTCATCATTTCTCTATAGGGTCATGATGGTGATACTATTATAGTAAGGATAGGCTGTACAAGCTTGGTGGGTCATACATAACACATAGATTTATGTACACAGAAGCGGTTCATCAACAACACTGTATAATTAATATGATTTCATCCATTAATTATTCCATAAATCCTTATCCAATGTGGGTTTTCTGCCTGTCCCAAGAAACACAAGGTAGACCTTGGGCACATACTGAACAGTCTATCTCCCTACTTTTGATTATAATACATGTAAAGCAAAAATACTCCTATGGTTTCAAACTTAAATGCATGGCTGGAGAAACACTGGGTTGGAATATTGATTGGTTAAGTACAATAATCCTTCCAACTCTGGGCTTCAAAGCCTCATTTCTTCCATCACAACTTCACAGGCTCTTAAATTACATCAGAGATTAAAACATCTGTCGCTGGGTATTGATCCCAGACACTGATGAACTGGAAAAAACATTTCTAAAACCGAGGAAGCCACACAACTCAGAAAGATGTTTTATAAAAGTGAAACATGTCCAGAGTAACCTCAGGTAGTGGCACCTCTCATTTTGTTTTCCGTGACATTTTTCACGTTTCTATGAGGTTAGGAATATTTAAGAGCAAATTGTGGTCCTTGACAATTCATATCGTGGGCTTCAGTGCAACTAGACTCATTAGCATTACAAAACTCAAAGTTGCCACTTTTGATATTTTTAGAAAACCATCTATCAATCAACAAGCCCAGAATTCTGACACCTGGGACAGTTTAATATTTTAATCCTTTATTTAATACTGTACAAAGTAGAGATGTGGTGCAGCTGCACTGGGCCCCATATAAACGGGGCTGCACTGAGGGTGAAGGGGGCCCTTTGCGGGGAAGATCAGGAGACTGCTTATCTATTAATTAGTTTAAATTACTGACAACACTGGAAACCAAACGACATATATACCCTTTGCCTGGCTGGCGAATGTCTCACCTAGTGCCCAATTTTAAATTTTCTTTTATTATGACAAGGCTATAAAAGTTTACATTGTAGACCTTAAGGATATTTCAGAAAGAAACCTGGTATATTTCTAACATTTAACCACTAAGGGACAGAGGCTTTGTTGGTCTGTTTTTGTATGAATATTTTTGGCTTTATACAGTATAAAACCTTTACAAACATTTACCATGCAAGGAGGGGCAGCCTTTGTCAATCACAAAGCAGATGAAAGTCCAGTGTTTTCCAGCAAGTAGGGACTGAGGTTGAACTTAATAGCATCAGTAATAGAATTCAAAACTAATATGGGGTCTTACTTAAAGGTCATAGATGATCTTAAGTTTGTAATTATTCTGCAGTTTTAAAGCCAGCAAATGTAGAAATTGAATCTGCTAGTGTCAGCAGCAGTAAGAAACATACAATGATTAGATCTGACTCAATTATAATTCAGTGGCACTATTATAAAAGCTTTGATTGCTGACTGAAGTCAGCCGGTTGTCACCCGTCAGATGTCCTTAGCCACCCCTCAGAGAAATCTACATCCCTTACTGTATTTCTCCAGGGAAAAGCAGGCCGACTGGCAAACTGCGAGGGACGTCGGCAAAACCTGCCCTGCTCCCCCAAAATGAAGATGAGCTTCTGTAGTTGTTCTAGTTGAGAAGTGACGGTCAGATGGGTAACTTGCTTATGTTTGTTTTTTAATATCTTATTTTGATGTCCAAGTCTTGATTGATCCCTGTGGGGAAATTGACTTTTCACCTCCCCCAACCTTGCTCTCCATGAGAGAAAGCTTGGCCATGAAGGGCAGCCACTTGTGCAGCACCCAGGGAGCTGGGGGTTAAGGTCAAGGGCACACAGACGGCCAGAGGCTGGGCTTGAACCGGCGACCTTCCGATTACAGGCACAGAGCTTAACCTGATGAGCCACACACTGGCCCAAGATTCAGCAAGATTCCGATATTTTGCGACGTAACCCGTCGTACCCCATGAATGCTTTTACCCTCACTTAGCCCTGTGAGTGGCTTGGTTCGGGAAGAGCAATTTTAAACTCACACAGTTGCAACCTAGAGAGGCAATCAATTTCAGAATAAGATTTATACTTAGCATGGCCGCATGCTAAGTGTTCGTGGGAGGCTCCTGAGCCTCCCGCTGCAGAGGCACTCGTAGAATAATAAACGCCCTTCTAAGTATTTCAGCAAAAAATCAATCTCTGCCTACCCAGCCTGTCAGTCGCGAGAAGCATGAGGCACCTTTAGCCCTGGTGAGATACACCAGCCCAGTAAAAGATTAGTATAACAGCAATAAGGCAACCAACATTAGTTCAAAAGCACTAGTGAAATACAATAGTAAAGCAAAACCTTAGTATAACAACAAAATAATTAACAAGAATTTAGCAGTACTACAGAGCTATAATAGGATAGTATAAAACTAGTTTAAGAACAATAACACCAATACCAGCTCAACACAGGAACTCAGTTACCAAGCAGTAGCAGTAATAGTACAAAGCTAACTAACACTGTTAAACTGTTTAGCTGTTATGTAAGCTAGTATATTCTATGGTATAGAATATCATCATTGATCTCATCCCATGGTTAAATAATATTAATATCTGCAAAAACAAATGTTGTCATCTTTATGCAGAATCTATGCTAACTAGGAGAATGGTTTTTGCTGTTATCATGGACACGGTTACATTTGAGAGGGGTGTCTGGGGCATGTTTTTCTTTGTATTAACCACATTAGACATTATAAAACGAGGCTCAGTAAAAGACAATGTTATAATCATGCATGATTTTACATTTTATCTGTTTTTTTTTTTTTTTATCTGAGAGCTGTTCCCCACATAACCCAAGTCAGTCTGCTCCAGAATAGAATAGTGTTTATGATCACTGGAAACTAAGAGGAAAAAAAAGTTAAAAAAAATAGTAGTAATAAAATAATGACATCCGAGGTTCGAATGGCGACTCACAGACACTGTGTCCAATACTCACGTGATCAATTCCCTGTGGTCAATATCACCACCAGTCATTCAATTTGTGTTCATGCAATCTGCAGCCACGTTTTATTTAAGAGGGATCACATTTCACCAGTGAGTTTCTGTGCAGCTACCGTATGCAACAACTTACAGTACAAAGCAACATTAATGCTACAGCATGCAGACAATAATGGATCAGTTCAGCCAGAAATATTACAGACAAGTCAGACTTGGATTTAATCAATGTGTTCAGGTTCTGGACCAGTTAATGGTCACCTTCAAATACACAGAACTGCCTCTTAGAAGGTACGGCTCACAGACTTCTAAACTCTTTGGCCTAGACTGTTCACCATGTCATTACTAACTCAATTAATTTAATCACTGTCATCTTTCCACACGCCATAGAGCAGATTCTCATCCTGAAAAACACAGCGGCAATTTGTAATTACTGCATGGCATAGATGTCTGTGCATTGTTTTAGAGAAATCAAGGCGCTTACCAAAACCTTTTAATGTGTGATTCTTAAATATGGTGAAACTGACTGTCTGATGATTGCAGGTTCACCATATTCAATATGACCCGGCTCCTGTAGAATGTGTCTTAATTGAGGCCATCAAAAGGGCACTGAGAACTTTTTCCTTGCATAGACCTTTGCCGTATTAACTGTTATTCGCCCAACAATAGACACATGCTTCTTGTCCATTACGTCCCAGATCTGAAGTGCTCTGAAATCTCTCTAAGAGTGGTTTTAAAAACAAACACTACGAAACAGAGACTATTAGACATATGAATCACTGGGCATGTAAAGGTGAGGCACAGTGCTATGAGTTTGTTCATATAACCCAGTGTGCCACGCTGGGCAATAACAGAAGTGACTCAGACAGGAGGGAAAACCCTAAAACATTAAATGCCAGCAGAGGGATAATTTAGGAGGAACCTGAAATGAAACTGTATGGTACCATGCAGGAACAGATGTGTGTATTTTACCAAGAACAAAATTGCTTCCAAGATCAGAGAGGACTAGTTCATAACACAATACTACAGGGGGGTAGGTTTGGTTTTAACACCGGTCAGCCCCAAACCCCCAACCCCCTAAACACACACAGTACTCCCACAATACTGGTAAGGACATGTCCCTACCATCAATACCCATATCTACACTCTTGCATTTCTACAGGGGTCACCCTACTGTTGACAATATACCTTATAACTAGGTTATAAATGTATTCATCAGAGTGTGAATAAGTTTCAGCATTTTAGTGATGAGCTGTAAGGAAGTCCGACTGCTTTAATTTTGTGTGTTTTGGTCTTGATAAGTCTGTCACATACATGGGTTTTCGGTAGTAAAATCGCCTTAAGGATTCTGGTCATGGAACGATGGAAACACATCTTTGTAAACGCATGCTGGCGTTTCGGTGCATAGTGGACACACATTTGGACAAATATTCAGGAGCAGGGAAGTAATTTCCAATGGCTCCATTCCTGACAAACACCACGGTTATAGTAATAAAACAAAAACATGCAGCAAATTAAGGCTCCCAGCCCATTAAGTCTGTTTTCGCAGATGCAGCCGCACGCATGTATACATTTACCGACAGTTTGTATAATTTATATGGCAGACACCCAACAGAAACTCTGGTTACTTTGAGAGCCACCCCCACTAGCATGTTTTGAAAGAGAAATAATTCATATCCTGAGTCTGCCCTCCCATGCATGTCTGTTACTGGCAAAGTGGGGTTCCAGTTTGCCATTTCTCCCGTCTGCCATCAGAAAGTAGACCCCCTCCGATAGGAAGCTCTTAGTGTATCGTGCTCAAACGGTACCGGACTGATTTATCCTAGCAAGCATATTATCTAAGAGAAAGTTACGCAATTATTAGTGTACAATAATCGGCGTCCCACACCGGCCTTATAAGGCTCATTGCCGGGTTATTATTTTATTCAGATTATTCTTTAATTGTTTTTCCATCGCAGCCTTCCCTGGAAAAGGGAACGTTTAGCTTGCTGGTCGGCGCACGCTGCAGCGGCTGGCGCGCACCCGGCGGAATGGCCGGAGCGCGGGGGCGCGCCTGCGCTTCCGTTTGTTTTGCAGCCTGCGACTTTGCCTTGGGCTCCGCGCGTCCTCGCTGGCGAGACACTGCCACCTGCTGGTAAAACGAAGACTCGCCCGGCAAAAACTGCCCGACTCTTAATTGGTGACTTTAGATGAAGGCAAGGTTGCTTGATGTGAGTTTAAAGCATTATTCGATGGACATCTATCCACTCATTATCCTGTAGAAAACAAAAAATCAGTATGAGTTTGCACGGAAAAGCGTGTATGGATACCAGATAATGCAGTCGGAAGATAATTATAATAGAACGAGCAGTTTCAGAAAATGGACGGATGGTTATGCATCCAGACCACAGGAGGGCATGTCTGTTATCGCGTACCAGTTTACGTTTGTCAGCTGTTGCGCGCAAAAGCTTGTGTGTCTGTGTTTGTGAAGGTAACATAGGCCTCCTGGCTCTTCCAACTTTTCGGAGAATAATATTGAGCCATCCGTTTGTTTAAATTTTTTTTTTTTTTTTTTTTTTTTTTTATATACAAACGAGAGGAGGCCATTCGGCCCATCAAGCTCGCTTGGGGAGAACTTAACTAATAGCTCAGAGTTGTTAA
>JAODKM010000001.1:23106971-23125711 GCA_026780845.1 Petrocephalus sullivani
TGGGAGAAGCAGGAAATCACACGAGGGGAAATGAGGGGGCGTGGCACAGGAGGATAGAACGGGCAGAACATGACAGGGACAGCTTTCGGTCTCTGTGGGCAAGATGTCTTTCATAATACTTGATGCCGTGGACCTGCATCGCTGGACATCATTTCAACGTATCAAACAGAAACCACAATAAACTCGAAGAACAAACCCCGGCCATTGGGTTATGCCACTTCTAATAGACAATATAGGCCTATGCAAATATATGCTAATCTGCACGTTAGTGCCGTTATACCTATAACATCTATATAAACTGCTATAAGTAACTGTGGATATAAAGTACCGTTGTTGTAAAAATGCAACTTCATGGTTATGGAATATAGTAACAAAAGAAGCAATTGCGATAATAATACCCAAGGCTAAAACAGACAATTGATAATAGGAATAAGCTTCATAACAGTTGCGAAGGTTTTGTGCAGTCTTGTTCGGTAATGTTAGGCCTATATATAAGGAATATTACTTTAGTCAAAAATATCTGGTTATATATCTGGATATCTGGTTTCGAAGAGAATCAGCGCGCAAATTGTAAACGTTTAAATGTCACGCTGAGTTATAATAGGTAATAGGAATGCGCACACAATAGCTTCCAGCTTAAGGTGCCACCCCAAAAACTATAAATGCACCGTGCTCTCACCACCGTCCCATTCCCAGCGCACTCACCAGGGATCAACGTTGCAATAGGCAGCGGATGCATTCGTTTCTAAACATTTCTTGTTTTTTTATTGTTTTGGAAACGGGGGTTCTGCATACTTCAGTCACTCGTCCGCATTCCGGGAATTGTCGCCTAAGCTCAAGGTCAGTGTAACAAGTCCCACTGCCGAAAGAAAACGCACGGGTCTTTTGTCCAACTGTAACATCTCCCGCATGTTAATACTTTGTGTGTGTGTGCGTGTGCATACACACACACACACATATATATATATATATATGTGTATATATATATGTATAATAAAATCGTATTTACATTGCTAAAGTAATCGGCGCATGCCTTGGGTTGCAATTTATGATAATCTATATTTAATATATTTATAATTTATGATATAAAAATTGCAAGTCCAAGCCCACTTTGTCCAGTTCTGACAGGTGGTGTTAATGATCACCTCCAATGTAGGTAAATCAGTGCTGCCTTATACGCAGTCTACTGTCTTGGCTGAGGTAGGATAGCATTTCACTCATGAGCCCAGGAGGTCACCGGAGGTTGGAGCAGACGTGGGGAGAACAAATGTTGGACCTAAAATAGGAACGGGGCTGCATGGTGCAGATGACTAGGGTCGAGTTTGAAGCCGCTGCCCTATTTAAGTAGAGGCGGGTATTGTTACGGTTTACCTAGAGATCAATATTTAATTGTCCTTGGTTGATAGAAAGGGCATGTGTACTCCACTGGGATTTTGGCTGTTGAATATAGACCTAATTTATTAAAATAATTTAGGCAGGAATACTAAAAGGAACATTTGCATGATATATCATAAAACTTTGGAAAGGTTAGGAAACAATTCAAAATCACTTTTGAAGTGAAGGACATATGGTGGCTTTTAAAATGATTAAGCAGTTTATAATAGTTTGAGGCAGAGCTTCCTATGAGTGTATTTACATTCAAAAAGACGTGTACAAGTGGAATTCCTTCACAAATTGAAATGTACATATTGTCTTCAGAATATTTGTGTCTATCTATCTATCTATCTATCTTTCTATCTATCTGTGTGTGTTATTCAGTATTGAGGAGATGATACTACTATGCGTTACCATGCATTTGAGTTGTTTAGCTTTCATTGCTTCTACTCACTACACTTCATATTTTAAAGTTTTATTACTATCATTTTTTTGCTTTTGGTATTTGGCAGGTTCTTCCTGGATCACCACAATGGGGGTCAAGGCCACTCTGCCTAGATATGAGATCTACCTTTATAATGCTGTGCTCTACATGGGTCTACTTTGGGCTGCAAGCTGGATTTTTGAGGTCTCCAGAGGTGAGTAGGCTAGCCCAGTTCCATGTAACACTATGGGCTGCCTAGATTAATATCACAATCACAGTTAATCTTTCTGCTTAAGGCTGTCTTGCAAGAATTAAACATTTTAGGACACAATGCATTCAAAGCCTTTATAATGGACATGGACTGATAACT
Organism: Petrocephalus sullivani; assembly: GCA_026780845.1. NCBI lineage: Eukaryota > Metazoa > Chordata > Actinopteri > Osteoglossiformes > Mormyridae > Petrocephalus > Petrocephalus sullivani. The sequence goes on from JAODKM010000001.1 coordinate 23,109,140, forward strand.
TTAAGGTTGTTGGTTCAATTTAAAGCACGAGCCATATCGTGGTATCCTGAATTAACAGGCAAGGATTACTGGCTGGGGCAGGAGGGAGCAAAACATCAATGGCTTCTGAAAAAATAAAGAATTTGTGTAACTGAACTCTCAGATATCTTAGCCAAAGCAAGTTTTTAAAAAAGGGTTTAAATGGGTAGTGTGCAGGCAAACAGTATATTTCAGCAGTATTAATAATTTTTTGGATATATTTCCAGATGTGAATGACATTTTCTAGAGAACAAATTCACAAAGGATTATAATCTGAATAAGTCAGGTGAACACTATGGAAAAACGGATAAACGGGTGACATGGAGGTGCCAGGTGCTCTTTGTTAACATCCCCCATACTACAATGCAAGCAAGCGACAGAGGTCAAGTACAAATTCTGATGAGAAGGAATGCAGTGTGGGTTGGTGGTGCTGTGCAGTGACGCTATCAGGAAGTTAAATAACACCAAAAAACAGTAGCCTTACATTAAGCGTATCCATGTTGATGATCAACCAAAGAGACATTTAAGGAACTTCTAATCTCCATCAAATCAGCATTCTGTGAAATCTCCAGTTGATGTTTGCTGAATAGATAAAAAATATTCCCTTCTCTCCTTTATTTTTTACTTAAAGCAATTTAAACTAATTCATTTAAATTGTCTCAAGTTTTCAAATCACATTACATGTGTATAATCAAATTCAGTTTTGTCAACTTTGGTCTGTTGGCTGGCATGAGATTTTCAATTCGAGACAAGTCAGTGCACTCATTCATATGCATGTAATAATTTTTTCCCTTGTAAATAGTCTGTAGGGATTGTGAACTACCCCAGCACTAATTTGAGGTTTTTAATGGAATAATACAGATTTTCCGTGAGATTTCTTGTGTGAGCATGAGAATCGGAAAGTGTGTTTCAAACCAGATGCGTGACAGCTGGCAACCCTGCAAATATCTATGGCTTTCTACCACAACTCAAATTAAAATGGTCTCTCAGAGTGTGTTGTGGCATTAATGAAAAATTAAAACTGCACGACTGAACAGTATGTTATTGATAAAGTGCTGTGTTTTGAGCAGTCATGGAGAATGCAGACAACTGACACTCCTGTATTCGGTTAGAAGAAAGGCCCACTGACACATAGATTCAGTAAGAAGGCATAGATAGCATAAAGCTGTTATTTAAACAGTCACCTTATAACTCATATCTAGCTGTGTTGCTGATTGGCTGCCTCTTGTACAAGGTATAGGGTCTTGAACCATTTGCTGCCCAGAATTGGCTTCAAGGTCAACATAACCCTGCTCTGCATATGTGGTTGGAAATAAATGATAATCATAACAGTTTTTCAACTTCATTAATATCTCTCTTTGTTTGGGAGCAGTTTGTCTGTATACATATTGAGTGACAATGTGGTAATATGAGGATTTTGTCAGGTAGTATTTCTATTTATAATATCATTTAATTATGTGTATATATATATATATATATATATATATATATATATAATAGTACATGCTGCAGAACCAGAGTTCTTAAGTTTTCTATTTTTGGGGATCCTTCCTAATGGATATCAGGAGGTACAAAGTGCCAGTCATTTCCTTATAGTCTAAAGTTTTTGAATTTTTGGACTTAATTAATCAACCAAATAAAAGATGACCACAGTATTTATTCTAAACTCACCTATTATTTTCCAGCTAATGTGAACAGAAAGACATTCAAAGTCAGCTTAAAGGAAGGCTGGTATTACTTTGGGGGTAGAGCGGTGAGTCCCACACCATCACATCAGATATTTTAAAGCTCGTGTGACCTTACAGTATGCTTGACCAAGTGCTAACATAAACACTCTCTATAGGAAGAAAAGCCACAATACAGTATAGTCATGGAAAACTAACTCACTGAAGCACTGTAGTATAAATTCCACTGTGCGTGGCATAAAGACCACCATTTGACCAAATTACAAATTAATAATGATAAACCTGATCCTTTTCAGGTTTCTAATAACTAGACACAATTATGTTTAACACTTGAATTTTTTTGTGTGTCGTAATAAAAAATTCAGAAATGTTGCTAGCTAAACCTAGCCAAAACTACCAGAGTATTTGTGAGAAATGAATTCGGGCTCAGTCACATCACCTTGACCCTTTGATGCTGTCGTGTTCTGACTTCTGTAGGACATGGCAGATACTGAGTGGGTCATGTGGTTCATGACCTTCCGCACCCACATTCTGTTTGCCTTGTCGGGTCATGTGATCTTCGCCAAGATCTGCTCAATGCTAGCCCCACAGGTACTGTCTGGGTTCTGACCGATGAGTTTGACAGGGGTAGCTGGTGACTGTCTTCCTCTCATACTGATATATAGTATAGATAAACAACGTCAAACACGTAGTGGCCATTGCTATAGAATAACTGATGTCAGATGCCAAGCTAATTAAAATAGCATGAAGGTAGATATGTGACTTATTAATGGTGAGCCTTGGCTGTCTTTATGATTTAATGGAGAATATATTAAGATGTTTTAGTTTTATTTAATCGATGGATTACATAGGCCCATAGGCCTACTTCATTACATTGCAGCTTCTACAATAAAGTTTGCAAAATCTCATCAATCTGTAGTGATGAAATAACAAAATTTGATCAAATGTAGTGCCCAGTGACATCGTTCTGAGTCACTCTTAAGCAAAGAACAGTTTGCACAATGCTGAACAGAAGCCAACACCACAGGTATAATTTGAGTTTAAAACAGATGGGTGAGTTTAATCAAAGGAATGATAATCTTCCCCACAGCACAGATCCATAATGTATATGGTGTATGGGATGCTGGCGATTTTTACAAGCATGGGCTGGACCTACGTCACTCTGGTGTTATCCCACTGCGTGCTGCTTTACAGCATCTCACTAGTCAAGATCAAGTGGCTCTGCTTCGTGGCTGGACTCACCAGCCTGGCCACCTTCAAGATGGAGCCCTTTGTCACCTGGCAGGTGAGTCATACAGGGGAACAGAGTAAGGAACCTGGCCTTACATTAGGGGCACATGGTCTTAAACCATGCTAAGGAACATGGGCTTGAGTTGGATGCAGGAATACAAATACAGGGACCCAGGTATACTGGCCCTAGCTGAAAGCTGATTGGCCTCCGGGGTGCCTCTTCCCCTGTCAGTCACAGATTAAATACATATCATTGGCTAAAAATAAGGTTGGCATGAACTGTGGCCCCACCTTAAAAAAATCATAGAAGAGCCCTGATTTGATGAGCACAGGCCTTGGATCTCACTGAGGAAGACAGTCTTAGACCATGACAAGAATATGGCCTTGAGCTGGAGAAGCACCGACTTGGGTCACTCCGACCCAAACTTCTCAGAACGTTTTGGTTCTATGATAAAGGCTGAAACAGGAAAATTGCTTTATAACAAGATAGTGGAATTACACATAATTGCATAAGTCTTAGAGAGACATCTCACCAACATTCTGGACATCCTACGTCCTTAGTGTATAATGGGTCATGGAAAATGAAATATCTCATGTTCTTGCTCCTGCATGGCTCATAATGTCTAGTATTATTGTATTATTCTCTGTATTTATTCTGGATTCCTCCAGTCCCTTGTGTTGCTCTTGCGTGTTTCTGGCAGGAGGGTTTCGTGACCGGAAGCTTTCAGCTTCAGGGGCTCCTCTTCTACGGAGGCTGTGGCTTCACCATCATGCGATGCATGAGCTTCGCCCTGGAGAACTGCGAGAAGCATGACGGCAACTACAGCTTCTTGGAGCTGCTCAAATACAACTTCTACCTCCCCTTCTTCTACTTCGGACCTGTTATGACTTTCGATAAATTCCACGTACAGGTGAGTATGTAGTTCACGGCTAAGTTAGAAGCACATTAGAGTTTACTTACAAGGAACTCACACTGTGCTTGACATTGACTGGTCATTTTAACACTTAGCATGTCACGTGTATCTCTCTTCCACCCTGTTTTAGGATTAGTCTTGGATCATCACACAGCTGCTTCAATGAGCTGTTATTGAACACAGATGGATGACATATAGATGTGTGAATAACAATACAGTGTGACCTCCATAGTCACAGTTTCAGGTTTAGCCTGATCCGAAAGAAAAACGCGCGCCAAGCGCGTACAGGCTGAATTCCGCCATCCCAGTTGTGCCCAGCACATGACTCTGTGTTCCCATACCCAGGCTTCCACGCAGAACTCTCATCCAGTCTGGCTATTGAATTCTCGCTGATCAGTTGATCACATTTGTTGTCGTGTAGTCGCAATTTATGTTATAAAAATGTATAAAAAGCATGATTTTCCATCCATTACCTCACAATATTTTAGCACTTTAGTTAAGGCCACATTTTTAGTAATTTATGAATACACTCATAACAAACAAAAATGCATTCATAATGCATTAGAAAAACAGCTATAATTATCAAAAAATGTAATGCATTATGGCCATGTGTATTATGTATTATGAATGTTTTATGGAGCTCTCATCTATAATGCGCTATAGAAACCTTCATAATGCATTATAATGGCTGGTATAAGCATTAAGGATCCTTTGTACTGCATTATAAATGAATCTATAGGGCATTATAGACGAGAGCTTCATAGCACATTCATAATGCATAATACATATGACTATAATGTATTATGCCTTTTTATAAATAGTTATAGCCATGTTTATAATACTATGAATATGTTACAATGAATTATAAATCAGTTAATGGGCTTTATGATTATGGGCTTCATAGAAAGTGTTTTTTCATTGCTCTATTATTTCTTGAGAATTACGCTAAAACGTCAGAATCCCTTTTACCCGTGAGAGAGAGTGCAGTACTGTACAGTATTCTATAATAATGTACAATGTACTGTATTACTATTACTATATTTAATGTTATCAGTCTTTGAGCAATTTATTATTTACCCCTTACCATATGTATGGACATGGAAATCACATTATATATGGAGCCTGCAGATGGTTTCTAATCGCCTGTGGTTCCACTATCCGTAGTAGGTCTTGGAACGTATCACCTGTGGTTTCGCTATCCGTAGTAGGTCTTGGAACGTATTACCTGTGGTTCCGCTATCCGTAGTAGGTCTTGGAATGTATCACCTGTGGTTCCGTTATCCGTAGTAGATCTGCTGTACCCTAGTTCTCACTTAGTGAGGCTGTGATATAGTTGCAGTTGCTCCTGTGCCTCTTGTCAAATGTACATTTTAGAGAAAACAGACTTTTACATTCCTCCCCCCCACAGGTGAACAGTCCTGACTTGACCCGAAAGGAAATGGAGATGTGGAACATAATTGCTTGGGCCGTGGGCCACCTCGGGATCATCATCATGGTGGATGTCTTGTTTCACTTTATGTACATTTTGACAATACCTTCTGACTTGAAGCTGGTGAAGCATCTCACAGACTGGACACTAGGTGAACAAACGATCCTTCAATGGCGTAAGATCCTTCCATCCTCTAACTGCTCATCCTAGTCGGTGGTGGCGTTTCCAGACATCTGGGTATATTAAGTGGGCACCAGTTTTCAATATGAGTCTGAGGTCTTTGGGGGCGGGGGGGAGGTCTCCTTGGCAACAATCAAAGTTATGGCCCCGGGAAAGGGGGGTGGACATCATAAAAGCTCTTAGATAGCCCGTGATACATAGCAGGGGTACACCCTTGACACACATTTTCAGGCTTACACAAATCATATGATATGGGCTATTTTAATATGCTAAGTAGGGGGAAGCTGGAATACCTGGAAGAAACCTGTGCAGCACAGGGAGAGGATGGAAACTCCACCCACATACAAAGGAGGCGGGATTAAAACCCCCAACACTGAATGTGTGAGGCAACAGGGTTACACAGGGTTACAAGTTACCATGCAGCCCTCTTCCTTATGACAAACTTTAAGAAACGTAGTTTCTGCTTGGTTAACCCCACAGCTGGATTGGCCTACTCTAACTTGGTGTTTGACTGGGTGAAAGCCACAGTGATGTTTGGGGTTATAAGCACAGTCTCCAAGCTTGACCACCTTGATCCTCCAAAGCCACCTAAGTGCATCACGATGCTCTACGTCTTCGCTGAAACGTAAGATACTAAATTTATCTATTCATGTGTTAATATACCTTGCATTTTTAACTATCTCATTAATTACACATGTATAAATATACCATTCCATTGGACACGTAGAAAGGTTTATTTGTGCTATTCTCTACATATTAGAATAATTATAAAAACATCAAAACTATATACACACACACAAATATATACACAAATCCTTGGTTGGACAGCGTGGTCCCACCATTGGGCCCTTGAGCAAGGCCCTTAATTCCAATTGCACCAGGGATTGGCTGACCCTTCTGTGTCCTGTACAGCAGTCTCATTAGTGGCCTCCTGAGATGCTTTACCAGTCATCCTGAATGGGGTCCCACATATATGCTGAGCACTCATTGGCTGCTTTTCCTTCACTATCCAGTCATACTCCCCAAAAGCCATTTCTGCTGTGTCATGGTCAGGTGGCCAGGTTATGTGATCCAATGATTCATGTTTGTAGGTTGCTTGGCGCGTCCAAACTTTTGACTGGTCAAACACACACACACATACACACACACCATGTATTCCTATCATTATGGGGACACTCCATTCATTACTATGGGCATAACTCTGATCCCAACTATGACTCCCTTAACCCCTACCCAGCCCTAATCTTAACCATAAGTAACCAAACAAAATATGAGACTTTTGGCATTTTTAATTTTGTGATTGCAGACACAGATTTTTATAAAATTGAGGTTATCCTTGCGGGGACTAAAAAAATTTAGAAAGTAACAGGTTTTTATCACACTGTGGGGACATTGGGTCCCCACACGTAATATATACATGACCACACACACACACATATGTATATGTATGTATTATAGAAAGAGAGTGAGAGAGAGTATTGCGGACATGTAAGTCAGTAGTATGATAATGACAGTGACATTGTGATTGTTAAATCACATGAGTTTTGGAGAACGTGACAGAAGATATGAGGAATAATAAGAGAATGACAAACTGGGCTTCAAGCCAGCTACTTGTTCCGTCACATTAGTCATAATCGCCATTGATCTGATTCAAATTGTAGTTTAACTTTAAATATGCCTGATCGAATACACACTGAGTTCTGCAAACCAGTGAATTGGAGCAGGTCCATAGTGTTTGTCGAGGCTGATGGCCTGTGCGGTAATGAGGCTTGTCTAACACTGAAATCACTATTCTTCCCACAGACACTTTGACAGAGGAATAAACGACTGGCTTTGCAAGTGAGTGTTCAAATTAGTAACTTCACATTCCCAGCACGATGTTCTTAAATCCGACATCAATCTCCTCCTAAGTACATATCATGTGTTGACTGGAAGAAGTCGAGACTTCTTTTATTCTCTTGTATTTTTCATTTTTATTAACTGTATTTTCTGTATTTGTATGTTATTTAACACCATAGACAGACACTTCCTCATTTCCTGTGTTTTAGCTATGTCAGACTATAATTAAGTCTTTCAGAGATGTTCCAATACTTATTCACAGGTATGTTTATAACTACTTGGGTGGAAACCATGACAATATCTGGAACGAACTGGTGGCAACAGTTTGTACGTTTAGTGTTACGGCCCTGTGGTTGGGGCCCAGCCAGATTGTCTTTATATGGGCTTTCTTGAACTGCTTCGGCCTAAACTTTGAGTTGTGGCTGGCCAAGTTCTTCTTGCTGGAGCCCTTTGCTTCCATTGAGGTGAGGCTAGCCAGAGAAAGCCTTTTCTTTGAGTTCTTTAACAACGTTGATGCCTGTTTGCTGTGTCCAACTACCTGTCATATTGCCAGCTCTCCAAACCGTGCCTGCCTGAGATGTGTGAATACATAGTTTAACAACACATTTAAATCCATTCCATTCATATCCATAATGGTATTGAACAAGCAATGATGTGTTCATCTTGTGCGAATACCATATTAACAGTGTTCACTACAGTGAAAAAAATGCTGCTTTGGTTAATTTCCTTAGAATCTGTAGAGGATTAACATCATTGTCCCTCAATTTCTACCTTACCCGCTGCATTAGTGTCTGGTTTAATGATGAGTAATGCAACAGCCATTATTGCAATGGATGACATGTAGTTCAAACTTTCTGCCAACAGATGGCAATGTCCGAGGCCATGTCACGCAGGATTAGGGCTGTGTTCAATGCCTTTAACTTCTGGGCCATCATCCTGTACAACGTTCTAGCCCTCAACAGTCTCGATTTTGCACGGCTGGTTGCTAGAAGACTTATTATTAGAGGTAAGGCAGCTGTGGTCTGCTTTCCAACCCTGACTACAAGTTTGGAAAAAAAAATCTGTCTAAAATAGTTTTTATTTTGTCTGTAAAACAAAGACAGCATATTAATATTGTTTAACCTTGAACTGTCAGTGCTTAAGGCAGACTGCTATGATGTGTATTGTGCAAGGAGACCTAAATTACAATTGCACTAATTACTAACACGAAAATACTATATATTTACCTCTACTTAAAATTTATTAAAAATGATAACAGGTAGAAGAAATGGAGGAAGAAGTTGTACAGTACCAGTCAAAAGTCTGGAAACACCTGCTTTTAATGCATTTGTCTATGGTTAGCTATGTTATTCACCTTATAGTAAAAAGCCTTAAGGCAATGAAGTAATACATATCAATACAGCAAATACAGTAATGACAATGAGAAGTATTCAACACATCAAAATTTTCTCAAATTTTAGACACTTAAAAATAACCCCCTTTGCATTGATGTAAGCATTGCAGGCTCTTGGCATTCTCTCAGCCAGCTTCCAGATATAGCCACCTGGAGCCTGTATCACCAGATTTCTTATTTAGCTGGATACCTTGTCGGATTTAAGGTAGTATGGTCTAAATGTTAGTGAGCAGAGAAAAAGTCAATTTTAACTGGGGTACCTTAAATCTGACATGCTATCCGACTCAGCAAGGAACCCAGCTTCCTGATACAGGCCCCTGGAACGCTTCTCCAACAGTCCTGAAGGAGACATGATCTGGGCACAAGTTGCCTACCTTGCTCTTACTCTTTGAGCGGATCTAGGGGGCCAGATCATCTGTCGTGGCACTTCATCTTTTCCTTCTTCACAAGATAAGTCTTACTACATAACCTCAAGGTGTGCCTATTATCTCACTGAGAAACCATTTTCAGTAGGTGTGTCCAGACTGGTACTGTATGCGAGCAGTTAATGTTCATCATTCTGGGTTTAATTTTGTTATGTTTCTTATAAAAAGCTGATGGCTTGGCCTTATGGAGAGTGATTTTTTGATCCCATGATCCCATGCAGGTTTCCCTCTGTCCACCCTGTCTGTGCTGATCGTTACGTACTGCGGAATACAGCTAATCAAGGAGCGCGAGAGGAAGCAGGCTCTGCTCCTGGATCCCGATCCTGTGCCAACCCCAGAACCCACCCCAATCCTGGCCTCTACCCCCTCTCTCGCGCCCACCTCCGCACCGTCACCCAAAGCCGTGCTGGTGGAGGCCCCAGGAAAGGAGGAAGCGGGGAAGGAAAAGGCGGAGTGAAGATTACCGCAACGACAAGGCTCACGAAACTAGTGTCTGTGATTGTGTCTGGGAGTTAGCAGGTTCTCTCAGTCGAGCTCTAATAGGCTGCGCACTATGCCTCTGAAGAGGAAATGTCAGAGCAGCTCTAAAGTGTAAATCTAATTGGTACAGAAGCTTCAATAATGTTTTCATTATTAAAGGAAGATACAGTGTATGGTTTAATTATGTGGGAAACGTATTCTGTTAAATAATACAATGCAATATTTGTACGTACTTTTTATTTAGGAAAAAAAATTAAGAGCCTCACATTTCTTTTGGATAACTTTTATGTTAAAAGATTTAAACTTTAAATACTCAGTGAGAAATGTGTCATGCCCCAATTATTCTAAATGTATTAATTTCTTACAAAGCACAAGATCTGGCTTTCTTATGTGCCAAATGATACAGTTCATGTACAAAATGTCAAATGAATATATTGCTTCAACTTTAGAGACATCTTTTTTTTCTTAATTATAATGTTGCATTGAATTATTTCTGTCATTTTTGCTTTGTTGACATATTATACAATTAAGACATGACTATGAGACACTTGAACCTACAATAATAAATTTGGATTTGGACTTTTGGACTTGAGTGTTTCTGGGTAAAGCAGCACCATTGAGATTGAAGCTGGGGATGTTATTCTGTTATTTCTGCATTCACAAGGCTCAGTGTCTGTCAAAGGGGGGATTAAGGGCCCCAGTCTACCAGCATACCTTTGCTCTGTGATTACAATGCATAGGCTCCCTTTGACACTGGGGCTGATTTTAGAGACTGAAAGATGATAGACCTGCTAAAAATATGTATGAACCACCCCAAACTGCCCACTGCCCCCTTCTGTGCCGGAAGTCCTAAAGGGGGAAAGAGGGATCTGAAGCAGTGCTTCATGAAAAAAAATGACGTTGAAGTGTAAGCAACTTCGATATTCCTGACCTGAAGGGGGCTTCTGTCTGGCAACAGTCTTGGTAAAACTAAAATACTCATTCAGTATTTTATTCAGGGCCTAGTCCTTACAAACATTACATTAAATATTTACATTTTAAGAAATAGTAAAATGACAAAAAGCAATATCAGACCCTAACCTCAAAAGGAAAAGTCTATAAACGTAATGTATAAGCTCATATCCCCAGTTATTTTTCAGGTATTACTGTCAAAGCTGTTTAGGCTACCAAACCACGGACTAAGATGTCACAAATGTCACAGCTGCTAAAAACCTAATGTGCGAGTGAGAAAGAAAATATTGCAGGAAGAAACCTGTTCGCTCTTCATTTTAAATGTCTGAATATTAAGTACTAAATATCTGAATATCAGTACTAAAGTTACAATTAAGTCAACAACAATGATTAGCCATTTGCTTAAATGGGCTAAAATAAATATACAGTACTGTGCAAAAGTCTTAGGCAGTCAAAGAAAATGGATGTTTAAATGACCTTCATGTTAGAGTAGAACTATGTTTTTTTCTGTCAGTGTGTCAGCTTAGCCATTTCAAAACCTCTCCTAAAGTCACCCCAGTATTTGCAGCAAATATCCCATGTATACCCATGTATTATTTTACTCGACCATTAGTATGCTGGTATTTAGGGTAATGATCAATTGTGTTTTTGTTTAGAGCAAATACACATATACTACACATAAAAATTGCTTTAAACATTTCCTTTGACTGCCTAAAACCGTATGTCTCCTGCATATGTAAAAAAAAAACAACAACAATGTTGTATTTCCAGGGGTAAAACAATCTTACTTAGCTAACAATTTATGAGGACTACAATTAATGAGGAATATAAATGACTATGCCGGTATAATCTAATTATTTACATTACATATATTCAGGCATAAATAAACAGTTCTGATTGAACTCAAAGATGACGTGGCATTGACTCATCAACCCAAAAGGGGAGCCTGCTCTTTGTGGACAGAGATCTGAAGGCCTCACGTTCTGATCTGATGACTGTGGTATGATCCTCCCTCCCACTGTCCCTCAGCTGTCGAATGGGTCGGGCTACTGTGCAGAGTGTTTTTTTTTCCCAGGGCTGGGGGGATTGTGTTTCGCATGCACTATTATAGATTCCTTGGCTTTGTACAAGTTGAGCCTAAAAATAGCCCCATGTTGGACTTTGAAGAGTTGAAACAGCTGATCAAGCCAGCAGCAGTGGATTCAGGGGGTTGGTTTCAGCATGATTAAGCCTGCTCTTTTTCACATGCTAGGCTCTGAATGAGTAGGTCAACCCCAGAGAAGGGACCTTTTCTAGTCTCACTAACATACACAGGTCAATGATGGCTGCACCAATAGATCCCTTAGAGGAGCCCCGGATATATCAGCAGACATTACTGCAAGACGGCATCTACGATCTCCTGGAGAACGACAAGCTAGTGGACTGTGTTTTAAAAATCAAAGATAAGGAGTTCCCATGTCACCGGTTGGTGCTGGCGGCCTGCAGTTCTTTCTTCAGGGCTATATTTGTCTCGGACCTTGATGAGAGCAAGAAGCGGGAGATTGTGCTGAATGATGTGGAGCCAGGCGTCATGGGCATAATCCTCAAGTATATCTATACTTCCAACATCAACGTGACGGAGCAAAATGTCCAGGACATCTTCATGGTGGCTAACATGTTCCAGATACCCTCTGTCTTCACTGTCTGCATCTCATTCCTGCAGAAGAGGCTTGGTCTCAGTAACTGCCTGGCCATTTTCCGACTGGGTCTGATGCTGGACTGTCCACGTTTGGCTCTCTCTGCCCGGGATTTCATCTGTGACCGCTTCCAGCTGATCTCACAAGACCAGGACTTTCAACAATTAAGTGCTAGTGAGCTGGCTGTCATCATCACCTCAGACTCTCTCAATGTGGAGAGCGAAGAGGTGGTCTTTGAGACTTTGCTGAAATGGGTGGGCCACAACGAGGACACCAGGATCACGGACCTGACCGACTTACTGGACTGCGTTCGCTTCCGACTCATCTCACCCGACTATTTCACTGAGAAGGTGGAGAAGAATAAGTGGATGAAGTCCAACCAGAAGATAGCAGAGAAGCTACAGCTAGTCAAGGATGCTTATCAGGGAAAGCTTCCAGAAGTCAAAAAAACTGAGAAGAAAAAATCAGATGTGAATGAAGCAGAGAGAGGAGAGGACAAAGAGCAGGAGGAGGAAGAGGAGGACTTACTACCGGGGATCCTCAATGACAACCTACGTTTTGGCATGTTCCACAGAGACCTGATATTCATGATTAGTGAAACGGGAACAATAGCTTATGACCCCATAGGAAATGATTGCTATGTGGCATCTCTGTCTACCCAAATTCCCAAGAACCATTCTAGCATGGTGACCAAGGAGAACCAGATCTTTGTGGCTGGGGGACTTTTCTACAATGAGGAGAGCAAAGAGGAACCATTGAGTTCATACTTCTTACAGGTCTGTTACCAACCTATTACTCATAAGCATTTGGGTTGGACTTTCATTTAAAGATGACAATGAACTACGAACCTAGCTTCAAATTAGTAGATGATTGTGTTACTTGACTTTATTTAATATCTGGTTCTGTCTCCATTTTTTTTTTTAGTAATTATATTTGTTTTGTAAGTTCACAGTGCTAGTACACCAAAGAAGAAATTAACTAAGAAATTAATCAAGTCAACTTTGATTTAATGAGATTTTTCAAATTATAATGCATGATCATTCATGAAATGATCTGTTTGGTCCTTTGTCATAGAAAAATTAGAATATTCATATTTAAGCACGCTTTTTTATATTTTGATCTTTATTTATTCTACCTGGGTTTATGTCCCTGATTTTGTCCCTCCTCAGTTCGATCCTGTTGGCCAGGATTGGCTGGGCATGCCCCCGCTCCCCTCTGCACGATGTTTGTTTGGGCTCGGCGAGACAGAGAACTCCATCTTTGTTATCGGAGGAAAAGAGCTGAAGGAAGGGGAGCATACATTGGACTCTGTGATGGTCTACGACAGACAGTGAGTCTGTGGGGGCTCTGGGGCTAAGGTCTCGGCTATTTATCTTAAAGCTCATGGGAGCTAAACAGCAAGTTTCATTTTATCTGACTGACTGCATCAGCAATAAGCAGAACTACAAGTATGCGAGGTGATGCCAGCTCTGCTTTAGATGAGTGATGTTTCAGCCCTGGTCTCTTCAAGAGCCAGGACACCCAAAACAAACATTTACCAATGGATAGAAACACCTGCCATCAAACCACAACCAGAGTTACAGCCGTGGGCATAGTGCTCAGGTGTTGTGGTGTGGTTTCTCTTAACTATCGACAAACGTGAACACCTTGCTCACACCACCAACATATCTGCACTACAGTCTCCCCAGAAACATCAAGTGTCAATGGCACCAGTAACTCATCTTAATTACCATCAATTAACAGGGTGATCTTAGCATCACAGATAAGAGAATCTGAACCGGGTCTCTTCAGGAACATAGGGAGGGCACCTGTCTGTAGACGGCACTAACCATACAGTGTTTAAATTTTTAGGTCATTCAAATGGGAAGATTCAGAACCTCTTCCCTACTTGGTCTATGGCCATGGAACGGTTTCCCATGATGGACTCGTATATGTAATAGGAGGAAAGTCTGACGACAAGTAAGTCTTCAGCTTTTTGTTTTATAACTCTCACACCTCTATTGTAGTTGATGCTTTCTACATGAACACTGATCTATTAACTACATGTCTTTAATTAAGAGAATATCTGTGATTTCAGAAAGGCTTTGAATGCATCAGCCTTCCACTAATTCAATCCAGTTTTCTCTTATGGCACAAAAATAAGTTCTCTTCAAAATCCTTTGGATGAATAAGTAGGAAACATTCTGCTTTTGCCCTTGTGTTTCAGCATTAACTGTGATGAGGAAACTTATACTACACATTTCAATTGTTTACTAAATGCCTTTATCCAAATGAACATAATTTTTTTAATAAAGAGGGTCAGACCAGTCTCTGGACCAACTGGGTAAAGGGCTCTTCTGACCCAAGGATTAGGACCAGTGACTATCTGATCACGGGCACAGTGATGTAACCCACTGAGCCACACATAACGCATTGTGTTTCACATGCAGGAAGTGCCTGCGGCGGGTGTGCATGTACAACACCAAGACATCGGAGTGGAGGGAGCTGGCCCCTCTGAAGACTGCACGCTGCCTTTTTGGTGCGGCCGTCCACAAGGACAAGATCTATGTGGCGGCTGGGGTCACGGACACAGGCCTCACCAGCACCATGGAAGTCTATGACATTGCTAAGAACAAGTGAGTAGAGTGTGGGTGGGAAGGCTTTGATGGTCCAGGCTAGGATAGCTAGTGTACAGAACTTTAAAAACTTTAATGGCTGCCCCATGTTTCTTAATCCATCCAACCATTCATGCAACCTAGTTTTTCCTCAGACTGGTCTCTCTCCCAGCTTCCAACACACTGTACCGGTATTTGTCATGCTTGATTACGTGATCGTCTGATTCAGGTGTGCTGGGAGGTAAGAAAAAAAAACAGTCTGGACAGTCTGGAGGTCCCAGAGGACTAGGTTGAAGAATACTTATTGAGCCATTTATCTTGCTCAAGGTCATTTGGGGGTGCCCAGAGTGTTCATTAATAGCCAATACAATTTTATTTGGATAGCACATTTCATAACTAAAATTAATAAAAAATAAAAATCTGATGAAATAAACATTTTCAGTGACGACATCCTTTACCGTTTCTGAAATCTTAGCTAGCTGCACCGTGCCACCAAAGCCAGCTTGTGTCTGGCGGATTGCCTGTAGGTACTGTATGTGGATGCTCTTCATGGCTTTACAAACAGGCCTCTGTCTGCACACATCAGGTGGTCAGACTTCGTGGGATTTCCCCAGGAGCGCAGCTCGCTCAGCCTGATCACGCTGGCCGGCACTTTGTACGCTGTGGGGGGCTTCGCCATGAAACCCAGCGACTCCAGCGACGAGCTCATTCCCACTGAGGTCAACGACATCTGGAAGTGAGTCAAGTCAGACCTGTGATGTCACAGGCTTCATGCTAAGAGTACAGTCTTATATAACCAAACCACATAATCAGAATTCAAATAAAAGGAGAAGCACAAGGACAAAAAAGTTACAGAAATGTTACAGTCAGAATTATTTAAAATAAACATAAAATCCAAGGAAACAACAACCAGACATTTTTCAGTACCATTTTACTTGAAGGGACACAAATATTTTTGGAATTCAGTTACTACTGAAGTACAAATCATGAACAGATATAGTCGCCACTTAAGATGAAAGATGTGTCACGATTCATTAATCACAAACAAACGTGAGAACAGTATATCAACTGATATTCATTAGTTCCTTAGTAGTTCCTTCAGTAGTTCACAAAGGTTTACAGAATTAACAGATTTAGTATCAAATATAGTACTTGCTTGCTTGACATCAGTTCGTAACTTACACTTAGCTTGTGGTTAATTCAGACGTAAATAATAGCATAATACTATATTATTAGTGTACCCTCAAATAAAGGGCTAACCATTTTTCTATAAATTTAAACAAAAACCTTAAAAACGGCTTAAGTTTATAAAAACGTCTTTATAAACTTAAGCCGTTTTTAAGGTTTTTATTTACGTTACCGTTAACTGTTAAGTGTACGCCTCGTAAGTCAAAAATTATTTAAAAAGTTATATAAATAGTTCAAATTTTGTTGTATATACGATGTCTGCATAACATGTACCAGATTACCAATTATTCAGCAGAAAACGAAATACCCTGAATATGCTATGGATGCTTCCATTTCCACAGGTACGACGAGGGAGAACGGAAGTGGAACGGAATTCTGAGAAACGTCCAATACGCATCGGGAGCCACCGTACTGGGCGTACGTCTCAATACGCTGCGTTTGACCAAAATGTAACGAAACAGCGCCACCTGCTGATCGCTCATGCCGTTTGCAGCAAGTATGTCTCGCTGCAGCCTGCGGGAAGGCGGAGTTGGACATCCAACCCCGCCCACCCAACGTCACCCCACAAGC
>JAODKM010000001.1:23129301-23148427 GCA_026780845.1 Petrocephalus sullivani
TGGAATACAAACTAAAATACTTTAACTTATGGACATAACGAGCACTACGACACCGCAGCTCACGCTCGCGCTTCCACTCAAAGCTGTCGGACGTGGGCGTGGCTTCGCACGTTACGAGTGGGCGGGGTTGGATGTGGGCCGGGTTGGATGTCCAACCCCACCTTCCCGAAGGCTGCAGCCAGAGGCTTCTCGTTTGCAGAGCGCAATTCTTCACAAACCGTGTTTAATTCATTATACAGATACCCTGAGTATTCACTGCATGAAGTGCAGCAGCAGAGGTACAGTATTCAACAATTACATGCAAATCTAGGCAGCGGTCTCCGCGGTGTATTATTCTACGTAATAATGTGAGCTGTGGGGTCCTGGAACTAATTTGTTAATTAACACCAATTACAAGGATTAAATCTGCTGTGCAGAATAAGTGTGCGATATTGCCTCTTTCGTGTCTGAGCAAGTCTGAGTATTCTCCAGCGGGTGTAGAAAAATTAAACAGTTGTACTAAAAGCATTGACGGTTTTTTGTGAATAATGCATGCTGTGCTTTTGTTTGAGCATATGTCAGATTTGTCCTTGAGAAACTAAGTAGCATTTAATAAATATTGTCACTGACATCGTTTAAACGAACACGTAGTGTTTAAAAACATATTTAAACATATGTATATAGGTTTATAAAATATCCTACCGCGTAGGCTATAACGTCGTCATTATAAAGAAGCAGCTGACTTATGTGGGAAAACGTGACTCATGATGTACCTTTTAAATATAGCCAGTAAATCGTTTTAATGTCAGGACAGTCAGATATAATTAGTCAGTAAGATACAATTTGGAGAGCAAACCGAAAACGAGCACCCACAGCTTTCAGTCTGGTACCGAAAATTGCCTTGAGTAGATGTCACAATGATCGACTCTGGGCAGATAATTCATTGTTTGTACAGTTATGAATCGAACTGAAAAATGTACAGTGAAACCTTTTCAGATACTACCTGAGAAATCAAACACCGCATACAACCCACATTCCGAATGTGATTCATTTTATTTTAATGAACGGTATAATTTCAGAGTTGATGCCCGTGTGACCTAAAACATTTAATTTGTTACCATTTTATTAGTGAAATAAAACGCTGCAAACATTCTTGGACCCTACGAGTCAGCATGCACAGGACCTATTTAAGAGGGCAAGGATCCTGTGTTACGTGACGTTGTGTTTGTTAAAATATAATTACAGCCGAAGAACTTAATGTTGAATATGAGGCAAACTAACACTGTAACAACGTCTTTGTAATGTTGCTCAAATGTCCTGATTATGGAGTGCATACAACAATTTTTTTGGATAATTATGTTGTGCACGCAATGTACTATCTTGACAAATACCTTTAGTGTTCCGCTTGACCTACTGGCTACATTATCCCAGTATTTTTGGTGGTACTGCTCCGTTTCGTCCGTACCCGTAAGCTTTTATAGAGGACGTGCGCAAATACGGACCAAATGAACGCAGAGTATGACATACAGGATTCTGATCCGTTTGTATCAAAATACGTATTTAACGTTGGGTATAAATGAGCGTTTAACTGCTTCTTATTCACTCCCTTGAGGTTTGTTTGTCCGCGCCCACGCTGGTTTGAAATGGATAATTTCCTCCAGGCTTATTTGGTCATATTAGTTAATTTTCCACAGTTTTTAAGCGATTGAATTTCCTCCAAACAGCACAGAAATTACGAGATAATTACATACATAAATTCATAATTATTTACTTAAAGGTTTTGATTAAGCATCGCGCGTTCCTCTTGGAAATCTGTTATTTGCAGAATGGGGCTTACAATTTTAAACGGAGTGGTCTGCAAGGGTAACAGTCCGTCCCATTTAATGAGTGTTCGTTAGGAAAATTCGTGTAATGTATAGCACAATCAAATGACTGCAAGTGAAAAAAACTGGAGTTGTATTAGGACATTCAAATAAATCCATTAGGTTTAATATAACATGTAAATTTTACACTGTTACACCTAGATTACCAGACTGGACTCTGGGAGGTCATGTTTGCACTAGATTACCAAAGGTAATTTCTAGTGGGGTTTGCAACAAGATACTGGGTTATTACAATAGTGACCTATTTGACAATTTAATTCCTATTTCTCATAACAGTGATTGTTGAGGTGGTTTGAAGCTGGCCGTTCAGTCACTGCCTTTGCTAAGCCAACACCTTCCCATGTCAGCTGTGTATCATTAGTTATGGGGACTGACTACTTTTTTTAAATATATAAATAAATATAGAATGTATATGGCTGTTGGGGGTGGAGAAAACATGAGCAACTGCAAATAGCAAAACTGTAAAAGTATTTATTGTGTTCCCAAGTTGATGGCTCTGTACAGACATTGCTACAGAACATGCTGAAATCAGGACAATTGGAAAAAACACAAATATGCACAAGCATGAAAGATTACAGTGTGCCTTCACGCTAACAGCAGCAGTCGATTCCCTTGTGTATGCACATCCGGTATTCACTTCTCAGTGTCCCTTATAATTCAAAACCAGATACATAATCTCATGTTTGGTGGTTACAGTCCCTGGAAGGGAATAATAATCATACACAGAGAGGCCCTGGAATAGAGGGCACTGTTATTATATCAAAGTAGATATGTAACGAATTCTGTTATGCAGTTTATAAGAGTAAGTATAAAATTCAGTGTGGGGGAGAGATTTGGGAACATAAATGTACACAAGTATTTACAACACTGGTGGATTCACCGGTTTCTTCGAAACTTCAAATGGAAAAAAAAATTAAAATTCTGATTCAGCATTTTATCAAATGGCAATAAAAATGTCCCCATAGTGGACCCTTCCTCTCCCAGTATACATCAGCTGTATCGGCTACTCCAGCTGTGACTGCGATGCCTGGAATAAGATCGGTCACTTCGGCTATAGGATCGGTATGACCTGCGATAAAGGACACAAGAAACGAGACCAGTTCATGCTGAAAGACGGAAAAAGCTTAAATAAGCACAAGACTGCCTTGCAGAGGGGGTCACTGTATAAAACTGTATAGAAACTGTATAATATAAAATCACATAAGTAAAGACAGAGGTTTTCATCATTATACCCATTTGCTTTCCAGTTATGAGTCACATGATGTACAGTGGTACTATACTATTGATAAGAGAAATTTATTCAACCAGTGAGAAATTGTGCCAAAGTATATCTCTCACCATAATTAAGACAACAAATCAGAGCTAAAAATGATCGAATAAAAATAAACAATGCAAGTAAAAAGAAACAGGATAAAACGATGAGGTATGTAAGAAGGTAACTGAAATGTGTGTGCATGGGCAGAAATATGTGCACAGGGTACTATATATATGTGCAAAACAATGATGAACCAAGTCCGAGAGTCATGGGGACAGCTGGGGAAACAAAAGCCAGCAGATGACAGCTTGTGTGCTCGGACATACCTGGATCTATTGTCGGAACTCCTGTAACTACCGCTTCTGCCTCTGCTGCTCCGGGACCAGCTCCGGCTGCTGTAGCTATCGTACGACTCGGACCTGCGTCAGAACCCATAATTAGGCCTGGTGAAGCCTACACTTCAGGAAACTATTAACTGGAAATTGCCAAATGATAATTCATTGGGGTCATATTACCTGGACCTTCTGTGTCGATCATATGATCGGCTTCTGGAATGACTCCTACTGCAGGTACGGCTGACAGCACAAAGACAAAATATAGACCATATATGGAAAAGAACAAAACTTCAGTTACAAAGCAGATTTAGAGAGTGTCATATTGTATTTACATCATTGCAGAGACTTATGTTAATTCTGTCATTTAAATGATGAGGTCAGTGCCTGCCCTCAATTTCATCATCTATTCTCATTTACCTATATCTGCGGTAGCTACGGTAGGTGCTGCTCCGAGTGCGTGAGCGCCCCCTGCTGTATCGCCTCCGACTGTGGCTCCTCCTGTAGCTCCTGTGTAGACGTTTTTACACAGGTATAGACACAAATTTTTTAATCAGAGAGGTTCTCCACCCCCACCCACATCACCAGTTTTCAACTATTTCCATTTATTAGCATGTATTACATGCATGTTTGCATATTCAATATGGCTATACACATTCATCAATCAGGCCAAAAGCATATCATAACACACCTAAGGCTCATTCCGAAAGGCGAACTGTCAAGACAATCCAGATATTCAAAATAAGGAAAGCTAAATGGATCTAAAGTTAATCTAAGGTTTGCTTGACATGAACTTAAGTCAACAACTTAACATACCTGTAAGAAGAGCTGGTGCTCCTGGATCGGCTTCTAGAGTTGGTATATGAATGCGATCTACTTCTGGATCTTGACCCTGGGCTGGAGACTGAGCGAGACTTGCTCCTTGAGCTGCTCTTGCTGTGTGACTTGCCTTTGTCTTCTGTTAAAGGAGATCTCTCCTCGCTGGAGCTGTCCTGATTCCTGGGCCTCTGGTTCAGCCGGGCAGTCTTTCGGACTTCATCGAACAGTGATCCTGGACGTACTCGGCTCTTACTCTTTATCTCAATCCGGACACCTTGGGTTTTGCTCTCACCCTGTCTGGGGGCTCCTGCACTTTTGTGCTCAACAACATTCACATTCAGCCCTGGAAGCGTGGACACCCCTAGAGGCCTCCACCGAGGATCGTTGGACACTCGGGAGGTTATATTTACGTCAGGTTCTTCATTAGACACACAACTTGGTACCAAAACAGGCGCAGCCACTGGAGACGGAGGCTTCTCACTGAGGGGAACTGGAACAGATTTACCATTCTTCATTGCACTCGGGGAGTCTGTTATCACAGATGCATTCTGTGAAATTTCTAGAGTATCAGGACATGATTTCTCAATGTGGGTTGCTGGTGGGTCATGCTCAGGAGTGCATATCTCCATACAATCATCTTGCTGTAGGTCAGGAGACTTAGAAGACTCAGAGGCAGCACCACCCAATTTCTGAGCAACCTTTGCAGGACTTGCAATAGGTGGTTTAATACTCTGCTCCTTTTTGGTTGTTCCAATTGCAGCTTCCACAGAACAAGCTGTCGCTTGTGACAAACTGCTCTCTTTATGCGTTTTGTGAGTTTTGTCTGCTTTGCTTGCTTTTTCCAAACCATGTGACTTCTGGGTCTTTCCAGTATCCGTTTTTGGGGGACTTTTTCTCAGTGATGCATGTTTTAGGCTGGCATGCTCCTTTTGAAAAGGTTCCTCCTCTTCCTCCTCCTCACCAAATTCTAGAGGGGGCTGCCAGTGGAAGGTTTCCTTAAGTTTCTGATGTTTCTTCTTGGACTTTTTAGCCTTGGATTTGGACTTTGACCCATGTAACCGTGGTTTGGTAGAGCTCCTTTTCTTGTGCTTGTGCTTCCGTTTAGCTCTCTTCTTCCTCTTGTGTTTTTCACTTTCATTTTCTGTCTGGGGACTTTTATTAATTGAAGCTGGTGCACTTTTTGGAGCCTTCTGAAACTCAGCATCCGAATTTACAGGCACTGCATCATCGACAGCTTTACCCGTTTTACTGTCCAAAGGCACCTGCCCTTCACTCTCAGATCCTGAGCTGGCCTCTCCTTCCTCTTTGCCAGACGAATTTTTTGAATCCATTGCCTTGTCCCTTTTTTCAGCCCTTTCAGAGTCACTCTCAGAATCTCTCACAATTAAAGCTGACTTATTACTCTCCTCACTCTGTTTAACTGCTAGTTTATGCCTCTCGATGGACTTGTCGTCCAGATTAACCTTTCTTCCAGATTTTTCACCAACTGTAAGAATTAAAGCATTATTTTGTTTCTCTCTCTTTTTGTCAGTGATCTCTTGGTTAAAGACATCCAAGTTAAGCTTACTCTTTGACTCCATTGAATCAGCAACATGCCCATGAATTGGGCTCTTTTCACTCTCAGCTGTGTTCTCTGAACAAGAATGTGAACTGTGATTTTGCTTTCTGGTTTTGGGTGTACTGCCAGTCAAGGAATACTTATCAGATGCCTCTTGTGTACTACGATGACTTTTCTCTCTCTTTTCACGTCTCCGAACCTTGCGTCTCCTGTAAGATTCAACCGAATCAGATCTGCTGTAAGATGAGGAACGACTGTCATACCCAGATGGGGACAAGGACCTGGATCTGGAACGATACCTACTCCTGGAGCGGCTGCAGGACCTGCTGTAGGATCTGCTTCTAGACGAACTGCTGTGTGGCCGTCGTTCATGCCTCCGTCTCTTGAGACTGTCTCGCCTGGAGTTGCTGCTTCTTTCAGTATCCGAGTTGTCTCGCTGGTCACGGTAGGAGGATATAGGTTTGCTCTGCATGACACCAATGACTGTGTGGCTGGTTTGAATGTGTGGGGCTGGTGTCGCTTTTTCTTTGATTTCCTGGATGCGGACATAGGAGGGCTTCCATGGTTTCTGTCCAGGTTTCCATCTTGATGGTGGGGGACTGTCACTTAAAGGTAACACTGGAACACTCTCTGCAGAAGCAACAGGGGTTAATGTATTTTCTGTTTTAATCTTTGCCTGTACTGCAGTGTCCACTTTTGGTTGGCTGGCCTCACTGAGCTTTGTTTTTCGAGGTGATCTTGATAATTTCCTTCTCTTTGATCTTGATAGTGACCTAGATCTTGACCTGGACCTTGAAGAGGACCTTGACCTGCCTCGTGACCCTGAACGACTTGAAGAATAGGATCGACTTTGTGATCTGGTGTATGACCGTGAGTCTCTTGAGGTGGGTATTGATCGGTGGCCTTTTTCTGAGCCTGACCACTCTTTCACAGGGGGTCTGAAGTTGGAAGAAGAACGAGACCTCCTATCACAATGGGAGTGCCGTGATCTTCTCTCAGAGGAGAATGACCTTTCACCTTCAGAAAGAGGTGACTCCTGGTTTTTCTTCTTATGGGCTTTATGCTTCTTTGCATGCTTCTGTTTTTTAGACTTCTTTTTATGTTTGACCTTCCTCTTCTCTTTCCTGTGTCGGTAGTGGTGGCTGGATCTACTCGAGCTGTGATCAGAAGTGTAGTCCTGTGACCATGACCTGGACCACGGAGAGACAGTTCTGTTGTCCCATCTGCTTGAACAACGGTCATTCAATCTGTTAAGTCAAAATTTATACCCTGAGTAGAAGGAAAACCATCTACTGTAACAATCTAACCGCTATCATTAAGGAAAACCTCAACATCTAAAATCATTGTTAACCTCAAATTTTGCAGCTGGCATCAGCAAGCATATACACTGAAAAAGAACAAAAATCTAACAAGCACATACCTACACAACTTCAAAAAGCCTGCTTGACGGTTGTTTGATATAAATCTAACAGGTCGGTGTTTCAGTGTAGTACCAGGAAATGTGTAACAATACATACTTGTCCCCTTTGCTCCATTTCTCTACAGTCGGTGGCTGGTATGTCTTAGTCCTCTGCATCTCCTCTTTCCAATGAGGCGGAGTTTCACTGCTCCCACGATCCTCTTCGGACACCGAGCGGGACTTCGACCGAGTGGGAGTATGGTATCTCTGCAGTGGGAATTTAGCAGACTGGGGCACACTGACGACATAACAACCCTTACCACAGACTCTGGGCTCCCCCTTATTCTCTATTACGTTCTCCGTATAGCTCGCGAATTGCATGATTACCTTATTTCCATGAAGTCAACATCGAAGGTATGCTTTTGTAGGGGAAAAATAATCTAACAGTGCAAAATGAGAGACAGGTAGTTATACCGAGAAAGAGGCAAGGACAGAAGAAAGAGGGAGGGAAAACATTTGCAGGGATTTCAGTTCAGGTTCGCTTTCTGGGCTATTCTGAAAAGTCAAAATAGTCGTGTAACCAAAAGAATTGCAGATCTTTTTTCTTCATTCTATATGTTGTTAGTTTTGTGTGAAAATGAATTAAAATGCCATAAATGAAATAAACTGGGATGACAACACTGAGGAGACAAATCTGGCCATGGAACACCGGTCTTGACAAGCCTGGAACATGGGAAGACGTACCATTGTTCCGCGGCCTTTGATTTTCCGTCCGGATTTGGTGACTGCTGGCTTCACGTCATTTGGAGCTGAGGCGATCTCTTGCTGCGTTCTAATAGAATAACACAAAAAATATACACAAAATAAATGGATTTATAACAATCTGCACTAGGTAGTTTTGCATTTAACAATGTTAAGCATAATAAAAATTAACTACTAGTAATAGTACTAAAAATTTTATTTTCCCCACAGCTGTGAAGGTTTTCACCCATCCCATCTTGCTCTCCGTAAGACACACACAGACACATGCCAGTGAGAGTAAGAAAAATCTTAAGTGCTTTAATAAAGGGCCCAACAATGGCATGGGATTTGAACTGGCAATCTTCCAATCACAAGCACAGCGTCATAATGCGCTCAACCACACATCACCCCATGTAATTTGGCAACATGGCCTTTAATGGTCTATTTTCTTACAGGTATGTACAGAGACCCGTAAATGACAGGGATTATGGTGTTTGCTTTAGTTTCCAGAACACACCATTAAATCATGGCAGTACAACTCCTCACCACTCATTTAACCAGTCACATCGCAAAGCCTCACACTTTCAATTTGATTCCTAGCAGTTCAATTCATCCCTTTTGATAGACTGATCGCACTGCCCATCACATACATCTGGCAACAAATTCACATTTTCAAGGCATTATGGGTAAGCATAGCAGACTTCCATAACCTGCACACTGGCTACAAAGGTTTTGCATATTAAGCATGTCCCTTCATGTTTCACAGAGAACATTTATAATGTCAAAGGACATTTGCAAGGGTTC
Organism: Petrocephalus sullivani; assembly: GCA_026780845.1. NCBI lineage: Eukaryota > Metazoa > Chordata > Actinopteri > Osteoglossiformes > Mormyridae > Petrocephalus > Petrocephalus sullivani. Next base: position 23,138,072 of record JAODKM010000001.1, read on the forward strand.
AAGGAATCAAATCAGCTCTTTACAGTAGGTGAAATTGCTCACGTGTCCGGCTTTTCTTCTTCTTCTGGTGGGTCGCGCCTCAGAAGGAATCGGTTCTCTGGCACAGGTGGAATTTCTTCTGGCCGAACCACAGGCTTCTCCCTTTTCACATTCAGGTCTTTGTCTCTGTCTTCATCAGCATCTTCCTCCAAACTACTGGGAGACAATACACACTGTAGTTAAATTATCTGCAGAGACAAGACTTCATCACAGATATTCAAATGAATGACCTTTCATGGTGAAATGCTCAGTTATCAAACTAATTCACACCAAATACACAATGCAGGAAGCAATAACCGATTAACAGAATAAAAACATGTTTCTGTATACTATGGACAATTTAATAAAGAAAGTACATTCAGTCAAACTGAGTCCAATGTTCTGACAACTGCAAACTGTGGTGATACAGGTCACTCCAGAAAGGCACCTCTGACTGGACTCTGTCCTTCGGTGTCGGCTCTCCTTCTTCTTCGCCTCCTTTCTTCTCTTCTTGGAGTGCTTGCTCTTTGCAGGTCGCTTCCGCCGGCGACCCCGTTTGTACTTCTCCTCCGATTCGCTGTCCGACTCCAGGGATGACGAGGAGGAAAAGGAATAGTCTGAAGAACTGAGGGAGGAGTCTGCCGAGTGAGACTGCCTCTTTCTCTTGCAACTGAGCACTGGAAGTAGAGGGTGAGGTAAAATTACATACAGTTTTATACACACACACACACACACACACACACACAATCGCTTAGTAGATGTGACTGAAAGGGCTGATATAAACAAGAACATGTGGTTTTCAGCAAAAGGTGATGTTGTGGATATGAATCAACCAACAAAACAGGAGCTCTGATCATCATCATCCCTCATTAACTTCACGGCATGATTCCAGTTGGGGCCATCGTAGAAGAGAACAGAGGAGGGAGAGCTCACCGTCATTGGCTGACTTTGTTATCAGCTGGCCGCAGTCAATCACCCTCACGTCTGCGTATGGCCTGCTGGCAGAATCAGTCTTCAAGGACTCAATCTTCTTTACCACTTCAAAGCCGGAGATGACCAAACCGAAGACCACATGAACTCTGTGGACAAAAATTTGAAAATGGACACAGTCAGTCATACCATACGTGGGTAAACTTTCATTTAGTCATTACCATTTCATTCAAGATTAAAGATCATCCTGAAGGACACCTAGTTAAAGAACATCATACCCATCCAGATGAGGGGCCATCTTCGTAGTACTGTTAAAGGTTTGTCGGTTCAGTCGGGTGTGTTATTTTGTCCCCGATGGTAAAGGTGAAAAAGTCATGGAGAAAAAGAGAAACAGAATAAGTATGTGGTAATTTTGGAGACCATGAAAAGCAAAAATCTGTTTAAAATTTGACTGTTCAATAATTCCTGCTATGAGAAAAATAATTTATACAACTAACACTGTTGATTTTTTTTGACATAAGACTGAGCGGAATCTATAATGAGATTTAACAAAAAGCCACACTGGGCCCTTTTACAAAAATGAAATAAAACAAATCAGCGAATAATAAAATGTAATTTCATTTGGACGTCGGGCAAATTACATGGGTGTATGGGAGAGTCTTCAGCTTGAGGAAGTTTTCATCAAAACCAAAAGTTTAAAATGGCACACTAATACCACAATATGGATGGATATCGTACCAAGTCACTTCTAAAGGACTTCAGATTGTCCATCGTGCACCAAACCGAAACTGGCTAGAAGAGCTTTCGTCTCGGCTGAACATCTCATTTCCAAAAAATGAATTTCAAATTTCAATTTTCCCGTCGAAGCGTCTTGTTGGAATCGAAAACAGGCCAAGGGCTACTGGTACCAGCTGTAAGATGCCAAAATCGGGGCTTTCTAATGCATAGTGAAGCTTTTGAGCATGAGCCCCCACAATACAAAAAACAGACAATCCAAAGGGTGCTCTGTAGCGACAGAGGAAAGATGGCGAAAACAAGCAGCTAATAAATGATCAATACACAGTCAGGAGAGAGAAGCACAGCCTTAGAGTGACACTTTACCTTGGAAGAGCAGGATGCTAGAGAGTTTCTGTAAATTTTACACAAAAACGGCAAGAGAAAAATTGTAATACAGTTGTAGATAAAAAAGGACTTGAAGTCTCTGTTTTAAATGCATATATCAAGTGGAAGAGAGAAATAAGCATGTTGAAGTCTTCTGCATCAGACATATGCAGAGTGTATTGCAGTGCTTTAGCAATAAAAAAGGGACAGGGGGCTTGCTAAACCTTTAAGCCAAAAGAATTACAGAAGAGTGTCATAAATGTACAAATACAGGAGGACCCTAAATTTTTCACATGAAATACCAAGCAGAAGAGACTTTAATTCGTGTTTTACTTAATTAAATGTGGTACTGTACCAAAATCTGCTTTTTACAAAATAGATATGATTTTGCAACACAAGCTCATAAAATAATGGGTAATGCTTAACATTAACTGCACCTTCCTAATGCATTCATTATGCATTCATAAGCAGCAAGTATAGCTTAAAATCCTAACATGCTGTAACAGCTTTCATACACATTAATAAACATGAAAATATCAAACATTATAATCATACGTTGTTTGTTATTAATGTATGTTAAAACTGTTACGGCATGTATCAATGTTAAGGTATACTTACATACTGTTTATGAATGTTATATGAATGCCTTATGAAGGAACACTGAAATTTCCATAAATGCATAATAAAGACATTATAAAAGTGCTGTCAATGTAAAGCAGTAAATTATGTTGAGAACTTTTTTCTGTAACTTATGCAATTAATATTCAAAGGCATATTTAAGCCTTCTAGCAGCGTCTGGTAAGCCTACTTTTCGTAAAGTAATAAAAATGCCACAACAGATGTATTTCAAGTTAATTTTAAGCTTTCGTCATTTTCGTCACATCCATTAAGACTGTAATAAAATTTTTAAATCTGAACAGTAAAGAATCCTTGGCATGATGGTAAAAGAAAATTTTAGAGTCCCGAGTCTAAAACAAATTCATGGAAACTGACATTTAAAATTTTCTTTGTCTTTCGATAAAGACCAAATTTCAAGAAACAAAGGGCACAACAATTAGGGAAGCACCATTCGGTGAATGGAAATACAGCCGTACAACTAATGATTTTGACAGCTTAAGAACTCATCTACATGGTATCTGCAAAACATGCACTATTTCAGGTCAGAGAGCACAAATTTATCGTACAATCCATGTTGGAAATATGGCACAGATATGGCAATTGTAATGAACATATATAGTACCAGTCAAAAGTCTGGACACATCTACACACACACCTACTAATCATTAGTTTCCAACAACAACTCTAAGCACACTTTGAAGTTATTTAGTAAGTTATCTTGTGAACAAAGAAAGAGATGGCGTGTCGCTACAGATGATCTGGCCCATTCAACCTCCCGACCTAAACCCAATAGAGTTGGTTTGGGACGAGCTGGATCAAAGAGTAAGAGCAGGGTAGCCAACTTATGCCCAGAACTTGCGGAAACACTTTCAGGACTCTTGGAGAAGCATTCCAGGTGACTACATCTAGAGGCCAGTAGAATGAATCCAATGAGTCTGCAATGCTATCACTGAAGTCAAAGTCTCTAAAATTTTAGATGTTCCAGTATTTGATATGTATTATTTCATTGCCTTGAGGACTTTTACTATAAGGTGAATAACATAGCTAATATACAGACAGACAAGGCCATTAAAGGCAGGTGTGTCCAGACTTTTGACTGGTAATGTGTGTTCTCTCTCTCTATGTATATCAATTGTCACTCGTTACAAGCAAAACAGAAGGCATAACATGTACGTTCCTCAGTATCCTGAGAGAACAAAAATAAATCTTGACAAGACAAATGCTATTTAATTGTGACCAGTTAGCCAAATTAAATAGACCAGTGGTGTTCAGAATGTATCAACTTTCAAGTGAATGCTGCTTCCCAAAAAAACATTCAAGACACCAAAATGGATGCTACTCACATGAAAAACTGGGAACCGTTTGTGTCTTTGCCTCGGTTGGCCATTGACAAGAGAAAGGCTCTGTCGTGTTTGAGCTTAAAATTCTCATCTGTTAGAAGAAAGAGACACCAAGTGAGATGCGTTACATTTCCTTTTCAGACGTGCCAGCGTTTAGGATTAATGACGCCAAGTATCCTCAAGTAAGTCGGCCTGAAAATTGCCCTTCTGCAAGAAAAACAGTCACCCCTACAAGTAAATCTCAAGCTGACAATGTTTAGGACATTCACTTTAATTTTCGATAATATAGAGACAAGAAAAACACATTTCAGAAAGACACGTAAACTGCTATTCAAGACTGCCCTCCTCACTAAAGGTCTGATTTCAGTTGCGACAGCAGTATCCTTTGTGTATCCTAATTGCACTTTATTTACAAATTGAGACAGGCACAGTTTTTTCCAATATTCACTGGTAGAAATAAAATCTGTATGACTCCCGCTTTCAATTTGTTCCAGAAGTTGCATAAGAAATTGAATTCCATCCATTTTTACCAATCCCCTAACCATATGGGATGAAATAATCCAAGGCCTATTTTGGGAAACTGGCAGTTTACGGTCACCTGTGCAATTCCTTGGATTATAGGCATAACCCGAAATACTGGAGAACATCCACACAAACACTTAGAGAACATGCAAACTCCGCACACAGAACTCGGCCATATTCAAACCCATAACCTCATATCTGTGATGTGACAGTGATGAACTAGGATGCTGCCCAAGTATTAATGAACTTATTCCATTATTGATAAAAGATCTTAAATCAAATAAACACATACAGTACAAAATGTGTTTATCTAAAGCAGATAAATAAAAGTCACAGACCTTAAAGACACATGCAATACAAGTTGCTAGGTGTGTATGAAACAAATATTTCCCATAATATCTTTAAAGAAGCATAAGATTCTCATTTGGTAACAGCTCTTGACATTTAACAAATTTAGAAAATCTTTAAAGTATCAGGTCTAATAACGTCCAATAAATTCACTATCCACCTTCCCTATAAACCCATGTGTGCTTATAAATGTGTGGCGATTAAAAATAATAAATTACACAAACTTCAAGTACCCAGTGTGATAATTATAGCACTAAAACTAATGATGCGAAGAGGGGAAATGAAAAAGAAAAAAAAGGAAGATACACCTCAAAGTCTTCAATGAATATTGATCCACACATTGATCACAGAAGACTTTTGGAACCATCGTTGTGGGGAAGGTGAAAGGGCACAATGTATTGTGTTACTGAGCTGTGTGCATCTCTTACCTTCATTTTGCATAAGACCACAATCTCTATAAATAAAAACATATGTTCATAAATTTAGGCAGGAAGATTGATCTCAGTTTTAAAAGCCTAATCCTCATGCTGAGTCAGGAAAAAAAAAAATAAAAAAATTACCCGCTTCGAAAGTCTACAAAGGCAAAATAAAAATTACCTTCAGTGAAATTAAATGTTAAGATGTAAATAAGTCAAATAAAAAAAAAGTTTTTAAGTTCATGCAACATTAGGCTCATGCATAAATACAAAAAAGATGGCAGGTACTTATACAGCACATATATATAACATTGGTACTGAGCAACACCTCTAAAACGTTCTGTCCCAAGTCGACAGACCTGCTTACCTTCAAAGTAGCCACCGAATATCGACTCGCCCCCTCTTCCGTTACCTATAAATTGCAGAGTGGAATCACAAACTGGACTTTCAAAAAGCTGCATTGCGCGAGAGGACATGAGTATCGTAAGTTTGCACACAGAGGAAACCACACATCATCTTCACAAGATATACATCTGCTTAACTTCCTAGTGACACTCACGAGCCTGCTAATGCATATCTAAACAGGAGAGTGACACTTTATTGCTCCCCAGGGGGAAATTGTTTTTTCTTTTTTCTTTTTTTTGCATTTCCCATCATGCTCCCCGTGTGACATACAGAGAAATATGCAGGTGAGAGCAAGCTTGGAGGCACAGGGTCAGTAAGTATGCAGCGCCCCTGTAGCTGGGGATTATGGCCCTTGCCCAGGAGCCCAACAATGGCATCAGTCCAATCATGAGTCCTAGCCCGCAGATCCACAACACCATCTCCCAGGTGAGACAGCTACACGCACAGTCACACACGTGTAAACAGCGGCAACACAAAATACTCCATGAAAGTGGCTGGCAGCATTTTGGAAAAACTGGCTTTGATTATTTTAATTTAAAAAATATAGCACATATATAGCAGAAATAAGCAACTAGCCAACAGACTTACAAGGAGAAAAAAACTTCCTAACTGAATGTCTATATGTACTGTGAAGAACTTTACCTTCTGTGAAATCTCCACCCTGGATCATGAAGTTCTTTACCACTCTGTGAAACGTAGAGCCTTTATAGCACAAGTTTTTGCCTGTAACTCTGCTCGTCCCCTTTTCACCTACAGAAGTGGTGTGAAATGTAACAGTTAGTTTTGAAATAATAAAGCAAACAGCTTGCCCAGAAAAGATAGGCTACAGAAACTGCATTTAACATTTACATATTTAGCAGATGCTTTTATCCAAGGCGATATGTAAGAGAGACAATTAACATATCAAACATTTGTGCTGTCAAAAAGTGTCATATAGGTAAAAGTACAGCTAGGCTGAGCTTCCAATGAATGACCAGGTACAAGTGTAAGCTGTACTGAGCTACACAATATCTTACAAACAAAGCAACCTAATAAGACTATTCAATGACCACACGTGCAGCATGAGAACAAAGTAGTGAGACATCAAGCTTATAGAGGAATTACAGGGTATATTACTTGTTAACGAAACAAACTAAATTTACTTTTTAAATTATACCAATTAATTTATAGTCTTCTGTGCTGCCACATTTGTAGTTCAGTATTAGAGAAACATGCAAAACCGTGGTCATAGCTGACACAGAAGAAGTTGAGTATCAATAGATCTGAGATTTCAGAATTGTAGTCTTACTGCACACTTATCTTAAAGGGGCCTTCCTCACCTACTCAGTAAACTATTTAAACGGAGCTAGCTGCTATACATTTTACATAAGTAGCACAGAGGAACCTTTAATAGCCACATTTCTGGGACCATTGTGGAGAATGTGTGGAGGGGAAAACCAAGACTGCAGATTATAACCCAAGGAGTGCTACTGGACAAAGTCTAAATAGAACAAAATAAATAAAGCCTCCCGGTGTGTCCTTGCCAAGCTAACATTGCTGCTGTCAGGTATCCAGAAAAATGATGCATTGATCTGCACCTACTTCTCAGATACCTCCAACGACCTTCAGACAGGACAGAAACCCAAAAACTGAGAAATCAGAACACTGAATGATGCACAGTTGAGCAGCAAAATCCAGTGGAAAAGGGAGATCAAGAATAACTACAGTGCCCAAAGGTGATTTATGAAGTGCTATGTGCATAAAATGGTATTCACTTTTGTTCTCCTTTAAGGAAGAACAGAGGCTGATAAAACAGACCCCACAATGCTAACAGCAACATAAGAATATTATGCAAATAACAAAAAAGACTTACCGGTACATAGACTGAGAAAATTTTTACTTGTCTTGGGACAAATATCAGAAAAAAGCTGAAAGACAATACGCCCCACTACAGAAAAAAGAAGGTAATTGTATTAAGCATTCTCAGTCACACATTATGTACATTACTGGCTATTTGCTTTCCCCCAAAACTGCTAAGCTTCAAACAAAGTGAAACATACATCATGAGTTCATATCAGTGACCTTGAGGGAAACAAACATTCTTCAAGATATTTTTTCTAAAAGATATGATGTCATCCTGAATGTTAAAATTCAGAAGTGTGGCTTTTCCATTTCAAAAAGCTAGCATTTAAAAAATATGCACAAAACACTTGATAACCCACATTCCTATATTATAAATTAAAAATCAGATGCACCTGAACAAAACCTAGAGAAGTAACTAAAATAAATACAACCCAACTAGTCAATAACTGTAAGGCTGACATCTATGCATTTTCTTGTAAGACATCACTTCTAGCTGTTTTTCTCAAACTGCATTTGGTCAGTACACCAAATTTTACTTATCCCTATTCCAGGAATATTGTGAATTTACAGAAACACAGAGGAGAGTGGGAGTTTGCACAAATATATTGTTCATTTCAATAACAGAAAAAGTTGTCCAATTCATTATAAATCAGCTAACAGTGTGTTACAATAAAGAACTGGTTACAGGGATTAATTCCACAGCTTGAATCTCAGGGATTTGGAAAAAAAAGAAAAAAAATCTTACCTGGCTCCCTGTTTACTTCCACATCAAAGTAACACTGAGGGCGGTCTTTAATCCCCATTATGATCAAAGTATTATCTATCTGCAAAACAAAATGCAAGCAAGAGTAGCAGTGTATCCACTGTTTTATACCTAAATCCTATGGATGACAAAGGAAAGGGTGGGAAACCAGAAAGAAATGATAAAAACATGCAAATCCAACCACTCCCTGGGCATTATGGTCCAAACTTCAATATGAAATTTCACAAAAGGTACATTTCAGTAATATAATATACCTTTAATGCGATAAATTAAGGAAAAGCACAAGCAAAATATTTGTAGTGTAACAAAAAGAAAGCCTGGAGATGCCACACTGTTTCGGAAACATAATATCGGATGTTTTTAAAGCAGGAACTATCTGTATATTCCATTTGCACATCAGTCAATATTGTACTGTATTTCCCAAAGCTGTATTTTCCCCTCTTATTTAAATACATTACTATTATGCTCATTTTATTACTGATTTTCCTTTACCTATGTCCATTCTTACATTACCCTTTTGTTGTATTTTTAGACAAAGACATTTCCACCTCAGAGCATTATTAGCTGTTTGTCTTCACACATTAAAATATATTGTCTGCAGTTTCTCAAAGTTTCTCCTCTTTTGGAGAAGGCACATGTCAATCTGGTAAATAAAATCAGAAAATACCAGGGGGAAAGAACAAGGGTGTACAGGACGTTACAACCAAACATGATGTGTTAATTATAGCTACCGTGACAACAGGGTTAGTTATAGAGGTTTCTCTTTAGTTTAGTTCAGAACTAAACTTACACGTACGCACACTAAGGAAACCGTTCAACAGGAAACACTGAAATGTTTCTCACTAGAAAAAAAGATGCACTCATTTTGTTAAAAAAAAAAAAGCAACCTACTTAACATGTGTGAGGCAATAACCCATAATATGGAAAGACTCAACTAACCTATATGGAAATGCTTGCCTGGTTATACTTTCAAGGGGCTAATATATATAAATACAGCAGCTGCTTGTAGGTTTCAATCATCAAAATATATACCAATAAAATGATATTAATGAGGTATATGTTTTTTACGGTAGTTAAAAGTATTTACGCCATCTGTACCTGTATTAGGCTACATACAGACATCATCAAAGTCACCTGGCAGGAGCCTGAGGGCTACTGTTGAATGACAATCTGATGTCTATATGTGGATGGCAGAGGCCCGTACATAGATCCGTCCTTCTGGATCCATGAACGAGCCCCCACAGCCAACAGGCAGCCAAGCCTGTCACTTGCTATGGAGAGATGCGGGGCACCGATTTCTCCACACTCATGCACCCGCCCCTCTCCATAGCACAGAATGACAGTGTCTGTACACTGTCATTCTGCACTTCAGTACCTGTCAGCGATCAGTCTGATCACTGGCGGAGACTGCTTCTTACAGACGTTGTTAACTGTCTGTATAAGGCACTTGCAATGCTTATCATATACTGTATATGTGTGTTAAACTTAAAATTAATTATGGTAATGACGCGAGTATAAGCCGAGGCTGACTTTCTCAGCACATTTTAGATTCTGAAAAACTCGGCTCATACTATATACGGTATATATACACATAAAATATTACATACACATACACACATACACAAATACACATACATACATACATACACAGACACATATACATGCACACATATGTTAGCTGCCTGGCCACCCCGCCCAGGCGAGCACGAGGCAACATGGCTGCATCTATCAGCAGAGCTCCACAGCCTCTGGAAAAACACGCGGCCAAAGAATGCTACTGAATACTTCAGTCATGACATTACCCTTTCTTATGTTGGGTTACTACTAGAGATGCGTCTGTAAATAGATAGCTCCTATTTAATGTTAAATGCTTTTCTACAATCAACCGCACAACAGCTCATCCCCATTTTAGATGCGTTTCCGGCCGCCACTTAGTTTTTTTGCTAGGTGGGTGTGAGCGCAGTGACTTCCGCCTTCTTTTAGAAACTTGTAAAAACTTTTAGAAAGCTTTCTCTATAGCTTATTTTCAAACTGGCAACAACACAATACACCC
>JAODKM010000001.1:23148527-23158662 GCA_026780845.1 Petrocephalus sullivani
TCCCTTTTTTCTTGAGTCTGTTTGCTCATGCAAAATGAAATGCGATTAATATAGATTAAAAATAAATTATATTTAATTGCGATTATTCGAAATTAATCTGATTAAAATTTTTAATCGTTTGACATCACTAATATACACACACGTATATTAAAGCTAGCCATCATGCTATGACCATACAAAGACTTGAACGGCATTAAAAAACTGATTACAACTCAAAAGTAAACCATGTTTTAGTTTGCGGTGTTCTCACTAATTTTTTACTAATGAAGAAAGGCTTCCTCATACCACTGTCTATTTCCATCGAACCACAATAAAAATGGTCTATTTTTATTTATCATTATAATACACATCCACTCCAACTCCATTGTTTCAATTACCTTCTTGCTGATAAAACGGTTGGAGGTTTGTTGGTGTTTCTTTAATTAAATTTATGACCTGACAGTTTGTAATTAGGCAAAACGTAGAAGCCGTGTGAGCACTGTTTAACTGCCCAGCAGTAGGCGCTAAACCATTAACTAGACTCCCATACAGCAGATTTATTCAGCGACGGCATTTTGTCTAAGTATATATGCACCGGGGAGACGTCTCCGGAATTCATGTCGCCTAAACCAAGATATTTATACGCCGTTAATCGAGAACATGTCGTGTTGCCTCCCAATCAAGCCCCCAGCACTTATGAAATGTGAATCGCTACTTTACAGTCTATTTTCTCCATCAAACAGTACTTTCCCAAATTAGAGCAAGTCGGGGCATCGGGTAATGTCAAATGAGCCCCTTTTTGTTATTTTTCACGGAACTAACAGGAAAATTTCCACAATGTAGAGGCTAAATAAAACCACTAAAACTACAGTTCTCATTAAAAATGAGTGGAAAACCGAGGACGCCCCTGATCGCTGCCAGCCTGATCGGAGGATTAAAAATGAAAGCAAAATAGACGTGGCCAGACGGAGCCACTAAGCAGCTACCTTGGTCTTAAAGCATAAAACTAAAATGTGATTAAAAGTTATTAGTCTTTATAAAATTATTCGATGCGCAAATGTGCGCTGCAGCCCGCCCCCCAACACCCAGCTAGCAAATACCGTCAACCTACCCCGAAATAGGGGGCTACCGAGGCCTCCGATTCTTATTTACACTAGCTATTAAATGCGAGTCAGGCATTTTCCCCCGCACGGTGTTGCCTTTGATAATGTCACATGCATAGGAAATGCATTTTAAGACGGTTTTAAGGCGGTTTTGCGCGGACGGCACGGCGCCGCACCGTACCTGTATCCGCGCCGTCGTCCAGCAGCCGGCTCGAGCCGCCTTCCGGACTAGCGTCGCGCTCGCGCTTGGGCTCGGGCTCGGGCTCGGGCTCGCGTGCACGCACGAGCCGCACGAGCCGCTCGTGCCCTCCTCCCCCGTTGGCTCTCGGGATCTTGGAGGATCGGCCCCCTCCGGGCGATCCGCGGTACCCTGCCATTCAGTGCGATCAAAACAAATCATTTTCAGCCCATGTGGATCGTGAGGATATTTAGAGACGCTTATTCATTACCATGGGGAAATTGTTTTTTCGCCAACATCCCACTAGATGTTTTAAAACAACAAAACAACGAATTACTGATATGCCGAGTAACCTGGGAAATGCACAGCATTTGTGCTCGACGTTTTTTTTTATCATTTCACCCTGGATATGGGCGTGTCATAAATGTAATGTCTGCAGGATATGTATCCAACCACAGAAAAATTAGCATTTGCGTTTATTTGTTTTGCAGACCCCTTTAAACGAAGCAGTTTACACATTTTATCAATATATACTGGGGAAGTTCGGGTTAACAGCTCTTGCTCAAGAGTGCTACTGCCGAGCTCCGCTTGGAGTCCGGACCCGGAAACGTCGGCCAGGAGCCCATGTCACCACACCGCACTGCCGAGTAACGTTTAAGTAGTAATAAAGCATGTCAGATTACGGTTTCAAGACGGTAATTAAGATCAAACGTCAAAATGAGAACAGTACACGAGAGTATCGCCACGAAGACGATGACGTCACAAAGGCACTTTCCCACAATCCTCAGCGCGGTCTGTTGTCAGAACTGAGGCGAGCTGTCAAAGTGTGGCGCTACAAAAACATTAACCTTACTGCGATTTATCGCGACGTGGCAGCTCTCCGAAGCAACCCCGTTATTAGTTTAAAACAAGTGCGTTCGTACATATCAGTCTTTTAAAATACATAATAAATCCGGCGACGATGAGGTAAGGAACAATGACTTGATACAAACAAGAGATCTTCTACTGCTGATTAAAGGAGCTACCCTTCTTATTTTCCAAGTAGACCCGAGACATATGCTAATTTTCGGTGTTCTCCCAGGCACAGCTAGTTTCTTAACTGAACATGACCTATTATATATACTGCAAATGCACTTGTAAGTGTCCCGCGCTTGTTGATAGCCAGCTAGTGCATTTAGCTCGCCTCGGCTAGTGGTGGTGGGCTTTAGCAGGTTTTAATGGTTTCACTGGCAGTGATACTGATTCCCCCTACAGTTTGTACTTTACGGGATGCTCAGGTAAGAACAAACGCGTGTCCCGTCTGAGGGGATATATAAGTACGCCACCGGAACGCGGCGTAGAGCGGCACCCTTTGCTCCCAATCCTGTAATCTGTCTGCTTGTGAGGATTTTCTACACGTGTCATGCAGGATTAGCAGTCAGCAGTTCTGTATTAGTCTTAAGCAACACAAATCAATTCTAAAATAAAAATATAGGATGAACCATACTTTTAACCTCGTGTACTTTAAGGATACGCCCATGAATAGATCTGCCCTGAATGTATGCATTGAATATGTAGTTTTTAGCACATATATTGACTTTAGAAATGATACGTTGATTTATATGGCAACATTATAAATAACAAAACTGGTTTAGACAATTAATGGATTATGAATCCTCTGCGCTGTATCCTTAGATTAAAATTCTCAATTCTGCAGTTTTTTTTCCTGCTTTGAGGGTTGCAGGCTGCTTGGTGCTAAAGGAAGCGAGAAATATGAAACACTATCTAAAGCCTGACATCCTGTGTTGTGTCTTGGAATACAATGACTGTATAATAAAGTATAGATAAACATTTGAGTTAGCCTTGATAATACATTTGTTAGGTGAGATTAAAGACACTAGAAAATGGACAGTGACATTTTTGCAGCTTTCCCTTCTCTTATTGAAGGATAAAGCCATGTTCAGGGTTTGGAAAGTAAAGGGTACCTGCTAATCCCGCACGCTTGCTCCCCCTGCAGGCTGCATTTCACGGAGGCTCTCTGCGGAGCATGTCACTGATCCTGTTTGCCTTTGTGGCTCGGGTCAGGGATGGACTCCCTCTCTCAGCTTCCACGGACTTCGAGCATAACAGGGAGCTGCAGGAAAGCAAACGCCAGCTGAGAACACTGTCCAGGTCCCTGTCGCTCTGCCCCGAGAGAGGGACGATCAAGGGCCTTGAGCTCAACATACAGTGAGCGGAACCAGTTTACAATTACTGCCACTCATGCACATAATCCTGGTCCAGTCAGGCAGTCAAGGGAGCCAGAAGCTCTTAATACCATACACACGTAAATTTTGTATCCATCCATCCAAACATCCATAACCACTTATGTGCTCAGCGGGTTAGGACTTTGTGATTGGGAGGACATGGATTTGAATTCCACGGCTGGCAGACTGATGTCACCATTGGGTCCTTGAACAGGGCTCTTAACTCCCAATTGCTCCAGGGGGCATGGCTGACCCTGCATTATACAGTGGTCCCTCGAGTTACGTTCTAAAAATAACCCGCAATAGGTGAAATCTGCGAAGTAGTCAGCTTTATTTTTTACAATTATTATAGATGTTTTAAGGCTGTAAAACCCCTCACTACACACTTTATACACTTTTCATAGCATCTTCCTCTGCCTTTTGGGTGCTACCGCAGGTGCCTTTGACAGTGCAAAACGTTTCGTCGACATTATTGGGTTTGTTGGGGAGAAAGCTTACAAACATACAGTACAGCACTTCAGAGTCTGCTACTGCTAGTGGTCTACAGCCTATCAGGACCCAGAACACAATGCGATAATCAGAACGCAGAACGCAATTAATGCGCTGTAAAAAAAGCATGCGAAATTGCACAAAAAAAAAATCACGAAACTGCGAGGCCGCAAAAGGTGAACTGCGTTATAGCGAGGGACCACTGTAACCCCAACAATTGCTGTCTGTTGTCACCCAGGCACGTGCAGGGAGGAAGGGTCAAAATTTACCAATGCCCCCCCCCCCCAGTTGGCTAATATTACAGATCAATGACAATCATACTAAGTTTACCGAGTGGAACCCCGCAAGGCAGGCAGTCAAACACCTGCCCCTTGAAAAGTCTCTGCACAGCGCTGCTTTAACCTGAATATGTGTGTATTTCATCGAGCGCATGATGTGGTAAAAAAAAAAAAAGCCCAGTCTCCCCAGGGGAAATATATTCTGCTCTGTTATGCAGTACAGTGCTTGTTATGCTATGCATTTAAGAAATCACAAGCATGCATTAAAAGTTTGGATTCCCTCCGCTTGTTTGTTTACAATGCATATCTTCTCTAAAGCTTCATCTCTGCAGAGGGAGTCTCCTACATGGCCATTTGCTCCAACAGGCTCCCCACCGCCACGGCCTTCTGCTTCCTGGAAGACCTCAGATGGGAGTTCACAGCTTGCTTTGACAGCACTGCAGTCGCGCTGGCAAACAGACCGTATCCATTTTTGGAATTCGGTAAAGATACCCGAAAGGCCATTTGGGGCATGGCGTATGGGCCCTCGCTAATCAGCTGAAATTTTGACCTGGACTTATCTTAAGGAAAAGGCAGTCCTGCTAATCAGCTGCAGGGTCTTTGACAACGTAACTTTAACACTGCAGGTTCACTAGGATTTTCTAAGGCATTTATTTTTTGGGTCTCCAGTTTAAGTTTAAATGTATGAAAGGTGCCATAGAATACGTTTTTTAATTTTTTCAAATTGTTCTCTAGTGCCCACAGAGAAGGTATGTGAACTTAGTTTGGTCGGAAAATGTTCTGAAGTGGTTTTAACAGACCCATTTACAACCTTATAATTTGACCCTAGAATGAAACGGGCTGTTTCCCCTTATTGGGTGGGCTCAGTAATGTTCAAGAGCTCTGCTTTGATTGGCTGGTTTACAGTGAGGCACTGTGGTGACTCACACAGAGCCAACATGAATCAGTACAGGTGAAGTGAAACAACAGCGTTTAGGCATCCAATTGTATATATTTGGCCTACATCACTGGAGGAATCGGATGTTGAGGAACAGCAGGTTGCTCTGAGATGCTTCTGAGTGGCAAGTTTTGTCATTTCATGTTTCCTGGATCAATTTACCACACTTCAGCCTAGGGATAACATTAGCATTACCATAACTGTTTTCAGCATTGTAACAAGAACATTGAAATTATTTTTCATATCACGCAACAGATGATTTTACAATGCTAGCTTTGTCTTGCAAGTTTTATCAAGAATTCCAAACAGCAAGCCGAGCAGCTTGTAAATGTGTTATCTGTGATGAATTTGGAGTTTTGCTTTCAGTTTTGTTTACTGCAATATTGATTAGATATTTATCTAGTTAACCAAAAGTAGATTATGGGCACAGAAGCCTCTTGTCAGTATCGGTATTGCAGACTTCATAATGTTGTTTACTATTCCCCTGCTAAACTGCGGTACATTTTCCCAAACGCATAGCTGCTATCAACATCAGCAACTTACATAGTTAGAACCGTGCAACTTTGTAAGTTGCTAATTGGTGCTTTTGGGAAACGCACCCCTGACTTACCTGTTAAAGACGAACAACAGCCATGCCTGTTGACAGTTTGGTTCCTTAGGAAGGGATGTAAGTGCTGACATCCCCGTCACAGCGTCAGACGGCACGCTATTGCATCAGCTTGTGGTTTTTGCTGTTGTCCTCCTCTTCATTTTTCAGAATAGCTGCAGAACTGTAGAAGTCCAAATGTGCATGTGCAATGAGCTTGAAAGTGGGTTGGCATATGTTATGTTTGGGGGTGTGGTTAAAACTGTCATATAACCGTTGAGGAATTTCGAAACAGCCAATTTCCCTTCTTTCTTTTACGTATTCAGGAATGTTTTTAAAATATATTTCAAAGAGGGAACTTACCATTTTCAACTATGCCAAGGTGAAGCCATGGTTTTCATTTTATGGCACCATTAATGGAAAAAAATGGTTTACTGTAAAACAACTCATTTATGAACTAGTAAAGCATATACAGTACAAGAATCAATGAATGAGGCAGTGGCAGACTGATTCATCATTGGGCCCTTGAATAATCGCCAATCGCATTAATTACTGGCTGACTCTTCTCTCTCAATTGTATGTCTCTTTGGACAAAAGCATCTGATAAATATTTAAATGAACAGTATATCTGATTAATTTACTTTTAATTTAGTTTACAGTACTTTTGTTTAATGTACCTTTATGAAAATTGACTAGAGCTTCATGTTTTCTGGTATTTTAGATTTAGGAATTGTAAATGACTTAAGGGCATTCAAAGTCACCTTAATGGCTGGTGTTGTACGACACGCGCAGAGGTTCCACTGACATTGCATCTGTCTGTTTCCATATTGTCGGCGATGCGGCGACAGACAGCATCATCCAGAAAGTGAAGCAGCAGTACAACCAGGCGGGAGGCCCCCACAATGGCACCAACCTGGCCAAGGTGCAGGAGGAGCTGAAGACCAGACCACCCAGACACCTCAGTTTTGAGGAGATAATGCAGAATAACGGGGAAGCTAATGGCCACGTGGACCCGGTGCCAGGATGTGGTGAGGGAGGTTCTTCATTGGCACGTTAGCATCGGACAGCTTTCCAAGCACAGAGGCATGATGCACCCATATTGATGGGCACCATTGCTGATATGGTCTGCTCAAGGAGTCCTGGTCTACAATGCCTATCTTGTTCTGTGCATACATGAGTTTCGGGGACTGAGAAGGGCAGCTGCAGCCGTATATTTTTGATTCAGACGAAGTGGTACAAATCGGGCAACGCCATGTAATATGCTGTAAATTGTAATCCTGCGCATGTGTGGTGCACATGAGGTAGAAATCGGGCAGGTGGAGTCTCAATACCAGGGTTGCAGAGATCGTACTTGTGGTCTTGGCAAGACCGGTCTTGCAACATTGCTACCTTACTTTTACCGTCCTTTGTACTTGTGTTCTTCGTATTGGGACTGGTCTTTGGCAGTGGAAGATGACATAAAACGGGTGCACAAGAACATACGTACTGTCAAGAATGCATATTGAGATTCACCTGCAGTGAATCTCGGGATATGCTGTGCTGCGAAGGATCCAACGGGTCCTCAACAGGACGTTCCAGTTAACACACTTCCGCCTCTCTTCTTTCTCTGCCGGTTCCCAAAGGCCTGAGTCCCAGACTGGAGCCTGTAACTGCGCCTGGGATCCTTTCCTTGGTTCTCAACATCATGTGTGCATCCTTGAACCTTATTCGGGGTGTTCACCTTGTTGAGTACACCTTCCAGGTAAGTTCATATGGGCCGGATGGGCAGGCATTCAGACGGCAGATAGTAGAAGGACATGGTAGACGGGAATATCAATGGTGATAAGTCCAGTTTAAATGCTGTCTGACTTTTATAGGAGTATTTCAATGTGCTGACATCGGCAATACCGATGCGATTATATGGCATATGCAAGACCACGCCCCCCACTTCCTGGAGAGCTCTGATTGGACAGTGATTACTTTTCGTGGTGGCATGATTTCAGCGTGTACTTTTCGAAAATGAAAATGAGCCGATGCAGCAGAGCAAAGGTGGTCATTGCATTTTGGTGTGATGTGGCACAATTTCTTCATTTAATTGTGTATAATGCAAACTCTTATAATTGTTTTTCTTGGTGGTAGTTAAATAAGATGCAAAGCAATGGCTTGATTGTGTCATGTTCTTTTTTGCGACTCACTGAAAAGCAATGACTCTTGTGCATTGCATTTCCACACGGCACGGTTTCTGCATGCCACTCACTGTAAAACAATACGTCGCGTCAATTGTTATTCCATGTATGCCGAAGTTGTGTTTGCATTTCAAGGTGGCATGAATTCCGCTCCATAGTAATCACCAGGGCTTCTGATTACTGTCGTAAACATTTGTCTGGATGCTGGCTTTTCGGTACTACGCAAATGTTTACAGTACATACATCCACAATTTGGTAAGCAGATTAATATTATCCCAAAAATTTGTAATCTGTATGGATTTGGTGTATCATTATGTTTAATTAATGTATCAGACTGGAAAAAGTACGCCACACCACCAACATCTTTTTGTCTTGTGTATCGACAATATCTCCTCTTTTAACAGATGTTGTGGCTGCTGAGCTGTCTTTCTTCACCGTGACTTCAGTACTTATTACTTCCATGATATACCGAAACCGTAGCATGAGGCATGCTCCAGTACCAAATTTAATAAACATATGGAATGTATAGAGAGTACTAACTTTTAGCCGTCACGATATATAAATGTCCATATAGTACAGAAAAGCTGGCGTCTGGACAAATGTTTAACCCTTCATCTAAAACCCTGCTGATTATTGCATGTGCGCCATGAAATCGTAATTATACTACAGTGTGATATTGTGCTTTTTTGATTTGAAAATACTATATGAAACCATATGTATACCATGTGAAAAGTTTTCTTGAGTTTTGAGTTTTTCACACTGAAAAAAACTCAGTTATAAAGTAATTCTAGAACAATGGGTCTCATCATATGTTCCAACAGGACGATTATGAAGGAATCTGGAATGTTATAGCATTTCTTACTGCGTTCACCTGCTGTCTTTGTCAGGTAAAAAGACTTTTCACACTTCCATGCTGCAGAGTAATGCATTTTCAGTCAAATCACTGTTGGCCTAAATGTGCAATAAAACACATTTTGAATCGGTCTTATGTCAGATCTTTTAGGTTAATTGCATTTACAAAAAACAACTAAAACATTACAACGTGATATTCTTAAGTATATTTTTATAATAACATGTCACAGTAATCTGTACAGATTTTGTCCTAAGCATTTTTTTCAACACATTGAGGATAACAGAACAAAAAATTACTAAAAATGACAAAGTCCAAACAGAATCAAAGTCAAGAAAGCCCAGAGAGCGTGACTATCTTTCCTGTACTCCCAGTGCTACCTATACCTGTTCTACACGTCACTGAAGAAGCCGAAGACGTTTTTCCTGCTGACACTAATTGTTCTATGCAACGTATATCTGTATGGCCTGCGGAATGTCTGGCAGCTAGTCTTCCACATCGCGGTTGCAGCCCTTTCCACCTGTCTGACCCTGGCAAGGGGGCTCCTCGATAGGACGATGGACTGTGCGGTCTGATAGCACAGGAGCCAGAATACCGCAAATGGAGTCACGCCAAGTTGGACACATGCCTTTTTAAAATGTTCTAATTACTAACTGCCAGGTCACAGCAAGAAGAAGAAGCCCATCCGTATTAGACCAGAGTAAATTCAACTTAATGATTTTATGTTAATGTTCTTGGTCAAATTGTGGAGTCTTCTGGGCCTTTAGGGATATATTAGAAAATACACATGAATTTATTTTATTTATTAGTCCGGTGTAAAGCTCCCTTTAAGGTTAATATAAATATAAAAGTTTAAGTAGTGTCCCACTGTAGTATGTATTCACTGTGTGCATAATGGTGCTTTTCCACTGGCATACAGGCATCAAGTCAAACCCAAGCCGTATGGCAAAGAGAGGCTAGTTATAATGCAGTTCCAGCTCGCTTTGCTTTTCCTCTGCAGAAGGGTTGGCTCGGTAAAGGCATTGCTGGCTTTGGAGAGCTACAGCAACATAAAGCCGAAAAGATGCTTTACTGTTCACACAGTATACGTCATGATTCACTGTGTGCTGATGCTAAGTCTATAAGAATCAGCATCAAGCACATTTACAAATCAATTCCATCCAGCTGTTCAATAGTACTTTTTAAGTAGGTGTTTGGAAATTTTCAAGTTCCAACTTATTGGGAATGCATCAATACATCGCTATTTGCAATACCACTAATATTTAATAATATATACACTCACCTAAAGGATTATTAGGAACACCATACTAATACGGTGTTTGACCCCCTTTCGCCTTCAGAACTG
>JAODKM010000001.1:23211415-23223661 GCA_026780845.1 Petrocephalus sullivani
TATATATATGTTTGTTTTATGTACAGTTTGTTTTTATTTAATGCACTGCTGAGAGAAATCTCATGACCCAAGACTTTCACTTCTAGTGATGTGACAAAAAGATTCAATCTGATTTGTATTCACACGATTTTCAGTCAGAGAGAAAAGCCCTACACAAACTACAAAGCAGTATAGTCTTAGCGAGAAACACTACTCGCATGCAAAAACAGCAATCCAAGTGAACAATACTTTCGGGTTCACGGTTTGGTGCCAATTCGGTACTACAGGGAAAACAGAATTTGTTTTGAAATTTGTCATTAAATATGCAAAAAAGAACAGTTGTAAAGCAAAGGCAATGAGTCCGTCAACGTATCTGAATAACAAAACCTAACAGATGCATATTTGCATATTGTAACCAAAGTAGCAAAAATCATCAAATTAAAATTAAGTACAAATTTCAATCCAATTTAGTGGGGGGGGGGCAGCAATTGGAGAGTGTTAGAATACACATACAAACGTCGCAAAAACTCCCCGAGGATTAAATGTATTTCAATACACCAGAGGAAAAAACATAGTTCTGAAAATTCTCCTCTTCAGTTTGTCACAACGAATGAATGATTCTGGTACAATTCGGTACATTTCTCAGAACAACAAGGAATTTATAAAATTGCAAGGCAAACTAGACAATATTTTGTCAAATCTTTGTTCATTTGGATTCAGCAGTTACATTTCGGAACAATAACATCACGTTATCTTGGAAGGATATGAAGTGTGAATCTGAGACCTCAACCAACTGATGTAGATCTGAAAGAACAGCAATCAAAGTAGAAATACAGCAATTAAAGTTAAAAACTAAATAATGCCCATACTAAAACTTACACTCAGTTTACACCAGGTGATACCTTACTGACCAATTCCTGAACAGTCTTGCACACTGTTTCTGAATAGATTTTGCCTAATGATTAGAAAAATGTCTATTATGTGTCACTAACAGACATGAAAATGCTGTAGTGTTTGCTCAATATGGAGTCTTTAAGGTGCCTGGCTTCACTTTATGGTAATGTGAATAACTGTATGAATTCCTTCCATCCATGCATCTTGTGCAGGTGGGAATCAAGCTCATACCCTGGTGGTGTGAGGAACCGGTACTATCTAATGCATTTCAAAGGTACCGTTAGCCCACCGTTTAATATCTGAAGTACAACTATATTTTTTAAACAATTTTCAGCATGTGTAAAAAAAACACTCCAATCATGGAAATGTCCCCAGACATCAACGAGGATACATAGTGCACAAGACACTGTGCTCTCTGGTGACGCGTCACGCACACTGAAAACGCTATTAAAACACAGGCGTAAGAAGGCTTTCGGGAAACGCTCGTAAAACTCCCATCAAATTCCACGTAACCATCATAGAGTCTCTGCTTAATCTCAAAGATTAACCTGAAAACCCGTCTCGTATAATGAGAAACCCCCATATATTAAAAAACACCTTCCACTCGAATTCATTTTTTACTCGAATTAATGTCACTTTCATATTAAAAGCTCAATGTTTTGCATTCAATATCATGTAAATTTTGAAATACATGTAAATTTTGCCTTTAGTAAATGGTCAGAAAACCAGCTGCTCCTTAATTACTGCTAGTAGTAGTAGTACCAATTACTCATTTGTGGCCAGAAAGCTTCGTGGTTTTCTGTGTACCGTTTTTCCGTTTACTGCAATAATTATGATTTAACACTTCTGCTTCAAATCTTAAAGACGACTGACTGACCAATAGCACCACATTGATCCGGTTGCCGAAGCTAAAGAGTTAAATATCCTATGGATTTAAACATAAAAGCTCTCCTCACTTTCAAATCAACACGACAATTAATCGTAGGGAAACCTTTAAATACCCTCCCATTTTCCAAATCAACAGCGTGGTGTTATTAATTAATAAGTAAATAAAAATGGAAATCCCCAAGTAATGTTGCAAAATTATGCTTTGGTATTCCTTAATGCAAATAAGGATGAGAGGAGTCAAGGGAAATTAAACCGCTCGGGTTTGGTCGTATATAAAAAATAAGGATGTAGGAGGCAAGACATTTCGGTAACAAAAAAAGAGCACAAATCGTGAGAGAGAGAAGTCAACAGGGATGAGTTCCAAAACTGCCATCTGAAGGAGTAAAGGATGTCCAAAGGATATAACGAAACGCTTCAATTTCCACTGAAATTCAAACCAGAGCTGACTAAATTGATCCCTCTAACATTATTAATCCCTGTCCGTCTGCGAATCAAGCTATTCCGCATAACACACCTTATCGCGAAACTATATTAAATATGTACAATGAGTGTGTATGTGTGTGTGTGTGTGTGTGTGTGTGTGTGTGTATATATATATATATATATATATAAACACATACACACTGCAGTGTATGTATGCATGTATGTGTATATTATATATATATATATCACACACACACACATACATACATACATACATACATACATGTGCATGCTTTGATTGCCTAATTAGTACGGCTTGGGCTACCTAAACCTAATTACTGACTTCATTCTATAATAAAATTTAGAAACAGGTGAAGTTGGTCTTTGGATAAATGCAAACAGACTTTTAGCGTACGTACACAGTCGATGAAAATTAATCTGTAAATTTGGTTTCTACCATGTATTTGTAATGCGCGTTGCATGTTACAAATCACGTTGACTAGTTTAAATTACCTTTAAAATAGTTTCGCACAATTCGACTTGTTCAGATTAATCTTTTACCATTAATCTCGTATAAACGTGATTCAGATAATCACCACCGATTTGCGATTCGGATAAAACACGCCTATTTGATTAGTGCCAAACGTAGAACAAAAAAATCAATACTTACATGGCATGGCAGCATGTTAAGCATAAAAGCAAACACAATACAAAATGAAGCGTCCATTTCCTTTGTATAATTATTCGTAGCCCGTGTGATCCTTCTAAGGTCGGCTGTTTGATTCCGTAGCACAAAACTTGGTCCGATCGCAGTAACTTTTGACAGTACTAGATGATCTAATCTGTTACCCCCAAAAGAATCACCTGCAGTAAACATCTAGCGTAAAACGCCTATTCCCAACACGTCGCTCGCGAGCACTGCTGATCTACACCTCCTCCAACTCCATTCAGAACTAAGTGCGCTCGTCGGACCATCATCAAGTCCCAGACGCGGGCCTCTTTCCAAAGGGGAGGGGGGCCGGCGGCTTATTTAGGCACGCCTGTAGCATTATCAGAAAACCCGAAACCGGATGTTTAAAAAAGTCCGCTGCCTGGATCCCTTATATCACAATTCTCTAAAAATACAGGAATATATGAATTTACTAGCTGAATTATAAAATTATCTATTCTTTTATAAATGACTGAAATACAGGTACGTAGAACCGTATAGGCGTAGGAAAATGACTGTTTTGTACCCCCCACCCTGTCTGCTAAATCTAACGGGGGAACCCAGGGGCAACCAGCCTAGGGTCGCTAGATACCACATGAAACTTATTTCTGGCTGTGGGCCTGCTGTAATACATGGCCAGGATTTTTCTGCATAGATACAGTGAGAGATGTGGGGAATACAACATGAAATATGACTTTGATTTAAAAACATAAAACATCACGTACACTTATAGGAATTGTATGTCCCACAGGAACAATGTACAGCATGGCAGACAATCAACTTTATAACTTTTCCGATCGATTTTTGGCCCCATGATGAGTAGACGGCGATCTTTAAAGCGAGCTCTGAAAACAGGATGTGAATTGGATTCCATTTTCTCTCTTTTCAAACAATATTACACCTATTCCTGCAAAGGACACATTTTTAGTTGGTTGGTGGAAGAATTGTTTTGTTTTAATCTGTATCATTCCTGACCTTTCTGCTTGTTGAAAGATCCATAACTTTGTACTGTAGTGTGGTTAGTGTGATAGTCACCAATATCATCTGAGACACTGATCATTCCACTCCATTACTGCAATTTGTCCTGCTTTTGAAGGTTTTCACACCTTAGATAATGTAACTGGTATGTGTAAAATGTCGAGGTGCATAAATATAATAATAGTGATGTTACATTTGTCTTCCACAAACCCATGGTCACTTTACATGGAGGGAAACGCACGTCTAAGCAGTATAGGACGAGAAATGTCTTTAAATCAGATTTAGAAGGAGAGCATAAAGAACAGTCATGGAGAGATGGAAGCAGAGAATTCTTGAGTTTGGGGCAAGTGACCTGACATCCATAGCCAGGGACTCGGAGTAGATTACTGCTGGATGACCGGAGAGAGTGGGGGGAGAGAGTTAGTTATCGCCCATTATCAATATTGCTAATTGATAATTAGTCCTCCTCCATTACAACTAAGGGTCCACAGCACCCTCAAATGAATAACATGCACCCTCAGATGGACGTCAATCAGTCTATGACTGCAGCATGGTTGTAGGAAATGCGCCCTCTCATTAATTTCAGATGCACCATTAGTGATTTTGTTCTGGACCCAACCCTGGGTATTTTGTTATGTAAGCTATAAAAACATTCTTCAAGTTTACATCCCATTGGGACTCTCTGTAAGCTGGGTAAGATTCACAGACCTTGTTTGACATGACAACTCAGAAAGCAAAAGCATTACCACCTGTTGTGCAGCACTAAGGTAACTCTGGAAACTGACTGGCTGTTTTTTCTAAATGCTAAATACAGTCACATCCCAGAACTGGGTATTTAAATAGCGTACAGTCTAGGACTGATTTTATTGTGGCATACAGTTATCATTTGTCACTGAGAATGTAAATACGAAGAAAAGACATCTGGAGCTGGCAGAGGGCTTGGGGTCATTGTTGGCTTGTGATAGACTATTTGTCTAATAAACAAATTCTTGAGGGCTGAGGAGCCACATGGTTCTCTGTTGAGTCCTTTAGAAAGGGGATTTAGCTTAAATTGCCTAGACAGTCTCAGTGTAAAACCGTGAGTTGGTTAAGTATACCCACTGCATAAATAATGTAGTCTAGTAATAAAGTTGTTTGGAGCAGTGGCAAGCCAGAAGGCAATAACACCCATAAATTGCGAAGCTGAAAGGACACACACACAGGGGTGAGATCGCAAACATTTCGCCTTCACATGAGGGTTCGAATATGCAGCATTCTTTAACCATATTTAGTAGCCCCTACCTGATTGGCTGTGATTGACAGGTTTTTTGCTCAGTTGCTCCTCCCACAGGCAGAAACTCACATGGACATGTCTCTCAAGCAATCTGGTCTGAGCAGTTGTATATACTTTTATTTGGATATCTTCATCCTCTAAGCGCTTCTGATTGACACGTAGTCCATGTCACTGACATTATTCTGTATACCGGCCGAGAACCAGGTTTATTTCAGTGACACTGTTGTTTAGGATATCCCATTTCATCTCTAATTAAGTAACACGAGAGTAGACAAACTGACATTAATACTACTGTCCCGCATATCACGGGCCCTACATTCCCCATGCCCCCATCGTAGACCATCTGGGGGGGCGCACTGGCCAGCCCCATATGACTGATGGTGTTTACAAGCTCGCTCACAGCCACTTTCCCCTGATGTAGTATCAGACCCACACGTTGGCCTTTGCTTCCATACGCATGCACATGTCTGCTGTTTAGATATTTTGAATTAATGGACCGATCCCCCTGACCTTGACATCAAGGTATTGTGGATTGACCAGACAGCATGAATGTTTACTCTATACACCATTCTTATACTATGTGTCAGATATAAACTAAAGCTAAATATCTCACCGCTGAATACGACGAATGCTGGGTGCCTTTATCTGTTCTACCTGTAACACTCAGTACGTTTATATCACGATACACCAATTCTAATTATTTTGTTAGTCTGACTTTTAAAATACACGTAAAGATGTTAGTCCAACTGAAATCGTAGTTAATTGACTTTCACAAAGTCGGACTACAACACTCCCAGATAATGCAGTTGGGTGTCGATTTACTCCTGCATGTAGATGTTCAACTGGACCCAAACTGGCCTAGGTGCTCTGCACATGCTCCACAGTTCCCACCCCGGGCTTTGGCCCAGAGGTACAGAAGAAGCCAGTACACAGATGAGGAAGAAACCAAAGGGCGCTTATCCGCTTTTATTTAATTCAATTGGTATTTATTGCAAAGTTTAAGTTTAACTGTATTGTGTGTGGCATTTGAGGTGGTGAGGCATACATGAGGTATCGGAGCACAGACGGCTCTGAGCCTGAGGTTTTGGAACAAATGAAGCACTTCTCTTTAACCACTTCTCTCCAGTGACTGTGCATCTCTTTAGATAAAACATTGACCAAATAAATAAAAATGTAAAAGATTCACGTCGTGTAAATGTGGTGACTCATGGTGTCATGTCTTTGTCCTTGGTATTTTAGTAATTTTGTATGTTTTTTTGTGTCCAGAAACACAGTTGACAATTTCCTGCGCGAGGTAGATTCAGTGGTATCTGAGGGCTTTTGTTTGTCTTTGACATGGTTCACATAGGCCTTTGCCTATTTAATGATTTCAGCTGGCTCTGATAGACACCGGCTACTTAAAACGAGGCAGATAGACAGTGAGCGGACTTCGGAGGAGAATGAAGCCCTCATACATATAAATGGTTATGTACATGATTAATACTTACTTGAAAGTTCAGCTTGCCCTCTTTTTCATCCCATGTAATGCCCTGCGGTCATTTCTTTGCTGTTTCGTTACACTCAGACATTTTTGTTTTTGTTCACTTGCATTACAATGTTTAATTCTTCTGGGACCTGACGTCGCTCTCATCCTGCCTGAGTTCACTTTTGAATTTATCACATTTATCAACTTGAAATAAAAGCTGATGTTCGTTTTTGGTTTTGCTTGGGAATCCAGCACTGAAATGAGAATCCATCCAGATGCTTCCAGATGAGTTTGAGCAAAACTGCCTTTAAGAAGAAGCTTTTCTAATAGTGGACAGCATGTTGGCCCGAGGCTTGTATTCTTCTCATGGTCGAAGGACTGTTTCAGTGGATTTGTTGTAGTTCTAAGTGATATGTTGGCACTCCACCTTGGGTTCTTCCCTGCCTTGTGCCCATAGGCTCTGGACCTCCTCTGACCTTGAGTAGGACAAGCAGGTACAGAAAATGGATGGAAATGTAAGTATTTAAGAGTGACGGAGCAGTTATGACTTTCCAATAGATTCTGGTATCTGTTTATGGTTCATGCGACCTCTTGCATGATATCAGTGTTACACATACCCCAAAGGTTATCAGATAGATTAGATAGACAGACAGACGGACAGAAACACTTTATTTATCCCAAAGGAAATTTAGGCATAATCATACATACAAATGTCAAATTACTTACATGTAAAAGTCAACTTAAACACAAAGGATCTTGATGAGACACTAGAGAAGATGAAGTAAAACTATCATGTAATATATACTTGCAAAATTGACTGATAGATTGTAATGCTCCATGTTGAGTTTTGTATTTAGGTAACATACTTGCTATTTGCCCCGTGACCCTGACCAGGAAAAGGGCTTAGCAGATGGATGGATGGAAAATTCATGAGGTACATAAGAGTACTTCATATGTATTTTTGGTTGATGTTATTAAATACAATCATAAAAGCGAATTCCATTTTGCAAAATGTTTTTTTCAGGCACATTGTTTTTAGTGTCCATATTATCTTTGTAAAGCCTGAAAGCACCAGTATCTCATCTCCATAAATAAAAAAAAGCGTTTGTTTGTAGAACTTTCATCCGCTATCAGTTACTGCCTATCCAGCCAGGGTCATGTGACCGTCTTCTTGAAACTGTGAAGATCAAGGTGCAGGATGCCAGTGTAAACACAATTTGTATCGCACAGTTTAATGTTGCTGATTCACCTGGCAAGGGCTTGGTTACTTTCCGTGACGGATCTCAGACCTAGGAGCAAGTTCAAACAGCCCTGGAGATACAATCTTTCAAGGGAAGAACTTCACTCATGCCACCGTATCAGGCCAGCATGACAGGAGATAATGAAATCGATTCAGCTGTGGTGAGATTATCTCAGGAGATGAGAGTGTTGGGGGGAAATTATTGTATAACTGTACAGAAGAGCATAGAGGGGTCAGGACTCAGTAACCTTGACTAATTTCAAGATCTGATTTTCTTCACTCCACAAATTGTGGAATCTATGTGCTAATACTAGCAATGAATGGTGACACTTTAATAATGTAATTAAGGTTCATCATGACTAACACTTTCTGCATAAAATATGACATTCTTCGGTCTAATTTAACCTACTACAAGGTATTATGACTACAATTAGGCCTACCACAAGGGAACATTCTGCAAGTTAAATGGTATTTATGAAGCATGCGCTTCTTATTATGTAAGGTAAGTATCACAAATGTAATTGACTTGAGACTTGCCGGATTAATGTAGGAAACTGTTTGTTGAGGGACTTTGGCAGTTAATGTCTCAGAGATTATCCACCTCTCCCCCATCCCCACACAGCCTAGCTGCAGAGGATGACACACACGGAAACTATGCAATGAGGGTGCCATCCTCCAAAGCTGCCTGTTGCCTTGCAAATCACAAAATTTGTCAAATAGACCAAGAGTTTTAATGCACAGTAATGAGTTTGGGATGAGACAGGAATTTATCGAACATTTCTGTTGTGATGAGCTTGCTGTACCCAGTGTTGCAAATTATTACATAATGTCAATAGCCGAAGAGATTATGAGCGTAAATATTTTGTTAAAAGTGGATTACGTGGTCACTCAGAGATGCCATATTGACATGAAGAGGCGTGGCTTTTTTCTTTTGTTAATAATAATCTACTTTTGTTATTACTTCCAGTTTTATACAGTTGTGGCTATTTCTCTAACGGTGTATAACAGTCATAACTATTGTTTGGTGTGCTGAGGATCTGTCATGCTAATTTCTTTCATTCCTGTGATACCAACTATTTGAAATTTATGCATTGAAGGCTGAGATCATTCTAATGATAGTCTTTTTACAGAGAGGCACCCGTCATTGTATCACCACTGAATATGCCCTGCTCTGCAGATTAAATGACAGATCTACACTTATTAGGAGCTTAGCTTCACTTTTTTTCTTGTTCCCAAAGTTTTATACTTTGAATCACATAAAAGTGTATAATACGTTGCTTTTATTTCATTGGCTTTTGCAGTAATTATTAGAAAGTGGAGCAGTTTAAATCCTGTCAAAGATGTCCTCTGCCTTGTGCTTCCTGGGACAGGATCAAAGCTCATTGCGACCCTGTACTAGATAAATGAATGGAAGCTTGATGGATGGAAGGATGGATGGATGATAAATGGAGGAATTTAGCCATAACAGCTGGACAGAGGTGCTGGACAGGAGGGCTGAATCAAACAAAACAGAGCCAAAGTTAGAAAAAAAGAATTTTGAAAAACTAAAGAATATGAGCAAGAGTACAAAACATAAACCATTACAGAGAAAGTAGCTAAAACAAGTCCTAAAGTCAAACATACACAAAGGATACAAATCAATTTATAACCAGCCTATTAAACTTACAGACATCTTCCAGGGATCAGGTCCCTGTGCAAATCATTGGTAGGATTGTCCAGGTGGTCATTACCAGGGACACCTAAAGGTAATTCCCTGAAAAGCTGCAAAAGATCAACCACACCCAGGAGCAAATGTATGTAAACAGCGCCTTTGCCTTGGCACACTCAGTGCCTTGTTGTTTAACGTCGGATGCATAAGCTTCATCTTCTGAAATAGTGCTATGTACCACAAATTACTTGGTAAGACAAGTTACTTGGTAAGCCATCCATCCACTGTTTTTCCCTCTCCTCAGCCATTTCGTCCAGATATTCCGGGGGAATGCCAAGGCGTTCCCAGGCCAGCCGAAGCGGGTCACTACCCACAGGTCACTACCCACAGCTCATGACCACAAGTGAGGGTAGGAACGTAGGTCGACTGGTAAATCAAGAACTTTGACTTTTGGCTCAGCTCCTTCTTCACTGTGACAGACCAATGCAGCGCTCGCATCACTGCTGATGCTGCACCGATCCACCTGTCAATCTCCTGCTCCATCCTTCCCTCACTTGTGAACAAGACCCCGAGATACTTAAACTCCCCCACTTGAGGAATGACCCCCTCCTCGACCCGGAGAGAACACTTCACCCTGTTCCAGCTGAGGACCATAGCCTCAGATTTGGAGGTGTTGATTCTCATCCCAGCAGCTTCACACTCGGCTGCGAACTGCTCCAGTGAGAGCTGAAGGTCACGGTCCGATGAAGCCAACAGAACCACCGTCATCTGGAAAAAGCAGAGACCTAATCCTGAGGTCACCAAACCAAACACCCTCAACGCCCTGGCTACGTCTGTCCATAAAAATTATGAACAGAATCGGTGGTATAGGGCAGCCCTGGCGGAGTCTAAACTTTACTGGAAACAAGTCCGTCTTACTGCCGACAATGCGGACCAAGCTCTGACACCAGTCATACAGGGACCGAACAGCCCTTATAAGGAGGCCCGGTACCCCATACTCCCGGAGCACTCCCCACAGGACTCCCCGAGGGACGCGGTCGAATGCCTTCTCCAAGTCCACAAAGCACATGTAGACTGGTTGGGCAAACTCCCATGCACCCTTCAGGACCCTGCTGAGAGTATAGAGCTGGTCCACTGTTCCACGGCTAGGGCAAATACCGCACTGCTCCTCCTGAATCTGAGGTTCGACAATCCAACGGACCCTCCTCTCCAGGACCCCCGAACAGACCTTACCAGGGAGACTGAGGAGTGTGGTCCCCCTATAGTTCTCCATGGCCTCTCCGAACTCCTCTCTCAGCCGAGTTTTTGCCTCAGTGTTCTGCTTGGCCTGTAGGTACTCTTCAGCTGCATCTGGAGTCCCACAAGCCAAAAAGGCCTGAGAGGACATCGTCTTACGCTTGACGGTATCCCTCACCGGCGGTATCCACCAGCGGATTCGGTGATTACCGCCACGACAGGCACCGACCACCTTACAGCCACAGCTCTGGTCAGCTTCCTCCATAATGGAGGCACGGAACATGGCCCATTCAGACTCAATGTCCCCTGCCTCCTCTGGGACGTGGGCAAAGTTCTGCCGGAGGTAGGAGTCCAAGCTCCTTCTGACAAGGGATCCCTCACAATACGCTTGGGCCTGCCAGGCCTGACCGGTTTCCTCCCCTACCAGCGGAGCCAACCCACCACCAGGTGGTGTTCAGTTGAAAGCCCATACCCCCCCCCCCCCCCCAATGCCCCACCCATTACGCCCCCTGTCCGAGGGCACGGCCACAAAGTGGATTCTCGAACTGAGACCTAGGGTGTCCTAGTGCCAAGTGCACATATGGACACCCTTATGTTTGAACATTGTGTTAATTATGGACAATCCATGACGAGCACAGAAGTCCAATAACAAAACACCACTCGGGTTCAGATCGGGGGGGCCATTCCTCCCAATCACGCCACTCCTGGTCTCACTGTCATTGCACACATGAGCATTGAAGTCCCCCAGCAGAACAGGAGAGTCCCCAGGAGGAACGCTCTCCAACACCCCTTCCAAGGACTCCAAAAAGGGTAGGTATTCTGCACTGCCGTTTGGCGCATAAGTGCAAACGACAGTCAGGACCCGTCTCCCCACCCGAAGGCGAAGGGAGGCTACCCTCTCGTCCACTGGGGTAAACCTCAATGTACAGGCGCCCAGCCAGGGGGCAATAAGTATGCCCACTCCTGCACGGCGCCTCTCCCTGCAAGCAACTCCAGAGTGGAAGAGGGTCCAACCCCCCTCAAGGTTCCAGAGCCCAAGCCATGCATTGAGGTGAGCCTGACGTTATCTGGTCGGAACCTCACAACCTCGCGCACCAGCCCAGGCTCCTTCCCCACCAGAGAGGTGACATTCCATGTCCCTAGAGCTAGGTTCTGCAGCCGAGGATCGGACCATTAATATTAAAATATTAAACTGTATTGCTACAGTTCCACCAGCACTATGCATTTAAATGTACAGTACGGACAAAAGTCTTAGGCAGTCAAAGGAAATGTTTAAAACAATTTTTATGCATAGTATGTGTGTATTTGCTCCAAACAAAAACACAATTGATCATTACAGCATATTAAAATTAAGAGTAACACAATAAAAACTAACAGGGGTATCTGCTGTTCTCCCAGAAGCCTCTGATATCTTGCCGGGGGGCCAGATGAACATCGCTTCAGTTCCCAAACCTCTCCTCAGGGGCATACCAGGCATTCCATGTATTCATTACATTTCACCACCAGCTCACTT
>JAODKM010000001.1:23246805-23257382 GCA_026780845.1 Petrocephalus sullivani
AGCTCAGCTGAAACTCCTCTCTCCTCTTTGGGGCTTCACGCTACGCTCGCAAGTGAGTGCAGTGTGTGAGTGACAGCTATGCTTCAGCGTTGATTGGCTATGTCACACGAGTAATAGCCAATCAGAGATTGTTATGGGCAGGACATTAAATGAAGCAGCGGGATGAGAGCAAAGAGGAGCCACAGTAGCGCACCTTGCAATTACTTATCGGTGCGCGTTAAAATAAAATGTCGATACCGGCAAAATGCCTAATATCGGCCCCCAATAATCGACCAAGCCGATCAGTCGACCCCTAATCCAAACTCGAACATTTTTCATCCCAAACAACTAAGCAACCCCGGCGGGAGTTCACTAGTGAAATTAGACGGCAAACGTGCATACAGTATTGGAAAAACTTTGGTATCCACAAACAAAGCATGTGAAACAGTGAGTTGGTTCCGGGAGTATCAGACAATGATATTGATTTGTTGTTCACAGTAAAAACGTGATTCTATGTCACAACATTTTTATTTAAAAGCTACTAACTATATTTTAGCATATATAGCAGTGACGCAACAGCCAAAGATCATTGCATTAGATTAAAACTACCTAGTTTCCACACCCAACCTTACACGTGAACTTCCACTTAACTGGTGCAACCCACTGCAGAACTCAGAAGTTAGTATTAGCTTAATATTTACATTTAATGAACATTAAGGTCTCATTAAGCACCATATGAGAACCAGCTCCCTTTTAGCATCTGCACTAGTAGAAAAAAGGAAAAAGACTCCTTCAGAAATACCACAGAAAATTGTACCTAGTCGCCTTGGGTCGGCCAACATCCTTCAGTTTCTGCAGAAAGCCAGAGGATTCCTTTCCGCCTTTCGAAGGCCTGACCTTTGACCCCAGGGCAGATTTGGGGTCTTCAGCTACAGGGTGAGCTTTAAGGGCAGAAGACGCTTCTTCTGGCTCTCTGGCATGATCTGTGCTACTGTCAGAAAGCAGGAGAGAGGGGAGCACTGAAGTAACCAAATAAAAAGAGGCCGCGCTCAAGCCGGTACCAGACCATACTTAGATCGTAAGCCTTTTTTTTTTATGAACGTTTATGAACGTTAACCCCAACCCTGGACATTTGCATAATGCAGCAGATTTCTCCCAAAAGCCTTATTGGTAGCTTTAAATACAAATACTGTGGGGGGTCTTCATAGCAAATGACTTTCAGTTTCTGACAGGATTCCCAAGTATTTTCAGCACTGCCCCTTCTCTATGAAACCAGTAACTACATAAGATGGGATCATTTTAAACATCTGAAAATCACTACAAATATAGATAGATGTTTATAAAATTTAGGCATATAACTAAGCAAACACATACATTTGGGCAATTCTACAGCATAGGTAATTCCCTTAGAAAAATGTCATGCACATTATGCGGTATAACTTGGTAGCTGGGATACAACAGCAAAGCAAGCGAGTTGTTTTCAAATTGTAGCCAGATGTTCCACTGACTAATTCCATTAGCACAGATCTAGCCATATACGTACCACTTGAAAGGCTCTTTCAGTTCAGACGCTTGGTTGGGATATTCGCACATTATATCCAATAGCAGTGGGGATGCCCTAAGGTTGTCCTCATCAGCATGTCCATCTCGACTTCCCTTATCCAGCTGCGTTTCAATGGGGCTTGAAGTTCTTATCAAGCCATCGCCTTTCAAAGAAATCAAATATAAGAACACTTACTTAAGGTTACTCTTGCCAAGCGGTTTTACCATTAAGCACAACCTCTTCCTGTTTAGTGACCACCTCGGTTAGCAAGCATGGGCCAATACGACTAATGAGAAATTCATTTCCAACCAATGTGCACATTTACGACCAAATTCTGTTCACCTGACAAAGATGAATGCCAGAGTGAGCGAAAGCTTTGAAGTAGAAAGTACAAAATGTTAATATCCATTTCATAAAATAATAGTAATTGAGTATAGAAGGCTGAACTACACTGTGATGTTCACTTAGCAACCATCTTGCTTAACAACCCTTTGTCAGAAAAGTTCAAAAAAGTTCTGTTGCTAAACGGGAAGTGGTTGTTTTTCTTTGGGTTCCTATACATATTAAATCAGGTTAACATCTAGGTAAAAATGCATTTTACGGAATTGGCTGCAGTCTCCCCAAAACCAAGGTAAGAAAGCTGGTTTAGAGTGGATTTATTTAAAAAGACAAGTAACCTGGGACAAAGGGCTCAATGTGAAGTACTAATACAGTACAGAACACATGATTATGGACCACAGCACAGCAGCGATTGCTTAGAAAATACTTCCATCCAAACTCAAGTAGCATTCAAGTGAAGCAGACAGTAGCACAAGCCAAAAGCCAACTAGTAAAGGCCAATTCGCGCTTCACTTTTCCGTGTACACTTTCGGTTGCGGATGAGAGGACATGGCGTAAATTTCGTTATCAGAGGTTTGCTGCAGATGACTGCAGTTTGTGTATGTGTAGCCCAGATTTTCACGTCTAGCAGAAACCGTGCGGGTCGGCTGTGCGTGTGCAAGATAATTGACTAGGTATATTCAGTAGGCGGCAGCGTGGAGATCAGCAGTCAACAATGAAAGAGGAGAGGAAGAATAGTTGCTGTTGTAGTTATAGTAAGCAGCTGCATGAGGAGGGCCAGAGGTACCTGCATATCTAATGCTTCATGCGGCCCAGACATTATACTGAGGTATACAGTATTTTACAAAGCAGCACTATTCTGGCAAATTTAAATCTTGGCCATGGGGAGATGAGCAGATGGGGTCCAGGCTGACTGTGTCTTAAATTCTAAATACTATGCTATGCGTTATTACTGTAATACCACCCAAGCCTTGATGAATCACTTTTCATAGAAGTTCACCAGTTTCACTATACTGCTCGTCTTTTTATTTGTTGCAATACATCTACCCTCTCCTGGTTCTGGCGGAAAGTTACTGCTGTATGCATGCACCAGGCACGACCATCCGGATCCAAATGTAGCATGAACCCAGGAAGTGGCGTGCATGACTGTTCGCAGCCCTAAAGCACACATTTAAAATTAAAGTATTAGCTAGCGTGTAAACCCTGCTTAGTAGCCAAATAAGTGCAGTTTTTACTCGGTTTTTAATATGCCTGCATGTGCATCTCATTTCGGACTGCAAACGGAAGAGAACACTGCACATGTCCTACCTCCTTCATCACACAGAGGACCCTTGAAGATCTGAAGCAACGGCTCCAAAGGTTGAACCTACATTCAGAGAAGAGAGCTTCACCAATGAGGTTATTGGCAACCACTCATTAAAAAAATATATATATATGATTCAATACATCTGCCCTGCTTCAGCAATAAAGACCCCGGTACAAATCGTGCGGGCCACTTTTACCCCATCCTCATCTCCGGAACTGCTTGTGGTTTTTGACAGTGGTGACAACTCAGACAACTGGCTCCCTGCCTCAGGGGACAAATCTGCAAGTAACACACACACACACACACACACACGTGAGGACATTGCAAACGCCAGCGCAATCAGGGCTACTGAGACAAGGACCCAGTCGCAGTGCCACGATCAAAGCCCCCAAAGCCCTCTGCTAGTCTGAATGCCACACTCATGGCCAGAACAGGTATTACCTTCACTAGGCTCAGCTTACAGAACAGATAACAATAGAGATACTTCATTTATCCCCGTAGGGACATTCACTGTTTACCGTCCCTATTTGGCGCTCCCTGAGACACACACACACAGGTGAGAGCAAGCTTAGGGGTTACAGAGCAGTGTCAGCAGCATGCAGCGCCCCCTAGAGCTGGGGGTTAAGAGTCCGGGATTCCAGCCAGAGACCTAAGTATAATTCACTTACCAAACTCGTCAAAGCACTCCTCTATGTTGCGCACAACATCGCTTTTCTTCTGATTATGCACCCTGTAAAGAGTCAAATCACACACTTATGTGGCACCATTTTAATTTACAGCACTAGAGTAAATGTGACGAAGCCACTAGCCGGTGGCACACCAATTTCTGTGACCACCATATATTGTGACCATAAGAGGCACACCGCGTGCACGAGCTTGGCATGCAAGTTATGTAAGTCTGCGGTTGAAACGCGCTTTGAAGATGCTTCATAAGAGTACTGCTGTCTGGCCTGTTAATAAAGTTTGATTTGAATTTGATTTAAGTTGTAAATACTTTGTTCATATTTTAATTCAGTCTGTTGATAATTCAGTTCAGAATAAAGTTATTATATGTTTGAATACATGTTGCTGTAAATTTAACAATTATGCGTTTTATTCTTAATGCTAGTAATCCAAAGTATATATAGATGAAACAGTGTATTGTTCTGCAAAATTGTAACTCCAACAACTATCCCTGTTTTTCTGTAACAATAGCAATCAGATATCCATAAACAAGTCGCCAGACTTAGTAAGCAGATACAAAAAGGTACAATAAAGCAAGATGAAAACCCACCTTTTCTACCTGTTGACTATGATTAATAACTGGGAGTTAAGAGAGGGTGTCACTCTGCTGTAACTCTTAAAAAACTTGATACACAGAACAGAATATTTAAGTGGAGACTTTATATATTGGTATACAAGAAATGTATTGGCAACCCCGAGAGTGTGGTCTCCTGCTATTATATTATGTGACCTTATAATTACTCTTTTAATAACATGATAGAACAATCAAATGACGACTCTGCCTGAACATTTCATAATCAGAAGGGCTTTAAGCTTTCAGCCACAGACTTACGCAACTTGCGTACCAAGCTCGCGCACGCGGTGCGCCTCCCATGGTCACAATATATGATGGCCACAGAAAATGGCGTAAGGGAATTCATGGTTACGGTAACATTCACGTTACACTGAGATAGTGCCAAGGAGGCCCGTCTACCTTTCCAGGTTGAAGTAGCGGAGCTTCGACGGGCGCCTTCCCTGAAACGATAATAATAAACAAAGGGGTGGGCGTGTGAGGACACGGCTCGGCGGGCAGCGGGAGCCCCGGCACGGTAAAGACGCACAAATCGCCGGAGCCGGACCTGCCGACAAACCGCCTACATCACTACTGGTACATCACTAGAGCAGGGCCAAGCCAGGGACTGCAAACGTCGCAATACTAACCAGGTTTGAATGTCGGGGCTCCATGGCGGAAACGGCATTAGACGAACAAGGTACCCGCCAATTTAGAAAATGTTTGTTTACATCCCTTACTTAGTAATCGAGCAGGTTAAAAGACACGAATACGCATATGTAACACATACAAGTAAGAGTATAATATAGAAGAGACTCGGCGCATAAGTATATTATAGAAACGAACTTAATTAGCAAAACAGAACTAGAACAAGTTGTTTTCTTCCTTAGCTTTCAATCGCCCGCGCTCACCGCTAAAACCCTGCAGACTTCGGCGCAGTGCATCATGGGAGCGTGTTCTTAACCGTAATACTTCTAAAACTGTGTATTTGGAAAGTGTGTAATATAAAGAATGCAATATGCATT
The DNA here is from genome assembly GCA_026780845.1 of Petrocephalus sullivani. Lineage (NCBI taxonomy): Eukaryota > Metazoa > Chordata > Actinopteri > Osteoglossiformes > Mormyridae > Petrocephalus > Petrocephalus sullivani. Next base: position 23,252,271 of record JAODKM010000001.1, read on the forward strand.
CGATACTGTTATATACGGCTTACAAACACGGGAACTTGTAAATTGTATAAGAGGATTGTACACTATACTATTATGTAATGTAAACCATCTTACCTTGTTCTCACTCTCCTTAAACAGGAACGATTGCCTTGCCATATTTGATATACATGTATGCATACATACATACATACACACACTTTTTTTTGTAGAATTGCTTAACTTTCAGATGTTTAGTTCTGGTAATATAGTTACCAGAACTGAACATACGTAATACTGTAATATTACATAATTAACAAATGTTCTTATCGTTTTAATAGGAGAAATGTATTGCATGGGTATCGAAAAGTGTACAATCCCTTAACTTATGTCGTTTCTGTGGTTTAATATAATTAAAATATCGTCCTCGATTTGTTTCTGATCTCACTATTATTAACTGGTGCATACATCGTTGATGTATGCACCATTAAAATTTGTTTAATTTTTGAATTAAGTAATGCAGTGCAACTCCCCTGTCTGAAAGATAAGATGCTCTTTAGGGATAATGGAAATGCCAGGAAACAACCGAAAATGCTCATTGTATCATTTGTAAAAACAAAATACACATAGTTTGACTGTTACTACTATGCTCTGCCTTCCTACCCCTCCCATTTTTTCCCTAACAGGGCTAACAAGCCACACCTGTTGCCTGAACAACAGAAACTCAGAAGTGTCAGACCACAAAGTAACAGAGCGGGGTCGCCGATTGCTGTGGTGTAAATTGTGTAAAAGTCACCAGTGCTCTGCTGAAAAGTTCCTTTAACCCCAGCATAAAAACTGTCAGTCAGGAGCTTCATGGAATAGGCTTCCATGGCCAGGCAGCTGCATGCCAGCCTCGCATCACCAAGTACAATGCCAAGCGTCGCACGGAGTGGTGTAAAGAACACTGCCACTGGATATGTTCTGTGGAGTGAGGAATCATTTATTTCTGTCTGGCAGTCTGATGGACGAGTCTGGGTTTGGCGGATGCCAGGAGAGCGTTACCTGCCTTAGTTCCAGTGAAGGGAACTCTGAATGTTACAGCATGCCAAAACATTTTGGACAATTGTATGCTTCCAACTTTGTGTGAACAGTTAGGGGAAGGCCCTTTTCTGTTCGAGCATGAGTGCACAAAGCAAGGTCCAGAAAGACATGGCTGGGTGAGTTTAGTGTGCAAGAACTTGACTGGCTCACAAAGCCCAGACCACATTAAACATCTTTGCAATGAACTAGAAGAAAGATTGCGAGCCATGTGACCATATGTTAATCAAAACATTTAATGTTTCATATTCAGTAATTCAAAAACTTAAAACAACCAATCTGCTTTTCAACATTAACATGGTTTTTCCCCCCAAAGCTGATTCCACGGATAAATTTTCCATAGATATTTTTAATGGCAAAATACAAAGCCCTCAACAAAGTAAATGCAAGCTGCATATTTGGTTAATTTGGCATTTTAGAATTCGTCACATGTACACATTAACTGTGATTTTAAAGTATTGTTTCACCTTGAATTCTGGCTAGTTTGGTCAAAGTTCTGTAGCAAGTCTAGCCAGCTCTATAAACATAAAACAGACCCTATATTGTTTAATTTTTTCTGTTTGCGCTACACTATTGTGAAAAATAAAATACCTTTTCAGATCATGAATAATTAGGTTTCCTTTCTTCACATGCAAAGAACAGCACAGCATAAAAATCTCTTCACCTCCAAAAGTGACTTGAAATGCCAGAATCCCAGTAACTACAGCAAAACTAAACATGTGTATAGCTTAAAAAAATAAAACCTGCCACAAATCACTACTGTATGACTTACAGTGCTAGTCATGCCATCAGAGAACACAAAGCTTTCCATCCAGCCAATAATAAATTCTTTTTTACTGCGAGTTATTTTTACAGAAATGATCTGGGGAGCTACAGCGTTATGATGACTAGGTTTAACTGACGAGGGGGAAGGGGTGTGAAAGTGACTGATTGTCACAATCCACTAGGAATGTGTTAAAGATCGACCGGTCAGTCACGATTGAGCAGTTGGTGACTACTGGCCTATAGGGTCAGGGGAAACTCAAACCAAAGAAGCATGGGGCTCAGGGTAGGGAACACCAAGGATGGGATATCCCCCCCCCACACACACACACACACACACACACACACACACACCTTTGGACTTTGGGAGGAAGGTGGAGTAAGCCTACCATGCAGCATAATGAAAACATGAAACAAAGAAATTCTTTCCCCCCCCTCAGTGCATTACTTGACTCGGGGTTTGAAGGTCAAGGCCACGCTGTTGATACAGAACCGATGGCCGGTGGGATCAGGGCCGTCGTCGAACACATGACCCAGGTGAGCGTCACACTGTCGCAAAAATCGGAGTTAACTTGAGTGCAGGAGTGACAAATAAAAGAGCTGAACAAAAACATGAGTCGCACATGATCAGCAGAATCAGTGCAATGGCTTACCTTATCAAGTCTATTATTAGAACCGCTAGGCAGAACAGTAGTGTATAAACCAGGGTGACCAGATAATACATGTCAGGAAGAATACTTTGAGCTTCTTTGGGTTTTACAAACTATTTTCAGAATTAAAGACTCCTGTGTTTGGCTAAATAGGTCAGTTCTTCTTGCTTTTTGACTGGTTTGTTTCCTTGATTGAAAGACTCATCCTGCTGTTTCACATTAACATTAGTGACACCTGCATGATTATAGGAGACTGACCAATCAGGACGCAGCAAGAATGCAGCGCTTAAGTGAAATCCAGTCCTTTTAATTGAAATGGTATGGAAATCCTGTCCTAGCTGATAGTGTCCTTCCTGACATGGATTATCTGATCATCATAGTATAAGCGGGTATGACCCGCTTCCACTGTGCCTCCCACCTGTTTGCATAAGACTTCTGTTCCTGCACTGCCCAGTGAGCAGTCAGGGCGGCGCAGGATGTTGGCGTGGCTCTCGTCCCGATCCCAAGTGCCGTGGGCCTCATAGAAGGACGGCCACCCTGTCCCAGAGTCAAACTTTGATTCCGAGCTATAGGGATAGAGAAAAGCCAGACAGGGGTATCGACTGCTTTGAATATTTTGTTTTTTTATAAAAACCATCCTGAAGTTGCACAAAAATATGCTATTGATAGTGGGACTGGACTGAGGGAACCGTGCAAGTTGGTGAAAAAATGAAACCTAAGCAAATTGACTTGTAATAATCAGCTTTATTGTGTAAAAATATAAATGGAACACTAGAGGGCACCAAACCTATGTCAGTTGAACCTACATCAAATCATTATAAATGCACTACAAGTCGCTCACTTGAACAAGGGTGTGTCGCAGCAGATACAGTGGTACATGCCCTCTTCATTGTGGTTCAGATATATTCCACTGAAGGGCTGGAGACAATACACACAATCACAGTTAATCACATAATGGCATCTACTACTGTGCATGACTTTAAAGATATCAGAGGGGCGACTTTGCCCGAGTTTCCACCTGGAAACCGTGAATCTGCTGTGAGTAACATCTACTCACTATTTCGGCGCTCCGCTCCCTGGTGGCGGCATACTGCTCCGGCGTCAGCTTCTTCTGCCAGTCCACGGCGATTCCTGACTCGTCGTAGCGTGTCAGAGACCGCAGACCTGAACACGAATTTCTCTCACTGTCTTCCGTCTAAGCATCTTACACTAATCATTTAGGTACATTTTGCGTAAAGCAGCGGCAATTGTTGTTGTTGCTGAAGTGTAGCTATGTTGTTGTGGTCGCTAAACTAGTTATTTCTGCAAATCCAAAGCAACAGCATTGGAAGCCACCTTCATCTGCATATATGACTATAACACTCTCCTGGCTTCATGCAAACAAACAAAAAAAAACAATAAACGAACAAAAACATGAATTTCAAAGTGAATGTTAGGGCGATCCTGGAAGAACTATTTAACATTCCGATCATCACCACAAAAAAACCTGCGCATGTAGTAATTTGATTTTTTCCAGGATATCAGGTTCTAATTGTACAATGAGAATGAAGCTATCGTAAATAATCAGATTGAAGGCTAGTGTTATATTCAGTTATTTTAAGCATTTTACTAATAGAAATACCACGTTCAACACTTACTTTGTCTTTCTATTATTTCTTTGGGTAACCAAAACTTTCCAAAAAATAGGACAGATGTTTACTAATTGCAGAGGTAAATGCCACTGAACGAAACCGAATTATTTCCTAATGAAAACACTGTAATTTGATTCGGATATTAGTCTTAAACCGACTTAACTTACCGTCACGCAAACATTTAAAGTGTTTACATAAAATAAAATGTTAAAAGACGCAATACACGTACCAGCATGTATGCATATCGGGCGAGATAATGTTCTCCTTGAAAGCAACCGCGCTGCTGTAACAGTCCCTTCACTGACAGCTAAGAAATAAACTCGAGAGGCAGCGCTGGCCATGCTGTTTTCCTTCAGCCCAAAACACAAGCTGCTGGTCAGATGGTCACTGGCGAGTCCAAGTCCCGTTAAAGCAGACGCCTTTCGAGTGCTCCCCGTTTACAGGCAGGGTTTATGCGGCCTGCTGACCAGACGTAGAGAATTCCGTCTAAGAATGAAATTAGAATCTTATTATAATCTATTAAAATAAAACTCTAATAATCTTATAATTATAATCTTTTCATGTAAGCTGTACGTGGTGATTACCAGATGCTAAGAATTACAATTTAAGTCACAGGCCTATCAGCTGTAATGTAGGCTAAATTATGTTATTTCTTAAAACGTTCGCTTTGATTCTTTTGAACCTGTTGTCCACATCAGTGTTGCCAGATTGGGCGGATTTCCGCCGAAATGAGCTTCTTTTGGTTATGTTGGACTGGGAAAATTGGCAAATTAGCAAGTTTTACTGTCATTATTATTATTATCATTAAAATATATATATATATATATATATATAAAATATACTAAGAATATATAAAACAAAATCATGGTGATTTTATGGAGAAACATTAAAAAATGTACCGTATATTCCGGCGTATAAAACGACTGGGCGTATAAGACGACCCCCCAACTTTTCCAAGTAAAATAAAGAGTTTGGGATATACTCACCGTATAAGACTACCCCTCTTCCAAAGCATACCAAATAAAAGTTAAAAA
>JAODKM010000001.1:23277034-23291225 GCA_026780845.1 Petrocephalus sullivani
TCCCTGCCTTGTGCCCATAGGCCCCAGTGTGTGAGTGCCTGGTGTGTGAGTGTGCCCTGTGATGGGCTGGTGCCCCATCCTGGCTTGTTCCCTGCCTTGTACCCATAACCTCTGGGATAGACAGGATAAGTGGTTATTGAAAATGGATGGATGAAACCAAAAGTTGTGACATTCCTTTCTCCTGACTTTTAGTATATGCAATGTGTGACTGTATTGGGGCCTACTTGCCTACTGTTGCAAAAACCAAGCAAGCTTAATATACAATCTTTTGCATTATATAGGAGCCTATTATTACAGTCATCTGACTTTTTTGTCATGTGGCACAGACACCATAGTGCATGCATCATTTTTGGACCCATGGCTGAGAATATAAGTAAATATACAATTAGATTTGTAAATGTATATCTATGCAAATTAATCTCAGGGTCAATGCCAAACTTTGAATCTAGCCTAACATCAATGGCAATTAAATGATTAACTTAAAACTTAATTAAAGACTGAATTATAAGTTTGCATGTGACACATCAGAATGTAGAGCAAGGGCAGGGGACTAGTTTTAAGTGATTTTCTGTTGCCATGGTGATCCCTGTGCCCACAGACACCTTTGTTAATGAAATCTAGGTGGCCTTAATGGGATTGATTAGCCAATTCTGGATGAGGAGGGCCAGATAGGTGGTGTGAAGATGTCTGCGGTGTCTGGTATTTGGCCTATATCATGGAGGCATCCTCTATTGCCAGGATTTGAGCTGCAGGTGATGGTAGAGGCAACCTTAAGAGAAACATGAAGGTGCACCGAGATGAAAAGTAAACACAGGGGACAGGTCTGGTAATGTCAGCAAGGAAAGTAAGGTCAAACCTTGACATTACACAGCGAGGCTCAGCTGGAGGAAGAACACATGTAGAGAAGGTTATGAAACGGGTAGCTGTCAGACAAAGAAAGTCACAGTGGCGTAGGACAAGGACAACCTAGCAGAACATATAACCCTAACCAGGAGATGAGACAAAGTAAAGGCCCAAGGAAACGGTAGCAAGACCAAGTAGAAGAAGAATTATACTTTATTGATCGCCGTGGGGAAATTGACTTTTCACCTCCCCCAACCTTGCTCTCCATGAGAGTAAGCTTGGCCATGAAGGGCAGCCACTTGTGCAGCACCCGGGGAGCTGCGGGTTAAGGGCCTTGCTCAAGGGCCCACAGACAGCCAGAGGCTGGGCTTGAACCGGCGACCTTCCGATTACAGGCACAGAGCGTAACCTGTAATGAATTCACCACAATCTAGTGAGTGTTAAAAAATCAGTGTCAGGCAAAAAGACGTGACTGCAGAACGTGGGATGGACACAAATATTATTTCATTTCAAAATGAAAGTAAACCTTTTTTTGCTTTGCTTTAAAAGGAATTATTTTGTCGCTCTAATGTTTTTTAGGTTAATGTTACCTTACACCTACTTACCTGTTACAACTATCACTATATCAACATTTAAAAGAGTCTAAAATGGAGACGTGATATTGGTTCAGTGGGTAGTACTGTTGCTTTACACTTCCAGGACTGGGTGTTTAAGTCACGCATCTCCAAACTGCTCAGAGTATATATTTGTTGAACATTAATGTGTGTCCTGAGATGGAGTGGAATCCCATTCAGGGTGTACCCCTGCCTTGTGCCCTATGCTGCCTGCCATTGGGTCCAGGCCCTTCTTTACATTTCCAGAAAAAAAAATCGAATCTAAATGGTATGGGAAAAGGGGTCCAGAAACGGTTTACGGTCAAATAAAGTCGTAATGAAAGTACTGGGAAAAGATGGCCATTTGCCTTAATATGTCATGAAGTAGAGAAAAGGTACTGTCATTCGTTATACCGAGACTGCGCAATGCACTATTATCAGCTCGTGCTATTGTGCACAACCCCGGTCACTCCACTTAAAAACAAGATTATTCCAGTATGAGTGAATCGAGACATGCGCGACGACATTGAGCCAAGAGGCTGCCATAGAAGGTAAAATGAACTAAAGCCCCTTGGTACGCGGAACAAAGGCGATATATGGTTACTTGGTAGGATATGACACGGTATGCACAATCTTATGGCCGATTGTTTTGCTGTCATTTCCCCATTTCCCCGCTAATGGTGGACTTGTTGAGTGTTCTGCGTTTGTTTACTGTACCCGCATTGTAATTTTGCTCCCACTGTCTCATTGTACTGTTCTAAGGCAAATGCACGTTCGATTGGACACTACAAAGATTTCATCATTGCACGCCCACGTTTTAAACCGTTAGTAATAGATGCACGATTTTTTTTTTGGTTTTCATTGCTGACTCCCCCATTCAGAATCGGCACCAGAGGCTCGTAGCACGTGAAACTGAAACTAAACCTAAACTGTCCGTTTATGACAATAAGCGGCTTTCGTAATATTTATAGAATAATTCTCGCTGCGAGTGTTAATTAAAGACGCACTGCCGTGTAGACGCAGCAAACTATACGTTCGTTAATCGTGCGCTTTATGTTCGCGCCGCCTCGAGCGCAGTTCCTGCTTCCCGATTGGACGCGAAGCGGAGGTACGCCGGGCGCGCGGCGGAGCGCCGCTCGCGCGGCCGCCTCCCACTTCCAGTTGTCGGCGGGCAGAGCGGCAGCCAGCCGGAAGCGCCGGGGTTCGGCTGCGGGCTCCTTAGCGTTACAGTTCGGCGGTCCGCGGCACTGCGGCGCTGCTTTCCGCCCTCTTTCGGGGGGACGACGCGTGCGTGCGTTCTCGCTTTGGGGGGAGCGTGTTTTAGCGCGGCTGGTGCTGCCCCGGGCGCGCGGTGGGGTGGTGCGGGCGCGTGGGGAGCCTGGGTATCTGGGTATCGGGGTATCTGCTGCAGGTTACCCGCCGTTTGTAACTAGTCGCCTTTTTCTCCGTGAAACGGTCGCCGAGTGAAATCGGCCGGCTGTCGTTTGGGGAGCGGGACGGTGGCAGGCTCCGCTCCGCTCGGGCGCGTTCGGGGTTCGGGCTGGAGGAAGGAAGGGGGCTGACTGATGGTGCCTGGGGGAAGTGCGGTTTGCTGCGAGACTAGCTAAGCTAGCACGGGGAATAAGTTAGTTATTATCCTTAGTCTGAGTTTTAGATTGCAGCCGACGGACATCGGCGCGGCGCGACAGGGCATTCATTTCGGCGGAGGAGAACGCTTGGGTTTTAAGAAGGTATTATTATCATTATCATTCTTATCATCATCATCATCATTATTATTAATATTATTATCGCCGCGTGTGGCTTTCGCGAGTGCGCCGGGTCTGCGGCTCGTTCCGAGGCGGATTGCGGGCTGTGCGCCCACACTGACCGGCATGGCTTCGGTCAGCGGCGTCGGCGCCTCCATCGCCAGCAAGACCAAGACCAAGAAGAAGCATTTCGTGGCTCAGAAAGTGAAGCTCTTCCGTGCCAGCGACCCGCTGCTCAGCGTCCTCATGTGGGGAGTCAACCACTCGGTGAGTGATGCCTGCGGCCGCGGCGGGTGCTGGCGGAGCGCCGGCGGCCGGCTTGGGGGAGCGGCCCCCCGTGGGCGGCGGTGGGGCGCCGAGGCGGGCTCCTTTCGCGGGGGAAGGCGCGCTGCACTCCCGCAGCTGTCACGGCCGCGGCCGCCTGTGTCATAAGGGGACCGCGGGCATTCGGTCCCCAGCTGCGAACGCGACAGCCACTTATCCGTCAGATGTAGCTGGATTTTATTGCAATTTGTCCATTGTGGCGGAATATTAATTTGAGAGCGCATGTATGCGCCGAGGGTGCCGTGCCTCCCCGGCGACCCGTGGGCATGCGGGGCTCCGGGGCGTAAGCACCGTGCGCTATTACATCTTACTCTGCAACAGCCAGGCATTCGGTGTGATAGCCGCAGCTCCCCGATCCCAGGCGGCGTGCGAGCGCTCGCTGGCCGTACCCATACCTGTCTAGCCGCTGTATTTACTGTTTCTACGGGGTACTAATCCTACTCTGCAGGAACAGGCGCTGTTTCTAAACCAGAGCAGATGTGTTGGTCGGTTTAGTTGTCCGGACACTTGCATGAACCCAGATGGAAAATTCTTCTGAAAAATCTTCTTGGACTTTCCTCTAGGGGGCTTTTAGGTTTTAAATAGAAAGATGAAAATGAAAACACAGGCCCACAAAGCTGAAGACACTGAGATTTTATAAATAAACTCTGGCCTTTGAATTTGTGCCGGTCAGTCTCTTGCGAATGTCATGAATGGGGTGGGTGTTCCGTCGTGACTCTGTCTGATTCTAAATTCTTTATGATGGCAGCGAGCTGCTGAAAAATCATATGATTCGAGATTGAAGGTCAACAGGTGGACTATCTTATAGGTCTTCATGTCTTCAAAGGCCTCTAGATACCAAGCTGCTGGAGTGTGTCTGCAGCTCATTTGTTTGTCCTTGTTGGCGGGATGTGTGAGGTGCAGCAGGTCGGGATAGACGTGGGGCGGATGAGAACGGGGATTACAGGGGGATCATCTTCAGCCTCATTATGGCGCTCAGTCCAGGAGCAGGAGTCGTCTCGCGTAAGCCCACGTCACCTCACCCGGCCCGGCGGCCGAGGTTTGGCCATGTCAGCTTGTCTCCAGCATGCAGATACAGCTAAAATAGTGCCCTCTCTCCCCTGAGTGCAAATTTTCTGTTCTTTTTTTTTTCTTTTTTCATTTGATGACAGGAAAGTACTTTGGTGTGGGTGGTTTAGGTGGCCTCTGGTCAGAGAGTGACTGCTGTGTGATCTCTCCATGGGTGGTGTCTTGCTGGAACCTGTGGGACTCTGCCTGAGTCAAGGTGTTCCCCGGTGGGGGGGGGGAATATGATATCTGCATGTATTGTAAGTTGTATCTTGAAATCTATAGGCTAACATGGAGTCAACCAACAAGGCCGGGGTATAGTATGGCAACATCCCCTGGCTGTGGGGACATGGGCGGCTGTCATGCCCTTCTGACGGAAACGCTTATTTCCTGTCGGTAGAGCATTGCCGCAGGCTCCTATTCTTCACTGGGGACAGCTTGTGACAGTCATGCTTCCGCTTTGTGCGTGTGCGATAAGCGGGCGATGCAGTTGTCTTTTGAGAGAATGAGGCATGTCCCGTGTAGCTCAGATGCTTGATACAGAGACACTGTCGGCTGTCCTTAGGGTCCGCGGTGCCTGTTGGCTCTGCCTGCCTCACGAATCTCTACTTCTCTTTGAGGTTTGTACGGGTCAGCTGATTTCTTATCTTTTCTCATCTTACACGAGCACCTCCCCCTAGCTAATCTTATCTGTTCAGGCTGTTCAGGCTGTCTGGTTTTCAGTCTCTGACAGCTTCTTGTACGGTAAAACTTTAGTGTTGCCATAACTAATGATAAATATTTCTTTCACAGTCCTACAGGTGGTAATTACTGTAGACTCTTCACATTACAAACATACATATATATATATATATATATATATATAAAAGAATTATGGAAAAACGGGTGGAAAGGCGTGGAGTTTTAAGCTACTCTGCTGCCCATTTGTGACATTTATTTTCAATGTGTGAAATGTGTTTTTAGCCTTGGGCTATGTAGCTGTTAAGAAATTTTATTAACAGGTGATTTATTTATGTGTTTGTATTGTGACATATCTTTAGTCCAAATTGCCTGAAAAAAACTGAAAGAACTTTTCCCCATTTTTATTGAAGATTTTTTGTTAAATCCTTATTAAGTCTTATGAAAAGTCGGAGCTGGTGCTCAGAAGTTTCTTTACTTAGATGTACTTCTTTTTATACCAAATGCGATTAAAATATGTAAACTGTATGTCGTGTTCGCAGTGGGCCTTTCGGATTTTGTGCAAAGTAAATGTTGCCTCCATATTTGGCCTGGATCCTCTCTGCCATTGTTTCTAACATCTGTTGATAATTGGGGGTTTTCCTTTGCGTAATCAGAACGTGGGCAGTGATCCTGACTCTAGTCTTAGAAGCTGCAAGGAACGTTGCAAGGTCAAAGATGGACACAAGCAAGAGGGCTAGCCCGACTGGAGGTGGGGAGAGCGACCGGAACCCAGAACCCTTCCAAATTACAAATGCATTACTGAATGCTCCAGAAGGCTGCATGTTAATGCAGTTATCATAGTTTCTGTGGCATAGCATTGAATGACACATTGCTTATTAGGAAAGAGTTCAATTTTCACCGATTTTAAACTGCAAGTTTGTGAGATTGTGCTATGCAGTAGTCTGGCATCCTGTCATGGGTGTTTACCTGCCTGCTTCCAGGGGAACTGCAGCCCTTTTTGGGTAATTGTTATTGATGGATAGCAGCGCGGTGATGCAGTGGTTAGCACTGTTGCCTCACACCTCTGGGACTATGGTCCGAGTCTCTGCCCTGGCTCTCCATGTGTGGGGTTTGCATGTCTTGTTGTGGGGTTTCCTGGGGGTGCTCTGGTTTGCCCATTAATTGAAGTTGCCAAATTGCCCATAGGTGTGACTGTGATTGTGCCCTGCAATGGGTTGGACCCACTTGGTTATTCCCTACTTTATGCCTGTAGATTCCCTACTTTGTGCCCGTAGATTCCAAGATGGACTCTGGTCCCCTGCAACACTGCATGGGACAAGCAGACATGAGGTGGATGGATTATGATATAGTGTCATTCTCTGCTGTGTCTTAATTTGTGTTGGGCCTTAATCAATGAGGAGTGGAAAACCTCTTTGTATAAAACAGTTTGCACTAAGAATTTTTGCACTAAGAATGGCTCATGGCGTGTGTGTTTGGGCCCTGCACTGACACTGACAGAGATTTGATTATCCAGTGGAACCTGCTTACTCCCATACTTGACCACATGTTCAGGGATATTCTTCGATCAGTGGTGCCGAACGACGTGTGAAAGTCAGCTCTGGGTGTGAAAGAAGACTGCCTTCCTGAGCTACTCTGTCTACCTTGGGGTGCTAGGAATGTGTATTATGAACCCTTCATCTGGAGGTTTTTCGTGTGTGTATATATGTATATATGTTTGTGTGTGTGTGTGTGTGTGTGTGTATACACACACACACACAAAAACCTCCAGATGAAGGGTTCATATGCATACATACAAATACATATATTATGTTAATTAATGATATTCTCATTTTGTTCTGGGTGGCACATACAAATTAAGATGAAATTCCTTTTGATCTCCCCACTGGTGTGGCTCACTTTTGTACAGTAGCTTGCAGTTTGCAGCTGAAAGAGATCAGCCTTCCTGTCCAGCTGTTTCGACTCTGCTCTCGTCTGTAGGCTGGGCTACATCCCCAGTGTTTCCCTCGCTTTTACTACAGATCCGCCGTGGGTGATGTAATTCTAATTAAATTCCTGCAATTCAGTGCCACACCTTGGCTAGGAGCGACTGCCGCATCAATCTCGCGGAGCCTGCCCCCCCCCCACAAGACAAAGGGTCTGCGTCTGCCTCTGCCTTCTGGATTGATGTTCACCTGTCCCTCCCCAGCATCCAATGCTTTGGCAGCCTGTCTTCTGTGGGATTTATTTCCGCTTTGGAGTACCTCGGGATCAGCCGTGTTGTGGTGCGCTGTGGAAGTGGCTCTTAGATGCCATATAACGGGTACAAAGCTGGTACAGCCGGGTGACTTCATTTTTTGGTTCCTATGTGCCTACAGCTAGTAATAGCTGTACTTTATTTCTGTATGGTGTGGGTGAGAGCTGCCGTGCTTTCAATATTCACCACCACTAATGTCCCAAAGCGGTTAATGGTAATCTGGTGGGATCATGACTAGAATTTTGGTCAGGACAGTAGTTTCCTTCAGGTGCTGATTTTTATGTGATGGACTGACATCTATACAGGGTATCCCCTCCTGGGATAGGCTACAGACTCACCACAGGCCTTAATGTTTAAACCTCATGGAAGATTACTGAATGGGTGTCATAGACATTTGTAGCTAAGCCCTTGTGCACTGCATTTAGTAACATGTCTAGTAGCTCTTACAGTATGTGGAGAGAGGCCTAATTGAGCTTAGCTTATCGTCGGGGGAAGCAGCCGGCTTATTCAGGGCTGTTGTCTGGTCCCACATGGGTGGACGGCACATCAAAATTGACAGTTTTAGCTAATTAGTGCTATCCTGGACACTTATGCATGCTTTTTTATTTATATGGGATCTGAAGTAGCTAAGGCTAATTATCTGCTGTTACTTCATTGCCGAGGTGAGCTGTTGATGGGCCTCTGTAGACCTCAGCTCCTTTCTCTGGATGAGTTTTTTTTTTTTTTTTTGCACCGAAAAAAAAAAAATCCTCATTTTGCTTCGGTGTTAAAATGTGCCCCAATAACCTGTAACCTACATTTCATTGGGCATGCTCTGCAGTAATCATCAGCTGCAGTAACTAAGGGCATTCGCTGAATCTTGGCACTTCGACGGAGCCTGCGTGAATACCATAAGTGATTAGATCATCTGTCCTGATTGGGGCGTGGTACTCGTTTAGCAGCCAGAAAAGGGAGAAATCTTCATTCAAGTGCTCTTTATAAAGGCTTACATCAGTATGAACGGGCCACTTATGGTAACAGTTAAATCACTGTATGAGTTGAGCTCCCTACAGAGGGGGTTTCTCCATAGCCGTAATATGTGGAACACTAGCGAAAGTTCATACTCCTCAAGTGCGTTCTTAATTTGTGCATGAACCTGCACAAATGTGTTCAACACATTTCCCTATTCCAGCCAGTCCTCCGGTCTTGCAGAAGTAATGCTTATTATGTTTTGTTGAATAAAAGGTAATGTGCGCACTGATTAGCAGATTGCACATTTCCGTCATGCAGTTTCTCTAAGAAATGTTACTGATGCATGCATGTAAAATTTGTGTGGGCAGATTTACACTTCGGGTGCCGCAGTGGTTACCACTGTTGCCTCATACCTTTGGGCCCAGGGTTTGAGTCTCTGCCAGGGCTCCATGAGTGCATGAGTTTGCATGTTCTCCCTGCGTTGTCAACAATGCTAAATGTTTCCCTTCGGTGCGCTCTTGTGAGTGTGTGTGTGTGTGTGTGTGTGTGTGTGCGCGCGCTCTGCAATGAGTTGCCGCCACGTTCTGGGTTGTTCCTTGCCTTGTGTGCCCATAGGCTCCGGAGTCTGTACCCCCCCCGACCCTGAACAGGGCAAGCAGTTTCAGTAAATGGATCAGTGGTTGTTTGTACTTCCTGAACTGGTTGGCTGAGTACATTTTTAAAATGTCGGGTTTGCTGGTACATGCAGAGGACTCTGAAGTATTACACTGTCATGTGACCTTGAGGTGGCCACATCGGGTCCTCCATTGAGCAGTGGGTACAAATTGGAAGCTGTTTTGAAGTCGTTGGCTGTGCAGCAAAATAATAAGTACCTTATGACGTTTTGCTTAATTGTTACTGGAGAATTCAGTCGCGACAAACCATAACTGCGTTACTGGTTGTGTTTACATCTGCCCATCAATCTTCATAACCGCTTATACTGTGGTGGATCACAATGAGTCTGGAGCTTTGTGATCACATTTTAAATCTGGTGGATTACTGGAAATGTTTATTTGGCTTTTAAATAGCATGTCTGTTAATAGTGTAGGTTGCAATGTCTTACTTTCTGCGAGACCACTTTGTTCTGCCGAATTATGTCTGCACAAATGTTAACCTAATTTGCTGAACATTAATTATTCTTCTGTGCTTTTTCATTCAGACTTTTTTCACCCTCTGCTCGGTTTATCTGCAGGGCTGTTTCTGGTACACTCTGCTTGAATGGACCGGTCCAGTTTTACCGCTGCCATTGTCGTCTTTCTTAAAGATTAATGTCACATTGGTGTACCGTCAGGGAATCCTGTTTATCCAGATTGTGTTTATGTAATTGTTATATTAATTTTTACAAAAAGGAAATGGAATTTTGATAAAACAAAATCTCAAAACTGGGAAACAAGCAGACTTCAGAATGCGGGATGCGGAGATGTATCCATAAGGAATGTAAGCATCCGGATGGATGGGATCAGTTTTCCAGCTTTTCCTTGCTTGTGCTTCGTCTCTCACTGGCTTCCATGTGTAGACTGTGACTTGAGCACTGAAATAGCTGCTCACTGCTGCCCGTAATGTCACAAATGGGTTAAATGTGTTGTGGTGTGTCAACAATGACAATTAATCACATTCATTCATTCATACTGTCCTACAATCCCACAAAAAGACATGCGGCTTAGGCGAGTCAGGTCTGCAGTGTGTGTATGTCTGTGTGTGTGATGCGATGTTCTGCAGTCTCGTGCGGAGAGTCCCTGGCCTGATGCATTGTGCTTCCTAGCAAAGGCTACATGGATTGGATAAATGTGTATAATTTCTGTGTTAATTGGCCACTTCATTAGGTTTGCCCAGCTAGCACCCGGTAGGTGCCTCTGCATCCGGAGAAGCGGCTCTGCACTCCGGTGTTGCAGCAGGCTGCTCTTTCTGCACTTGTGGCCTTCCTGCTCACTTTGATGAGTCTGGCTGCACTTCTGACCCCCTCATTAAGTAGATGTTTTTGGCTGCAGAATCCAGCGACAACTTTAGCTCGACAGTGTTTGCAATAAATGGTTGTCTGTTCAACATGCGACCATTTAAACGAAATATCTCCAGACAACAGACGCCTTTTTTCAGCAAAAGTTCTTCTGTGTCTTCTACAGCTTCTGTCCATTTTCACCGCTCAGTAACTCTAATCCTGCGTTCAATTATCTCTTTCCAGAAACACGCCCCTTTTCCGAGGTTGAAGTTGGATTTGTACGAGATTCCATGTGACGTCATTTCAACATGGCAGCTTACACAGTCAATAATAAATGCTTTACTGCTTCTCTAGTTCATAGATATTTCAAAATGTTTATATTATTAAATGTATTACTAGTTATGAATGTAATCACACGTGGTCTTTTACGTGAAGTAATAAATGTCTTTCCATGAGCTTTTATGCTCCGATCACAACAATAACAGCGTGTTCGTTGAGGTAGCCATGTTTGTTCCGAGTTGTGTAGCTCGAACGGGAAATTGGTCGTTTGTGACGTGTCGCACCTCGGACTTCATCGGGATAATCGAATGCACCATAACGCAGGTAATCCGTTGCATGCATGTTCAGCGGTGTACCAGTAAAAATGGTCCCCCCTTAAACAGTTTCCGTTGCACCACTTTCCGGACGTTGTTTAGGCCATTTAAACCGGTATTACGGTATAAGAGAAATCCATATCATAACAAAAATAAATACCGGTTTTCGGTATTAACCGGCATACCGCCCCGCACTAGTACCTCCCCATCTCTTTTGAAAGATGCCCAGGGATCTTTTCTGATCTCAGAACACCAGTTTTACATCTAATCTGAAGAGCGGCACCATTTTTACAGCACCATGTCCCCGCCGCTACACTTTGGGGCATTGGGATCCACACAGACCACAGGATGGGCTAACCTGCGGGCCACACCAACAGCTCTCCCAGCAGCAACCCAGCTTCTCTTAGTTGGTCTCCCATCCAAGTCCTGGTCAGGCCCAAACCTGCTTAGTTTCAAATGGATTACTTAGTCTGAACTTCAGCTGGTATGGCTGCTGACCTGGTTGGGACTTTTTTTCAGTTCCCACATAGAAATGAATAGACGGTCCCCACAATGATATAAATACAAACGTGTGTGTGCATGTATATTTACTATATATAATGCAGTGGATAGCAGTATGTATAAAGGTTTGTATGTATTTTGGCTCCATATGCATTTTTAGATTCCGATCAGCAGTCACTCAAACGGAAAGTGTTTTTCACATGTATTGTTCAGAAGGATGTTAATATGTTAGTACTGAAATACTTTTCAAGGATGATGAGATATAATTTGTAGTTGGATGGTTTTGTAATGATGTTAGTGACAGATTTCAATCATGGCAACAAACAGCCAAACTTCTGATTTCTGCCTGACATGAGTTCACTTCCTGTCGTCATGGGGAAACGTTTTACCAGTAAAGAGGCCCAGCAGAACTCAACAGCACCAAGGTGGGGGGAGTTCCCCAGATGGATGTTATCGGTCATCGGCTGGTCATGACTGGTGCTCGTTATGGGCAGCCCCACCTGTCAGAGTGACGGGGGAAAAGTGACTCATGTTCCAGGAGGTCGATTTTCGCTCGGCGAGGAATTTAAATGGGCCGTGCTGCTTCACCATCTGTTGACAGTGAAACGAGAGCACCCTTCAACTCGAGGCGCGTTAAGTGCGAGCTGTGGAGGAATGCTTTTTTTTTTTGCTGTCATAATAAGGCACGCTGTCGTCATGACGACAGACGCCCGTAAACACTCTCGTGTAAGCGCGCAATGTAAATGTGGGACGGAGGACCCGCTACCCACAAGCTTAACAAAGCAAACTTAGGTTTCAGTTTCTTGCTTTTTTTTCTCAGCTTCCGGGCTTGCCCAGCTGTGGGTTTGGTTTCTAGCTAGCTACAGTTGAGTACTCCCAGCAAACGATATTAATCAGCTCACCGGGCTGTGTGCCGCTCCATGTACCCTTCCGAAACACAGCTTGGGAAGAGAGTTATTTCCACCTCTGGTGCCTAGTTAGCAGTGTTAAGGAGAGTGTCCCAGTGTCAAAGTTAATGGCTAACATGTAATTCAGATCTCAGGCATCATCCTACATGTGGTGCCAGTCCCACATAATTTTATAACCTTAATTTTCCTTCTCAGTACTTCTATTGGACTTGGATATCTAGAGAACTCATTTGCCCACCAGTGGCTAAATCAAAAGAATGAGCCTTCAGTAAAGGCTTGGTCAGACAAAACACAGCAGGTTCCTGTTTCATGTGAGCTCAGAATGGGCCATTTTAATATAACTTCATACCATCCTCAAGTATATTTTTCTTTAAATTACACGGTGTGGGTCAAAATGACATGAATTACATAGTCGTGCCATTTTTTTTTTTGAGGGGGAAAGAAAATTCTTATATGAAGCTGTTTCCAAAACAGCTCTTACTATAATTAAGACCCCTCATCCTGAATGTACGTGTATAATGAGTACGGTGTGCCACATTGTGTGAATTTCTCTAAGTGTGTTTGTGCTGTCTTTGAAGTCCAGCTATTGCACTTATCATTCTAGTTGCATGTTAATTAGACTGGACCTTGTAATGCTGCAGCACACCTTATTATGTCAGATGCTCATTAGCTGCCAGGCTGTGTCTGGCCCGAGATGGAGGGAGGGTAAGATGGGGCACATCAGCCTGAAGATCCTGTTCCGTTATAAGGGACAGGCTCTGCCCCGTCCGGACGAGGATCGGCGAAGGCCTATGTCCCTAAATCTTTTCGCCGGAACGACCGTCTCCCCGTTCCTTTTCGAGGGGGTCTATCCACGCACAAACCTCCCGTGTTGTTCCCGTGATCTAGCAATACTAGGTGCTGGCTCTGTCGGTTAGGCAGCGTGCCTGTGACCGGAAGGTCGCCAGTTTAAATCCCAGAGAATGCAGAGGGATGTCACATTTCAGCCCCTGAGCGAGGGCTTTAAACCCTGTTTGGGTGGGGGGAAGTATGTCACTTTGGATAAAAGCATTAAATATGAATTGTAGACAAACGCTCCATCGCACTTTCTGAGACCGTTGGTGGGGGGTGTTGCGTTCCTATAGCGCTGAGCTTCCTGGAGACGATTGGGTCTCTCCATGGGTGTTCTCCTGGATTTTCTCTCCTTCCCTCTTCCTTTCCTCTCTTTTTGCTGAGCCTGCATTCAGGGCCGCGGCTGTAGAGTAGAGTGCTGGGATTCCACTCGCCTCGGGGTTGGGGGGGGGGGGTAGCTTTGTGTCCTGTGATGTTTAGCAGACGCTTCCTGCCTCTGCCACACTCTCCGAGTAACGCGAGGCCTTCCATTTACGAGCTATCCCCTGGGCGTCCAGCATGGCTGTGTGTGCGTGACTGTGCAGACACACAGTTAAAAAAACAATGCCTCTAAATGTAACATGTAGCGTGAGCGATTGTGACGCTTATAGCGCCTGTCTCTCTCTTCTTTTCTGCATGAGGCCATCATCACTTCGGAGCCCCGTGCCCATCCACCCTGCCTCTATTCGCCCCGTCGGCCTTGCTGTCCCCCTATATTGTGCCTTTAAGGGTAGCTCATTAGTGAATTTGTAAGTCTGACAGCAAGCCTGGGATCTCAGGGGTCTTTTCCACCAATGCTCCTCCTTTCTCCCTGTGCCCCTCCTGTTAAATGTCTGCTGTATAAATTCTGCTCCATCCATCCATCCATCCATCCATCCATCCATCCATCCATCCATCCATCCATCCATCCATCCATCCATCCATCCA
>JAODKM010000001.1:23292998-23303822 GCA_026780845.1 Petrocephalus sullivani
TCCATCCATCCATCCATCCATCCATCCATCCATCCATCCATCCATCCATCCATCCATCCATCCATCCATCCATCGTCTCAATGGGCCCTGTGGCGCGTTTACATTTTATATTACGTACATTTATATTATGAAAATTTTCACTTCATAATCTTATAAACTGCAGATTTACATTTCAGAACATTTCTCTAATACTGTACATCTCTATTCACCCTCTGAACTCTGAACCAAACCCTTGATGAGCCCAGTGTGCTGTGATTGGTCAGCCTGCCCGATTGGCCAGCTGGCCCTGCTTGTTCTGCCCCTGTCTTGCAGTTTGCAGACAGACCCTTGCAGGTAGGCAACCACAATAAGGACTGTGTCACGGTGACCTCACCATGTCACAGAAGTAAGGGCTGGAATTCCAACTAAGCATTCCAGACAGATTAGAGAGGAGTGGTTTCTCTGGTGAATAACACACCAAAGGAAAGGGAAAAACAGGTAGAGCTTAATAGGTCCCCTTTAAAATCAAAGAATTTACTTTTAATGGGATTATTTTACAGTTTTAAAATAAGTGTTACTTAAGTAATTACTCACACATTAATTTTGTCATGTTTGTGCAATATTCTGTATGCCATTAATATGAACAAAAACAAGGAAGTGTGTGTATATATAGCTTCCTAAACATTGTCAGTTATAGCTATTTATTGAAAATATTACATCAGTCCATCTTCCGAACATTTATGAAGCATTGGGTCACCTGGAGCATATCCCAGGTGGCTGAGTGACGTCCTATCCATCGCAGGACAGCTTACAGCCCGTCTGCTTCTGGATTGTTTGGGGGGTCCTCAGAAATGCAGGGGGGAGATTGAGAATCCGCATGCGTATCACACAGGTTTTTTTTTCTTTAATGTTTGACCAAGTAAACTTGTGTCTAACTACTGGTATTTAGTCAGTAATTTGCTTACTCAATGAAAGTAGTTATTTACTTATCACATATTTATATTTCAGTTTTCCGCTTACAAAGGGGTTCATCAGGCCTTAACTTGAGGAACACCTGTGTTGATTTTTTTTTATTTTTTTGATTAAGATGCATTTGCTTATTAAGTGAACAGCAGCTAATTAACTGAGTGTGTAGGTTAATTTGCAGGGTTTATGTTTCATGGCTTATGTCTGGCACTTTCCACATATTAACCTTGGGGTAAGCCTGGGCAGTGCAGTGTGCCAGGAGCTAGCAGGTGGCTTCCCCCCAGCCCCCCCAATTCATTCCCGCTCGGGTCGCTAAAACTACATACGCAGAGCCACGCAGACAGGTGTTTGATCACGGCCCGGTGCGTTGGTTCTGGGATGCCGGACTGGGTTGTGGCCCCAATGAGAGGTCACATTTCACACAGCCGGGCGTGGGGGAAAAACAACGTCACTGCGTTGCGCGATGCGGCAAATTCCGTTCGACGCAGGGTGGCTCCGTGCTCAGAATGCCGACGGGGCGATGGTAACGACCGCCATTCATCAACCTCCCCTGGCCGGGATTGAAAAACGATTTAAGCCTTGAAGTAGAATGAGTGTGGGTTGGAGGAGCATCCTCAGACAGCTCCTATAAGGCTCAAGGAGAAGCAGGAAGGTCCTGGAAGACCATATGAAATCAGCAGGCTATTTATAGCGCGAGCCTCTCGTGGCAGCCCGCTTGCTGGGGATCAGCAGATTAATGTCGGGATCACGGCTTGGTCTGCAGCCACGTGTCCCATCTTACTGTCCCCTTTCAGATCTGTCCTGCAATTAATGCCAGGCGTCCCGACCTGCAGACGTGTCCGTTTCTCTAGTGCTGTTATCGAGTATTTATTTATTATATGTTTACTTTATGTATGTCTTTATGAAGCATTTTATGTCAGGGTATTTTTATAACTAGCAGTTTATTGACTGTGAACTTTATTTAAACCAAAAGTGGCAGCAAAGCCATTTGGTGTAAAATCAGATGTCTGAAAGTTTCTGGTATACCTTTGGATCAGGATAAGAGGATAGAAAATGGATTTCAGGTCATTGATTGACTCTTATGATTTTGTGTAAATCTATTCTGTGATATATAAGTGAATCAGTGACTTGATGTGTGGTTATTTATTTCTGTAATATCAATCCATCTTCTCTCCAGTTATCTGGGTTTGGGTCGTATGGAGCCTGGAGCCTGTCCAGGTAACAAAGGACATAAGGCTGGGGTACACTCTGCTCTCCCGTCAGGGTTTGGCAGCTTTGCGATCGCAAAAATTAACGCAAAATCAAGCCTGCTCCGCAATATTTGCAAAAGCTAGCAATATTTCAAATTTACAGCAGGATAAAGATTTTCCGCGAGAAATGGGCACATCAGCAGCGCGCCTACATTCGGACCGTGACGCATCCTGTGATGCCATCGCAGTTCAAGTTCGGGTGTGTTTTTAGCTACGCTGCGCTGCAGGGAAGATGAGCACAGCTAGCACGTCTCATTTTCCAACAAGTTGAGGCATTGTAAGTTATTAAGTTGACGCATTATATGGAGCACAGATGAACATAGTCTACATAAAACAAATTGGGCCCATGGTTTTTCAGTTCAGAAAAGAAATGAGGGCTCACATGATCATTTATGTTATAAAAATAAATGTATGAAAAGTAATTACCTATCTCTTTCTTTGCTGGTAGTAGTAAAAAAAAATCCCTGAACTGGAAATTTTTGCCAGTTTTTGCAAATTCCATAAATGAAGCTCCAGAGGTTGCATTACAGATTTTGAGAAATGATCAAACATTTTTGTGCCGCAACAGTCACAAAAATATTCATAGAGAAGCAGGCAGTTGACAAAGAATAGCCTAATTGCATGGGGGAGAGAGAACCCACCTGCCAAGGGAAGAACATGCAAACTGCAAACAGACAGAGCAGAGACGGGACTCAAACCTAGAGCACAGTGCTGAGGACTATCAGTTTACGACCTGCATGAACATGCCTGTCTTTCAGTGCCCGAGTAACTTGTAGGGGATCTGCTCGTGAAATGTGGCGCGGCCCTGTTCCCTTCTCACTCATTCAGTGTTAAATTTGACAGGTGGGAATTGCATTTACTCTGGTGCAGTGTGAACCTACGGCTGTGTGTATCCCAGTGTATTCCTGTTGTCAGGAAACACTGGCTTAGAGCAGAGCTACTGTATGAATACAAACCACGCCAACTGTATCACTCCAGTGGGTAAATACCTTGCTGTAGATGCATAGTTATGGATAGACTAGCATCCTGTCTAGCAAGGGTTTAACTAGAAGTTCTGTGCCCGCTGACAAAGTCAGCTTGCCCCCATATATCATTTTATAAATGTACATATTCAGTGAGAGACAGCATGGTGGTGCAGTGGTTATCACTGTGGCCTCACGTCTCTGGAACCAGGGTGGTGCCGTGTGTGGAGTTTGCATGTTCTCGCCATTTTCTCCCCTAAGTCCCCGGTGGGTGTGCCTATGTGAGTGAACGGTTTGTGAGTGTGCCCTGCAATGGGTTGGCTGCCCATCCTGGGTAATTTCCTAGGCTCCGGACCGCCATGACAGGCAATTTATAGACGATGGATGGACGGATATTCAATGGCTTCTGTAGCATACTAGGCCCCCTGAATCTGCCAAGGGTACCTATGCCCCTACTGCACCCCCTGAATCTGACAGGGTACCTATGCCCCTACTGCACCCCCTGAATCTGCCAAGGGTACCTATGCCCCTACTGCACCCCCTGAATCTGACAGGGTACCTATGCCCCTACTGCGCCCCCTGAATCTGCCTGGGTATCTATGCCCCTACCGCACCCCCTGAATCTGCCTGGGTATCTATGCCCCTACCGCACCCCCTGAATCTGCCTGGGTACCTATGCCCCTACTGCGCCCCCTGAATCTGCCTGGGTACCTATGCCCCTACTGCACCCCCTGAATCTGCCCGGGTACCTATGCCCCTACTGCACCCCCTGAATCTGACAGGGTACCTATGCCCCTACTGCACCCCCTGAATCTGACAGGGTACCTATTCCCCTACTGCACCCCCTGAATCTGCCTGGGTATCTATGCCGCTACCGCACTCCTGCCATCTACGGTGTCCCCTGCCTGCTCTATGCTGTCTGGGATAGACTCCAAGCTTCACCCTCTACGGGATAAATGTGGATGGTTAGATGGCTGGATAAAATGAAAAAGAGGGATAAAATAAAAAATAAGAAATGTGCAACATTTTCAGGTCCTGCGTGCAAAACCCTGACATCTACAAAGGACTTGGTTTTAGCTGTGCTTTTTTGTTTGGTTTTCATTACACTGCGTTTGAAGTGTAAGTCCTTGCATTGGACATGGCGAGTCACTGCGTCGCTGGCCCGCTCTGACCCGTGCACCAAGCTAACAGCTGTCATCTCGGATCCTGGCCTGCTGCCTCCCTTTCTCCCTCCTGTCCTCCGCCTGCGACGAGCCTCGTGTTTTCACGTCGTGATGTACTGCATTTCCACCCAGGCGTTTTAATTCTGCTTTTCCTGGAAACTTGGAAGGGAAAAAAAAGCTTCTTTGAATTTTTTTTTTCCTCCCCCGTTTCCTCCCGATCCGAACTCGCAGATCGGGGCTGTAGCCAGGGACAGATGGCCGCAGCCGGATGGGGTTGGCACCGGGGCTAGACGCTCCACGTAAACGCTTACAAAAAGCCAGACCTCGCTGTTCCCCGCCCTGCCGACACGTCCCGCATCTGTCCGGTGCCTGGGAGCATTGGGACACCCTGTACCCCTGTCTCTGCGTGGGTTCCCCTGTCTGAAAGACAGCGTTATCGTCTGCCAGACGGGGACCTTTGGCTCTTGTGGTGGGCGCCCTCTGGCCAGAAGAACGATCATATCACCTTTCTGGGTGTTTCGCTAACTTTGAACTGGTGTAGATTTGAGAAAATGCCCCAGCTAAAGGTAACATTATGGAGGCCTTTCGCAGAAGCTGTCTATGCATGTGCCTCTGCGTCTACAGCACCAGTCAAAAGTCTGTTTTGAATGCATCTGTCTGCATTTTACCTGTGTAATTCACCTTATAGGAAAAAGCCTTGAGGAAGTCAGATTGTGTATATCAGCTGTCTGTCTGCCTGTGGCTCTGTCTTTGTGTGCTTTGGGAAAAGTGCTGGGGGTTCTGTTCAATTTATGAGAATCGAAAGAACTTTCCACTTATTCCTCGAAGGACGCCAACCTGCACAAAACACAGGGTACGTAGATATTAGGCAGGTCATATATTCCCGTGGCTTCAGATTATTACGCATAATTTAGTTTTTTATAAATGTCAGCAAAAATTTAAGTTTTTATGCTGTATTCCAGTTCTTTTGTTTTTGCTTTTGGGTTTGCATGGGCCTAGAGGCCTTGGGGACCCTTACCGCCACTGAGCTGCATGCTGTCTGCCTGCAGTGCCGAGGTGTGTGAATTCGGGACTCCTGAGTCTTTTCCGTTTGCGCCGAGCTTGCATGGGGAGCTCGATTACAGCTGGGCCCTTTGGCCGGGCCTATGTTCTTCCTATGCAAAAGCCTAAAAATACTGAACATCCTAGAATGCAGAAGTCTGTCGTTGGGTATCCTTATTGCCTGTCACTCGGGTAACTGGCTGTATTCCTTCCTGAAGCAGGGAGGTATGAATGTTGGGTACCTATGTACCTATATAAGTCCCAGGATCTCTGTAACGATTCAGGACTGCGTGAACGGGAGATGTTTTTAAAGTCAGTTAAGCAGACTTTGCCGTAAAAATTGTTCAGCACGGTTAAAATTGCATATCAAAGATGAGCCTTTCTTGGTTGGGATTCTGTTTGTTTGGGAGTCGGGGGGGGGGGGTACTGAACCGCACATGAGTCAAACCACATTATATTTCAGCAGTTAGCATGATTTAGATGCTAAAAATGTCTTTACAATGATAACCCGTTTACATCTGGAGTGCTTTTGTCGTAAAGGGCAGTTTTCAAGACCGGGCGTGCCACACTGCTCCCGTAAATGATTATCCAGGTCGGGACTGTGGTGAGCCAGCAGCCTACCATGCGAAGCACCAGGAACAAGTTTAAACAAACTTCCTAATACTTTTATTTTATGTACTGATTTAAGTACTGATTCACACCACTGACTAGTGGTATGAGTAGCATGCGTTTTTTTTTTTTTTTTTTTAGTTTTTTCGAGCCTTCCATGAATCCTTCCAAAAATATTTAAGGTGCTTTGTCTTAGTTGCGCAGCTATGATCCAGACAGATGCGTGCGGGTTTCCTTAAGTCACCTTAAAAGTCAGTTCATCCTTCAAGATAAAATAATTCATAATATTTTGTTCTATGCAAAATACAGGTCTTGTTTTCAGTGTTTTTCAATGTTTTCAGTTATAAATGAAGTATTTTCCCAAAAGACGTATAATATTAATAAAAAAAAACCTTGATCCTGATTTCTAGCTAGTATTCCAAATGTTTATGATCTGTTATGAATTCTTTTAGAACGTGCGCATTGAGCTGGCCTAACCCCAGAATTAGGAACAGTTCCCTCATCCTTTGCAGATCATCGAGCTAAGCCACATCCAGATCCCCATTATGCTCATGCCGGACGACTTCAAAGCCTACTCCAAGATCAGGGTGGACAACCACCTCTTCAACAAGTGAGTGTGCAGCCCTGCCCCCTGTGGAATGTGTGCGTTCCTGCGCTGCCGATTGGTCAGCCTGTAGCCAGTAACCTTGTGACATCCATGTGTTCTTGCCGACTGACATCTTTTTGATTTTAAGGAACTTTTTCCTTCTCTCCCCCCTTGCTGTAGGGAGAACATGCCAAGCCACTTCAAGTTCAAGGAATACTGTCCCCTCGTCTTCCGTAATCTTAGAGAAAAGTTCCTGATCGACGACCAAGATTTTCAGGTGGGTGTGGAAGGACAGCTGAGTACCTGCGTCCTGTAGGGGGCCCTGTTTTCCTCATAGGGCACACATGGTGTCCCTTGTGGGAGCTGTACTCTCTCTGGGTCCAATCAGTGGACTGTGTCCCTATTAAGAGACGTTTCCGGTCTGAATCCAGTCAGCGGACTGCATTCCTCTTACCGCGTGCATGTGTGAGTGATTAGATCGCTTTATTTGCTTTGTAGCAAATGTGCGGTATGAAAGCAATTTTTGTGATGCAACACAGTAGTCACATATTCCGCACAAAAATGCTTATGCAATAAGAGAAAAATGGTAGCTGGATTCAAAGTCATTTTACAGTATGCAAAGTCTTTAAAAGTGCCGCGAATAACATAAACTTGCCGAAACGGCAAAGGCGCCTTTCTGAGTGTTAGAGGACTCTCTTACCATAAAAGCAATTTTCCTGGTGTGACAACATCAGCTGATGATAACTCAGTATTTTATCTTGGCTCTGACATCAGCAGCATGGAGCGCCCTGCCTGCGGTTTCTGCAATTCCCAGCATAACGTTAAATTTAGCTACTTTGTGAAGTCTCACAGCTTTTACTAAAAGTTATTTAATACCTGTCAGCTGTTTCATACGTCAGGGAAGGTACAGCTTTCTATTTCTGTCCCACAAGTGATGTATTATTCAAAGAAAAGAAACATTTGTGCTTTTTAAATAATGTTTCTCTCTGAAGTTAAGCAGAATGGTTGATGAGCAGGATGGAAAATGGCTGAATTCTTTAAAGTGTATAATAAAATAGTGCAAACCTGTTACCTCCTAATGGATGTTAATGAAAAATTGAACCGGACGTCAGCTTATGTTTTTTATCTAACTGGCACCTTTCCTGCGCTTCAGTTCCGGCATGAGCCCCCCGGATCTAACATCGTCCATAACTGACAAAGCTTAGCTTAGACGCTTAACATTTACCTTTTATTTACCAGACACTTTTGTCCAAACTGACATACAAGTGAAGCAAACGGCACGTCACAAACGTACGTGGGGTCAAGGAGCCGACTAGGCATGAGTGCATCTAGACCAAGCTTCCAGTGAGTTCCTGGGTACAAGTGTAAGTGGCATTAGAGCAGGAGCTACACAGGAACTTCTAACAAAGCAGGAACCTAATAAGACTTTTCAGTAACGAGAAGTGCAACATTAAGAACATTCAGGGAACATACGGAGGCCTCAGGCTATTGGAGGAGGCTTAGCTTGCATGCTTGTGTTTGGGCAGCCCGAGAAAGGCCGTGTTGGCTCAGTCGCACCAAAAGTGGCACGTTTTCATTCCCGCAGAACCGTTCCGCTATCTGCGAAGAGCTGGATTAGCTATCCAGCCCTTAGCTTAGTGCCCCTGTGGCCAGGTTCCGTAGGGTAATTACGCCGAGACTTTGAAGCCGGAGCATGGCGCCTCAGGCTGGGATGAATGCGGTGCGCCCGGCTCTGAGCCTTGCCCGGTGGCCGTCCAGCCGAAGCAGCTGTCTGGCTGCATTTGATTTCGCCATCAGGGAATTCATTCAGCTCCTTGCTCACAATAAAGTGAATTTTAGTCATGCTCATACTTGATGTCTCTTCTTGTAGCAACTGAATGCTTTCCTTTTCTCCACGTACACAAATTGCATGGGTGGCAGAGGGGGGAAGCACTGTTTTAAACACCAGTCCGTCACGGAGAGAACATGTGCATATGTGCAATTCTGAGACACCAGTTCATCTGAACCAGGTGTTTTTTGTAACTGGGAGTAACCCTGTAGTACCTAGAGGATCCCCACACAAATGCAGGCCGAACATGCAAACTCATAAGCATAGCCGCGGACGAGAATCAGACCCGCTACCCTGTTAGATGTGACGTGGCTATGCAAACCGCTGAGGCCTGCACCACCCTGATGGGTGTTTATCAGTGCTGAATAAGAACCCTGCTGCAACACAGATGCAGACAGTCCCCATTAGGGCTTCCTCTGGATGAACGAGCTTGTGACACTGGGACGTTATTCTGATACCGTATTGGAGAATAGAATGGAATAGAAACTTTCATCGCCATACAACCTGGTTGATGAAAAGGGTTGAAGGGAATGTTCTCCATCCCATTGTCACATCAGAAACGTGGGCTGAACGGACAGCACGGCATCGAACCACTGGTATAAACAGAAATGACATTTGGGAATAAGTCGTTGTTGGATTTCTGGGTGTAGGGGGATGGAATGGGTTTGTGTGCAGTAGGTGTGTAAAGGTCATCGATTGCAGAAGGAAGAGAGGTCGGCAGGTTGTGTCAGCAGGAAGACGGGATGCGAGCAGGTCTCCAGGAGCCCGTAGCGGCCGGGGAGAGACTATGCCTGCGTCTGCGGCCGGGAGTGGGACAGAAGGCGGGGCTGAGGTGTCAGCTGACCTCAGCCTGCCTCGGGACGCACATGCCCGCACTCACCAGAGATTGTCCAAATTAGGAAGACGCCTGAGATGCTCACTTTCCCTGTAAAGGGGTAAAGGGGGTCCCAGCTATGGGAGGCAGGCGACCATAACAGAAATGGCAAATCGGGAAATGATCTCAAATTAGAATTTCCTCATCTACCCCTCCACCGATGCTGCACTGGGGTTCATCTGCTGATCACATCCAGTGGATTAAGGCAGACTTGGTGCCAATGGGAGGGGTCTCAACAGGCAGTCTGAACGTAGAGCCTCAGTGGTGGCCAGGAGTTGTGGTTGCCAAAGGTGACAGTGCTGTAATTTTTTTTTTTTTTTTTTTTTAAATAAGACCTTCAGAGATCTGTTACTGTGTATAAACACAATTGAAGACGTTTCCTCATTTGACCTTACAGCTTTTGGTTTATGAAACTGACGTGTGGTTTTAAGGGGCTCAAGACATTTTCTACTAATGGCCCAAAGAAGTTACTTAAAAAGAAATGCATATTAAAAATGGCATGTTTGACACGTTTGCATGAAATGCATCCTGGAGGCATGGATGCATATTTAGAAAAGATTCAGCTGCATTGGCGCCTGTGAGCCGCTCTGAGCTGCTTACATGGCTGCATGCTGGCGCATGTTTGTCCTTCTCTAGCCTCTGAGGGGGTGTCATGCCCACAGTCCGCCAGAGCCCTGAGCGCGATCTAATAAACCCAGTCGCTGGAAGCAGCCGTCTGGGCATCTGGAGGGCCGCGGCCGAGGCCTTTTCATAATCGCATTTTGCATGCGACGCTCGTTGCACACACGAGCAGCGTGCCAGTGATGCGGACACCTTGTTCAGCCATCTCCTTTAGGCTGGCGGCGAGCTTTTGGGCCTCCTTACTGTAGCAGCAGGAAGCTGATCCACACACACACACACACACACACACACACACCGCTCAGGTCCTTGCAGATTCTTCACTGGTGCTGCCTGCTTACCAGAATAATAACTACTTAGTTAGTTACTTAGTTATAACCCTGCTTAGTTGCCAAGGTGAGGGCGATGGTGCTTTGCCCTCTTTGTATAAGTGAGGTGTTCTCACCTACCTGCCCCATGGATGCAGACTCTTCGTGCATTCCATTATCCTCGGGAGGTCGGAATCCGCGCTCCCGTCTATCGAAAATCCGAGACAAAAGCTCGGGCAGCCCAGAGTGCCCCAAGTTTCGGATTCAAGATGGCTGCGCAGTGCAAAGTGGTATAGTTATACTTTTCATTTTTAAGCACTTTAGTGCTGTTTTGCGGCAACTTTATAAGCTGTGTACACCGTACAGCGTTATTGTAGTCGATAGATGTGTTGCTACGGTGAGCGGCATGCGCTTGGAGCCGTTCGTACTCCAAAAGAGCTAGCGCAAGAGCCACTTTCTTGGAGGCTTCCATCTTGGATCCAAGTTTGGCAAGTGGAATGCATCCGGTTTTCCGAGTTTTTAGCGGATGTGACGTTACTTTGAGTTCTGAGCTCTGACCTCCGAGGATTATGAGCAATAAAAATGATGTGGTAGTTATGGGTGATTTTAATCTACCTGGGATGCAGTGGGACATTGTCGC
>JAODKM010000001.1:23319977-23341009 GCA_026780845.1 Petrocephalus sullivani
GTAGACTACATAAACTTCTACAAGTAAGAGAAAAGGTATTTTGAGTAGTGAGTATTTGATAAAATGTGTCCACCCTCATTTTTTTTTTATCAGATACTTGTTCAACACAAGGTATATTTGAGGGAGAGGCAGTAACCCTGGGGCAAATTTGTAAAAAAAAAATAGTAAAATCACTCTGCTAGCCATGGAATTTGAAACGGTAACTTTCTGATCACCAGCACAGAATTTTAATCTACAGAGCTGCACACGATCCCACAACATGCAGCATGCATGCGAAAAAACTGAAAAAAATGTCACATTTACATTAATTCAGGCTTGTGGCAACATTACTTTGTGAGTCAAAAATATTCAACTTGCATTTGCTGTTTAGTTTTTAATTTAGACACCTAGCATCATATAGCACAAGGCCCCTTTTCGTATTTCTATTGTTATGTATTTTCTATTTCGATGGATGCATGCATTTTAATGAATAATGTTTCCTGCAGTTTTAATAAGTACTTGGACCCCCACAATGAAATAGAAAATCTAGCAGGTTCTCATAACATTGCACCAACTTAAAAGCTTGAGCCAGATGTACCTTCTTAATTGAACACAGAAATCAACTGCAAATGTGTTTTTCCTTCAAGTGCAAAAAAATGTAGCAGCTTCTCAAAATCACCTTAATGTAGGTTTACTGCATGATCAACAATAATGGGCCGATATTTTAAATTTTCGGTTTAGTTTCAGAATGACCTGATTCTCTGGCTCTGTTAGGTGTAAACAGACACCCAGCACAGCTGAAAGGTATTCATATGCAGAGGCAGGCAGGCTGTGCTCAGCCTATGAGGCAGAGGCAGGCAGGCTGTGCTCAGCCTATCAGGCAGCTGCTTTGTACAGTGCAGTGACACAAAGCACTCTTTGGTGCTGAGCTTTGCCAGTGAAACTTGGGGATATTTTACTAAAGCAACCTGATCCTTAGCAGACACACTTGAGAGATAAATAGAGGAGTGAAATTCACAAATACATGACAGTACAAGTAAAGGTACCCCAAGTTTAAACTTAATAATAAAGTATAAATTATTAAAGTTACAGTAATGAGAGTATTTGAAGTATGTTGATTTATACCCCTGCTGACAAATGACTGACACGCGGACAATACACGTTACTCAGGATAACAATCAATGCTGGACATTTTAATTTTCCGAACTTATCGCCTACACTGCAGACATTCATCTGTGTAGTAGCTGTGATTTCCTCTAATTTTGTCGAGTGATAAAATTCTGGAGGCATGAGGGTCTCAGGGTATCATGTTGGCTGATACGTCTCCACCCTTTCTAGAAGAATCTCGGAGTATCCCGGGGAGTAGTACCTGGAAGTACAAGACCAGTCATGAAGTCATGAGCAGTGGGAGCAGAAGACGGAGAAGCTGAAAGAGAAGCCAGCTGTGCACCTGACAATCTCCTCAGGGAAACAGCTGTTTATGGAGTTTATGTGCTCCTGCAGCAGAGAGCCAGGCTCTGCCTTGATCTCCTGCACCTTCTTCAGCCCCCCACTGGTAACGAACAGACGCCGTGCCTTGCTGTCATGGGGCAGCACCTGAAGGCACACGATTGCTCAACATCAGTGCCTCCACTGGTGAGCTTCTGCCAACAGCACTCACCCCTGCCTCTTTGACCTGAAATGTGAGATTAGCGGTTTAACCAGGGGGCAGGGAGGGGCGTATGCCTGCCCACACCTTACTGAACTGGCCAACAACGTGCTTGAGGATGTCACTGGGAGCTTCGTGGAGCAGTGGCTCCAGCGCTGGCAGATGGGTGCACTTCTGCAGGATGCTCTTCAAAGCCTTCTTAGCCTGTGAGAATTCAAAGGGGACTTTAAGGGATGTGACTGTGCTGAAAACCATGTATGGCCAAACAACTACCCTACCCTTCAATACAGTTCTTATTCAGCTTGTGGTTCGTATACTTAATGGCATACTTTTGATTGAATCTGGAGTAGAAAACTTTTGGAAGTCACCCAGAGATAAAAGCATGGTATGTAGTTTGTCCTGCATGCCCCACCTTGACCTGAAGGTCCTCAGAGCTCTCTGTATCCATGTACATCCTCAGGAGTCGGGGCAGAACATTGGCCGCTGCCACGGCCCGGGCGTGTTCCGGCGAGTGCCTCCCAATCTGACCCAGGGCCCAGGCTGTCGCGGCCTTGATGTGGTCCTCTGTTTCCTCCACCAGACAGATAGCCAGCTGAGGCACACCCTGGGGGGGATGGCAGGGGGGAAGGTGAGAAAAGGAGACAGAGTCCAGTAGGAAGACGGGGAGGGTTACACTGATAATCGTGCCTTCAAATGACTGTGAAATACATATCCCAACTGCGGGCACTGAATCTGCCCCTGGTGGGTTAAATCCATGTTGCAAACGTTTGCATGATACGATTACTGCTGCACATACAAGGAAGAACGGTAACAGATGTCCTCTTGTGGAGTCCCTCCACAGCACAGTCTAATTAAAGTTCCACTGAAAGTCCTGTTAACCAACAGAGCAGAGCAACAAACTCTTAATGTGGCTTGTCAGTGGCTGTCATGTTCCTTGTTCCTTGGCATTCATTTCCAAAGGACAGCTCACTGCAAGAGTAATGGGGAATTATGGGATGTGATAATTGCATGGCAACAGCAAGGGTGACACAAACTCATAAATTATGCTCTGGACTGACTTGGAGATTAAAGCCTAGACTGAAAGAATTCATATTAAACATGCAGACAGACTTAAAGTGTTTATGGCGCAAACGTTTGGATGTTGCTGATCAAAATTAGAGTTCCTTCCAATGGACCAACAGACACCACAGAAGTTTATTTCTTAAGAACTTCATGCTTGAGCCTTGAAGTTCAGCCAAAGCCTATTCCATATGAACATCATTCCCATGTCATCTATGAACAATCACGGGTGGTAACCATGACAGTTTGGGCACCTATTTCAGTTCTTCGAAGTGAGAGAGGAGATATAATGTGCAAGGTGGGAGTTCTCTGTCCATCTCCCTCCATTATCATCAGCAATGTGTCAAAGAAAGCAGCATTTAGACCTTTGAATAACTTTAGTAATACCATTTTAAACTCACACAGTCCAATTTAAAGATTTCTCGTTTTATTGTGCATATCGAAAATAAAGTTTTTGTAACTTGTGTGTGTTTGGAAATTGTTGCCATAGCAGCGGCTTTCCAATGGTTTTTGGGTGCGATTCGCTTATATGTTAAGTTTGAAGACCATTTGCTTTCCAGGTCTAATCATCTGACCTTGTGCCTGGCACCATCATATGTTTGGCACAGAGGGGGGTGTGACAGTGATGTCATTTCATTCACATGCATATACACAGAAAAGGACGCCTGAGTGTTTGGCAATGCGGCAAACCTTGGAGACGATAACGGCCATGGCCAGGCTCTCGGAGTGCGCCGCCACATAGCCCAGCATCATGATCCCCGGCAGCCGCACGTTTCCATGTGAGTCGCCAACGTTGTCGATGACGGCAGCCACGCCTCCAGCATTCACTATTAGCTGGGACAGCTACGGGCGCAAAAGGCATTACGTCAATCCAGGCGGGACATTCCACCACCCAGTGTGTCATTTTCCATTCTCAGTAACTCCATATATTCTAGTGTTGACTGCCATCCATCCACCCATCTGCTAACTACCTATCCTGATCAGGGATGTAGAGGCTTGGAGTTTGTGACGTTTTAGTCACATATAGTGTCATGGAAAACGTAGGACAGTTAAAAAAAAAATTAGCACCAAAAAATCTGTAATTAAATAGAATCGATACAAGAATGAGACATTTTTGGAAAGGTAAAAACTTTACACACTAAATTTCATTTTAAACGTGTGCTACTGGAATATCTAATGTACATAAAGAAAAAATAATAAAATTTAAGTATTACTTAAATAAAACCTTCTGGAAGGGTAGGAGTCTGTTCTAGCTTGCAGTCCAGCACAGGGTCGCAGAGGGGCTTGGAGCTTATCTCAGGCACCGCAGGGAGTGAAACACATGATAACGTGGACGGGATCCCAGTGCGTTACAGGACACACACTCTCATACGCACACAACCCATGTGCGGTGTAGAGGGTAGCCAGTTCAGATAGCCTTTGTATGGGGGGAGAAGACCCCAGTGTTTCTTTATATAAATGATATTTCTCATTAAAAATGCAGCCTGGGCTAAGCTCCAGGCCCCCCAGCAATCCTGTACTGGAGAAACAGTAGGGACATAGCTGCATATTAAAACACATTAGAATGTATTATAATTGCTTCCCGGCATATTTAATTACATCAGGCAGCTGCCAGATCGGCAAAACAGCCCAACAACTGAAATAAGCAGGAATGTTGAAGCGTGTTTTATTTGGTGATGAAAGGTGTCCAGCAGGGAATCTGCACGCACACTTTTTATGGGGTCATCTACACTCTAATTCCCATAATTCATATGACAACAGTCTGAATGATGTAATGTCAAGTTAATGGCTGAATTCCTGGCAGGCTCAGTTAGTACAGGGGCTCCACAGTTAGTACTGGGGCTTCACAAGTTAGTGATCTTAAAGGGAAGTTCGGGGACAGCTTGAGCGTGATCTTTCATATCTGACCAGGAATCCTGCCTCAGGAGAGAAGAGTGGAGACATTGAAGGAAAGGCCCATTTGTTATGTCCAGCAGTCACTCAAAAGGGCTTCCTGGAGCCCTCTTAGGGCTACGTCATGTGACATGCAGTGTGCAGAAAAAGCATTCAGCTTATTGGGGAAATAGCTGGAGGGACCATATGCTTGGCCTGCCTTTGAGGTACCTGGGCTCAAGAAAATAACAGGAGGTCCATCATGCCCCTGGTGATGTGAGGTGTGGGGTCCCATCATGCCCCTGGTGATGTGAGGTGTGGGGTCCCATCATGCCCCTGGTGATGTGAGGTGCGGGGTCCCACACTGGTAGTGGAGAGCCGGGCGGATACCTCGGGCGTATGCTTGGCGACTTCACGGATCAGTGTGGTGACATTCTTCCTCACATATTCATCTGGGTCTTTGAGGCAGACCAGTGCAGCGGGGAAGACCTCCGCCTCTACCACCATCTCAGCCAGATCCACCGAGTGCTTGGAGATCTGGCCAAGGGCTGAGAAAACCTGGCGCTGGAACCAATATTAGGGCATTTCAGATGACCCCACTAGAATAGTGCTACCATTCTTCAAGACTCATCTCCTGAGTAAATCAAACACCTGAAAATGTGTCCACTGGAATGGTGCCTTTTCACTTCTATCCAAAGCAGTTCACAGTCTTTAACTACTGATGTTGGCGAAGACATGCAAACTATGCATCTCATTCAACTACATCATGATGCTTGTTGGGATGACCCAGGAG
This sequence comes from Petrocephalus sullivani, assembly GCA_026780845.1. Taxonomy (NCBI): domain Eukaryota; kingdom Metazoa; phylum Chordata; class Actinopteri; order Osteoglossiformes; family Mormyridae; genus Petrocephalus; species Petrocephalus sullivani. Next base: position 23,325,329 of record JAODKM010000001.1, read on the forward strand.
TCCATGTCCTCAACAACTACAGAAGCAATTACCTCATCTTTGAGATATATTACTGAATATGATATTATAATGTATCTTTCTTCAGTAGAAGTGTTCTGTTGCAGAATTCACTGAATCATAGCATACAGGTTTTCCATGTCCTCATCAGCTACACAAACGACTAAACCACCTTTGGGATATATTACTGAAAATTACATTAAAATGTATCTTTCTTAAATAGACTGTTGAAATCTTTAAGAAAATCATAGTAGAAACTCAATGTATGGGAGATACTGGTGACTGTGTATCTATGTAGGATCTCTGGTAGGCAAGGGCCTTTGGAGGTGTCACCTTCAGCTTAGCATCGGGGTTGAGGATCATCTGCGCCAAGTGAGCAATGGCTCCGGCGTCCACCACGGTCTGGGCCAGCTCCGGGGAGTGCTTGGAGATGTCGCTGAGTGTGGACGCGGCGACTCTCTTCAGGGCCACCTCAGGCTCCTGGACACACAGCACCAGCAGTGGTACGGCCCCCGCGCCTACCACCGCCTGCGAGAGCTCTGCACACCACAATAGAACCAGGAAAAGTAGGGTTGAGGGGGTGGCGATAAGGGATCAGCCCTCCCACAGCCAAGGGGGGGGGGTGGGGTGTGACCCCTAGAAGCAGCCATTTTTCAAAGTGAAACAGGCTTTCGGAGTGGGTGGGAGGTATTGGGTAAGAGAGTGATGGAGAGGGTGTGCATGTGGGAGCTGGAGGATGGGATGGGGGGACAGTTGACCCCCCCCGCATCTCACCCCTTCCGCATCTGCATTTCAGATCAGTGTCTCATCAAGCCCCTGGGGCAGACACAGGTCAGCGACTGGATCCCATTAATAAGCACAGTTCCGCCGCGCCAAGCCGAATGAGGGTCCCTGTGCGAGTGGGTGTGTGTTTACTCATGTGTGCATCCATCACGTGAGCTCACCATTCAAGAACATAAAAAACATGGACTGTCCCGAGGCTTCCATATGCAAAAACTAGGCTATCTGACCGAGTCACTCCTGCATCATCCATACTTAATTTTACAATTAAAACCACCAACTGATTACAAATGTTATGTGTTAATCTCTTAATTTTTTGGTCAAAAGTCATTATTTCCAAAGGGGTGTCTGATTTCTATTAGTGTCTTAACAATTGTTATGAAAAATATCATAGCCTAATCATTTGGGCAGTGTATTTATAATCAATAGGTTGCTGATTCGAATCCCTAACCAGCAAGTACCACGGTAGTACTGAGTGAGGTACCGTCCCCAACCACTGGACGCTGAATTAGCTGCCCACTGCTATGTCACCAATGAGTTAAATCTAGAGGACACATTTTGTTTTTGTGCTGTGGTAATAATTAATCACTCTGACTTCATATGATGACATGTTTCACAGTCCTTTGGTGTGTGTTTCACAGGTTGCATTCTCCTTATCCCAACAGTTACACAGGACATGCCGTCTATTCTGAAGCATTTAAGCAGCAATAGAGCACTGTCGTAGATAACAGGAAGCTAACAATATACGGTTTCAAACAACGCACTGATTTCAGTATATATTTTATATACTTTAACGATCCTTACAGCACATTCATTCTTTCTAGACTAAGACAACATAAAACAGGAATGACATACATACATATTTATGTAGTTACTGTATATAGAGTTTATAATAGCATATACATTTTAAGCAGTGGTTCTCAAACTTTTTGTACCATATACCACTTTGGATCAAACCAAAGCAGCCAAGTACCACATGGGTGAAATAAATCACAGCAACCTAAAATTACAGCAAAAAATTACAAAGGTCTTCTCACATACCACCTGGGGGCGCTGAGTACCACTGGTGGTATGCGTACACAGATTCAGAACTACTAGCTTAAAGGATTAGCCTCAGCTGAGTTAGAGGCTGAGTTTTTGGCCCTACCTCCATTGTGGCGGGCGATGTTGCCTAGTGCCCAGGCTGCAGCCTCCTTCACCCCCGGGTCAAACTCATCTAGGCAGGCGACCAGGGCATCCAGCGCCCCGCAGTCCACCACAGCCTGTGCCAGCTGGGGGGAGTGCTTGGCCACGGCCCGCAATACGAATGCCGCGGCCTTCTTGTAGAACCGCTGAAGATCAGGGAGGGAAACGCACAGAAACGCATCAGCGACCTCAGTGACAAAGCTAAATGAAACATTGGACAGACAGCCAAACAATACTCATAGCTATATTTGCAAAAGGATGGTATAGCTAATGATCATGAATAGTCAGTCATTTCTACTACAAATAGGATTTCCACACCCTGTGCACCAAAGTATACAAGGACAATGACTATCTGACAAATTGCTGGATGCCACTTAATAGCTACCAACTGACACTAAAATGATTTTAATGTGTGGTATGGAATGTGCTTTATTGTACAAGCTCCTTCAGCAAACAGCTCTGTGTAGACATCTTAGTATGTTCTCTGGCCTAAAGGTCCAACCCTGGTGCTTTTATGAGGAAAATTGATACAAGAAATTTAAAACTGAAAAAATAACCAAAAATTGATTGGCTAAAATTACCAGGCACAGTGTTACTCTCTTTATAGGTCTCATACTTATGGAGCAAAGGATCATGGGAAACTATGGTAATTTTAGTTTTTTTTTGTTTGCAGTCACAGATTTCTATACCATTGAATTTCCCTTTGTGGGGACCAAAGGAATACCGGTCCCCACAACGTCAATATGCCAGGGTTTTATCACATTGTGGGAATATATATACTCAACCGGCAGTGTGGCTAATTAAGCCACTAATTTACATTTTTATAATAATATTTATGCAGAATATATTACTTCAGTACTAGTCTTACTTTGCTGCTATATAACTAATAAGTAGCTGATTTTTAAAGTAATAAATATGTGCAGTAATGTGTTGTAACATGCATTTGTGAATGAGTATTATAACATAGTTACAAAATGTGTAAAAAAAAAACAATAAGGTTACGTGAGAAAGGACGCCTTTCTAAGCACTTTTTTCCTGAATAGCACCTCATAAATTTACTGCAGACCATAGTAGAATGGCTAACTAAATAAAATGAATTGAGACAAATAAAGTATTGTTCAAATGCATAAACAAAGTGACAGAGTGTTGAAATCCAAACGACTTTGGGCGTTATAAGCAATTCAGTCATAAACTTAAAATTATCAATATTTTGATTTCAAATTTAAATTGAAAATCCATTGGGTATATCCCCTCTAAAACTATTGAGTTTAACCAACGTTAAACACAAATGCATATAAAGGCTGTCCTGTACAATTAACACGACGCGAAGCAGACACGTTTACCTTCCCTGAAACCTGAATTCGATTGTGGCAGATAATTGCACACATGACAGGGTCCCAAAAAGCCGGACGAATGCCAACGGGCGAAAAAAGATCCCCCGCTTGCATGAAAAGGATGGGGTGGTCCCAGACCCTGGAGCTTTTCAAAGACCGAGTGCTAACAAACGTCCCCATTCACACTGTCGCACCAAAGGGCCCAGCAGAACTGCTGGCTCGCACCCGAGAAAAACACATTCGGCTGGTAATGTCGCAGTCATATCTATCCTTTTGTCCGGTCTTCCGTGGCCGCGTTCCTTGCGTTTTGCCCACACCGCCTGCTCTCTTCAGACATTCACGTCAGCCCTGAATAAGCACTTGTGATTCCCAAAAGCCGGGGAAATTGTGTAGGTCCTGTGCTGTGGATCCATTTAATTACAGTCAGACGCAAAAAAAATTGCAGAAATCAAATGCAACAAAATTAGTGACTTAACAAACTGGCAAAACACGGTGCAAACACACAAATTATTGTAAAAAAATACAATAAACATAAATGCAAATTCTAAGAAAAGCTAATTCTACTATCATCCTGGGACTCGGGCTAACAGAATCTTTTTCCACCAAGTTATCCATTGGTGTGGCTGTGGTGTTCTCGAGTGCTAGCTAATTGTCTGTTTATGAATGACACACTACAGTCGAGAGGCCAAGCTCAAGATAAATGGCTTTTATGCACACAAGACACATAATTGCATCTTCGGGAAAAAAAACTTCTGTAGTGAGGGATTTCCCATGCTCGTACGGCAAGCCCAATTGTCTTTCTTACAAGTAAGAATTGTACTGTAGTTGTCTTGCATTCATATTCTTACTGGGAAAAGTTGCCTTTTTACTAGTATGAATGCTATTTTTATCAGTAAGATATGTGAGCTAGTAAATTTATGATGAGTAAGCCTTGTACTAATAAAAGACCATTTGGCTTGCCATAATGCTTGCGTTCTCTATAAAGAGTTTCCATCATGCATTTTTTCCCATTTTCGCTTAATTTTCTTTTTCAAGGCCTTACGATTATGTTCAAACCCATACAATTGTCAATGAGACCACAAGGCGCTGCCAAAATGCAAGAAGTTTCACATTTTAAAATGAAAATGAATCATTAAGACATTAAAAAACATCGAGAGTTTATCTCAGACAGTCACTATATTTATTACTATATCTGTTAATTCTGTAAACATTTGAGAACTACTCAAGGAACATGCAGCGAGTCATATAAATGAAATACTGATGTCATGTTTGTTCATCATTAATGACTCATGACGCATCTTTTACCTCGTCGCAATATAGTCGCTATATTTGTTAATGATTTGTACTTCAGTGGTAACTGGGTTATTACTCAGTATGTGTGCCCCACCAAGTAAAGTGTTACTAAAGTAAGATGCGTTGTGATTGTGCATGTGAGCACTGCTGCAACAAAGACATTAATATCAGACCTTAATAACCTTTCATATTCTATAGTAGGCCTATAGACGAAACGCGCTGACACCGGTTGCATACATTGAATGTATTTCCCATCAAGTGGCTGACCGCTGACCTGCTTTCCAGCACTCACTTTCTATCAAAACATGGGCTGGAGTAACGCTCAGGATGCGCTTAGTCCTTTGCGGGCACTGAGTTCACCGCACACGCAGGAGTCTTACGTTTTGCTCCGCCAAGGAATATACAAGCTGGGGAAGGACGTCTCCCTTTACAACCGCCTCGGCCAGGTCATCGCTGTGGTTGGCAAGCCTTCCCAGAGCCAAAGCTGCTGTCTGCTGGATAGTTGGGACCACATCCAGCAGAAGAGGCCTTAGCAGGGACAGTACACCTATGTTGAAGAGAGACCCATTTCGTGCATGGGGAAACAGCGATGAACATTTGATAAACAAAGTGGGGAATAAACTGCATTCACACGCTGTGGATCTCGCTTTGTAATGTGTCTTTTACTCGCGTCGCAATCTTGAGTCATTTTAACTGCAGAGAGGAGACGGCGACAGCAAGTATTGATTACAGTCAGCATAACAAGATGACATCTTTCAAATAATCACTGCCCCGATCACACATAAAACATCAAACATATAGTTATAAAAACTATACCTAGTTATCGGCGTTAAGCATGAGCCTTATATCATCGTGGTAATTATGCTCAATACCGTTAACAGCACTGACAAATAAATATTTGTGAGTTTATACCTGTAACGGTGTATGCAAAACGTAGACTTATCCCGCAGATTAAACTACACAATGCTGTGCGATTCTGAAAGCAATGGCGTCTCCCTACTCCTGGCAGTGCAACCCAGCTAATGAAAAGCATGTGCGGCAGAGACAGCTGCAGGATCCCACCGGCATGCTCACAGGCCAGCGGCCTGCTAAACCTTGCAAGATCCATGAATAATAACCACTCCAGGGATAGGAAACCTCAGATAGGGTCTCGACATTAAGCGAGATCTGAGAGCTCTACAAAATTAGCCTATTGCAGCAAGCTGCGAGTTTTGTTAGAAAATGTTTAAAATGTGATGGATAAATGTACATGTAATTAATACCTACTGTCAGGGGTGTGTGTGTGTGTGTGTGTGGGGGGGCGATTCCAAAGGCCCTAAAAAATTGGAACATAATTGAATCGTTCTGGGTTGGGGGTCCAATATGATATGCTTTTAAGACCCTCAAAATTTCTAGTAGCGACCCTGCCTACACTACTTCAACTTGTCAAAATGACATGTCAACAGTATGTGAAAATGGACAAGTAAATAGTAGCAACTTGATGTGACAGTATAATATTATATATATATATATATAATAAAAATAAATAAATAAAATTATAATATATATTTATAGATATATATAGATAGATATATAAACTTACCTTTTAGTGCCATAATATTTTTAAATTATGAAATGACAAAGATAGGCCTGCAACATATAACACAGATGCACTCCCATGGTGATTCTGTCTCCGTTTCCCATTTTGGGTCAGGGCTGAATTTGTTGCTACCCACGAGAGGGTGTGATACTTATATTTTAACGCAGTTTACAAATAGGCCTACAGATCATTCCAGGGGTAAATGTGCAAGTATAGTGTCACTATAAATTATTTAGAGAAAAGATCATGACGGTACATCAAAACAAGTTCCACGGTTTAAAAGAAGTTATAACGGAAATTGTATTAATAGATATAACGGCAGTGTCCAAATGTCTTATATCCACACTTACCTGCATTTTGTAGCGTTTCTATGTTTTGTGGCCTTGTTGCAAGTTCCGCAATCGTTTGGACAAACTGGGTCCTAGATTTCTGGTACTGTTCAAAGACTGAAACAGAAGTTGTTGATCGGTGCAATATTGGGTGTATATTAGCATAGCCGTTCGGCGGGTGAAAGTGGTGATTACGCAAGCTCACTCATTTGACCTCTGTCAACAGTTCAGTCCCACTATTTTAGCCTTTTTAATCTGCGCTTACCTTGTAAAACCTGCCGCTGACTCATCGTTCTGACCTGTCCGATAGCCTAAGAATGGCGATTACACATTATAAGGCGGCTATATCTAATATAAAGCCCTCCGGCTCGATCAGAACTGCAGTCCGGAGCGTCTCTGTCTCCAATGGCAACCTGAAGTTTGGATTGCAATACAGTTGTCTTGACAACAGACCGGAAGCAAGTATCGAAAATGTGTGCTCTGTGTTTCGGTTTTAGACAGAGGCAGAAGATTTGCCTCATCATGCACTCCCGATTTGGTGAAATCTTCTGCCCGATGTTCAAAAGACAGCGATAAAAGACAATTTTCTGTTTGATTTCCGATGCAACCAAATGTTAGAAGTCAACGGCTTTGCAGAGCGTACTATCGAGTCCTGGTCTGTAATACGCTATAATATACTATCAGAACCAAACCTATGAGTTTCACACGTTTTCTTTGATCCGGATGACCTTGCATCTCATACACTTATGCAGTTGATTGTTTTGCCGCCCGGGGCACAAGGCAAGGGAACATCCTGTATGAGATGAAAGTTCTACGCAGTGTACACGCATGTAACACGCACATGCATCTACTGTTAATGATAGTAAGGTAATAAGGAGAAGGAAATGAGGAGGAGGAAGAGGGACATGCATGCGTTTTTACGATGCCTGATTAGGAATCTTACTGTCAGCCAGTCTTGGTTTAAGGTTCGTATACAAAAGTATACAATCTTAAATCTGGTTGTTTTCGCATGTCTTTCTGCGTATATTTTAATGCGGAATTTGGACTAGAACTTCCAGCTTCGGGGTTCGTCTCTAATAAGCTAATATTCCCCGACATCGTGACCGTTGAAACGATCATTACAACTCAATGTTTTGCGTCATGTTTGTTTTGTCTGCCAGTTAATTTTAGTCAGTCGTGTACGAAATGCTGAATTTTTTAAGGCTATACAATATTTTACATTAAACATTTTTTGATAAATCACTTTCTTAATTGTTTTCATAAGCCTACTTTTCTACCCAGTAATCTAATATCAGTGAAATTTAATCAGCAGGTGATTTAATTTAAAGAAAATTTCAAAGAAATACATAGGTAACGTATCCTTTCTTTTTAAAATGTTGGGGTGAAAATATTGCCTAGTAAACCATGTATTTATAACAGTTTATATAAAATAAAGCTGGCGTATGTATATATAATCTACTTCGTGTTACTCTGTTTAATGATATATGTGGAGGCCACTGATATCTGATAACTGTTACGCATTCAGTTCACAACAGAACTGATGTTTTAGCTGACTTGAATGCTAATTTAATTCAGTCCGTATAAATGTAATTCATACTGGCTTAGGTCTATATGGTAACAGCAGCTGTAGGCTAGCAGGCGGCGTGGTCAATCCGTCTGAAGCACCAGATAAAGACTTCTATTAACGGCAGCTGGCAGCGTGGCAGCAATGAAGTTACACAGGTCCCAAGAGGCGCCCTTCTCCTGTACCCTGGTACTTCTCTTAATTTGTTTAGTATGCATTTACCGCTAATACACGTGATTGGTCCGGATAAAATAGTCACCTAAACACAAAAAGGCTCTGGAATGAATAATCACTATGGCTATATGAGTCATTTTTCTTATCATTATCAGCCGTCTTTAGGCAATACAAACTTTGTTTTTATTGCTGGGTACATTTCACTAGAGTTGCGGTTAGATGGGCTACGTCGTTCAAGGTCAGACAAGTATAGGGCCCCTCCTGTAGAATAAATTACCAAGGTCTCAGACATTTGTTGTTTAGTTGTTCTGCCGGCCGTCGTAATCACTAATACGAATGCCATAGTGTTTATAGAGAAACAGAAATGTATTTACACTTGCCCTTCTCTTATAATTGAACACGTTACGTAGGCTACAATATGTTTGTTAAATATCGCTACATAAAAAACAAATGAGAGCATTTTCTATGTAGCACAAACACAGAGTACCTAGTATTAAGTGCGGGCGATTTTTAATGGCTAATACGGCCTAAGTGTTTCCTTCCCTTTTCATTCGGTTTTATCATTTTAGCAGGGTCCATAGTAAAAATGTCCTGAGGACACGGTGTGTCTTAGGAAACACAAATCACGGGCTGGTGGTAAGCCAGCAGGGGTTTTATTAATGTTTGCCCTTGTCGCAATGTGTAACTAGTGCGTATCTCATTTGCAGTGGACTGTTAACCGTCTTTATTTCAATAGATTGAAATAAGGCCAATGTGCGTTGTAACTATGCAGGCCTACATATGTACGACATCTCAGAGGCATTAGCAGAAATTTGAGAAAAAAATATTACAGCTGGATAGATGTATGTTATGGGAACAAATACTATTTTCGAGCAACTAATATAGCTTTCAAATGATATTTCAGACAACTTTCTTTCTTATGTATGTTTTCTAGAATTCCCTAAAATATCATAGAAACAAAAGGAAAAATTGTGAATAAACTGACTTGAAAACAGGTGGGACACTAATTCCAGACAGATTGTAAGTCAAAAGGAAACAGATAAGAGTAAGAACATAGAAAACGTGTCATGAATAAACATTTTAAAAGATTATTGTACTAATTTTGTCCAAATACTCGTAACATCTATAAGACTGTTGAATGGCGTTGTGTTCAAAGACTTCTGATATGTATAGCAAACATTACAATTGTGATATATATACGGGAAGCAACTGTACAGAGGTTTAACTATCGATATTCTGGTCAATTATCTTCTAAATCACCCACACCTTTCTCTTCTCTGAGAAACATTCTTAACGCAAAGCTTTCTGAGTTATACAACACATCTGTCTAAATTTGATTATACAGCGAAGGTACTAACCACCTTGACTCATACAAAACCTTAGGTTGTGGTATATCAAAAACTATGTCAGAAAAATGTTGCATGCTGTTGTAAAACACGAGATTTTCTCGCTACATTCAGTATTATGCCGCTTTGTCTTCTCTTGTCTATATTTTAAAACAAAAATGACAAAATCGCGATAAAGCTGACACGATGCCATTCTCCTTATAGTTACTTTCTTCACTGAAAAACATGCTTATATATTAAAAGAATTTCAACAGCATAATTATAGGGTGGGTATTGTTAGAATGGGACGTCTGGCAAAATGGGACAGCTAAACTTTGCAGTTAATATAAGTGTTTAGTAATACTTTGTGTTCTCTTCTATATCGTGTTGAAGGGGCATTGGTCTGTTTAGAATGGTATCAAGCTGGGATTCAAGACATTGATATTCCGTACTTTTTCCAGAAAGTGTCCCATTTTAGCAATAGTCACCCAGCACCACTTACCAAGCTAATATAAGATACATTACTTTGTCGCTGCTGGTCAAGGGAATATAAATAATAAAATTATGAGTTTTAACGCTCAAAGTTTTCAAGAAGAAAAGTATTTTGTGGGAGTTTTAAAGTGCCTCAGTCCGCGAAAGTACTCGTTCTAGGTGTAGGCTGAATGACCGTGAGGTCTGGTACGGAGATAACTGGAGCGATAAATTAGGGGAGGGGTGGCCAATCTTATCCGCAAAGGGCCGTTGTGCGTGCGGGTTTTCGCTGCAACTCTCTAATTAGGTTACTAATTAGAGAACTGATTGGCCGAAGAGTCGTCACACCTGGGTTTGAACAGCTGATCTAAAGGTTATCCCAGAACCCTGCATACACACCGGCGCTTTGCGGATAAGATTACCCACCCCTGCTATAGGGGAATACAGGTATTGAGAATATTCAGCAATCTGTGCATCCTATGGCGCATGCGCCGGCGTGTTATCTGGTGCCCGCAGCAAATAGTGGGCAGCTCCGTAAATCAGCAAACTCAACACAAAATCAGTGCAAAATACCGAGTCGGGGAATCAGGTGCGGCAGAGTTGCTCCAAGCGTTTATTGCCACGCACGGAACAGTTTGCGACCATGTAATTAATTCAGGAAATCACTTGGCGTTTCAAACAGGTTTCATTGATCGATACTTAATGTATAGAGTGTATTTAAAATAGTAGTAATGAGCAGATACAAAATGAGTTATTCCCGCTTGCGAAGAATGGCATTCTAAACAGCCGGATACAAACAGCGAAGATGCTGTAGTCAGCTTTCAAGGTAAGTTACAGCAGCCCGTTTTACTCACCACTACAAGTTCACTAGATAGGATATTTAAATGATTTAAATGCTAAAATGATACTGGCGTGCGTGCGAACTTGAATTCGATATTAAATTGTTGCCTTCATTTAACGTGAATTTATCACAAAAACTGAGAACAAGTGGTCATATAATCATCCCAAATAAAAGGACCGTAAAACAGCCCCTTTTACCAGCAGCAGCAAGACCACTTATTTGCAGCAAAATGACTGTGTGCGTGTATGTGTAATATATATCCACTAAAATATAAATCGTTCCGGAGGCAGGATTTCGGATAAGCCTACTACAGTAGTTTAGTTAGTTATCTAACGAAAAGAAAACAATTCCAGAACACAAGGGTGCTAAATTAGGCCAGTAATCCGACAGAATACAAGTGAAGCGGCTGACTAATAGTAATCGAAATGTAAAATGGTTTATTTTATACTGTGCAACAGTAACAATGCAATAGCTTTACATACAGTTGATCAATACACATATGTAGAACACTGTGGAGACATCCGAACATTCCCTGTAGTATGAAATGGTTTTTAAACTTTTACACAGAGGTTTCCACCAGCAGGCCTTCGTTCATTATTCCTCTGCGTAAAAAGGAAAAAAAAATGAAACAGTAGTAAATAGATAGGGCTACATAAATGCCTAGACAATTATCCATTTCAGACCTAGCTACCTTGCTAGCTACGGTCCATCCACACGTGAGCGAAAGAATCGATTACCATTAAACTGAAACTATTGTAATCATTTACACGAATTTAAGCGATCTGAAATGTTTTTTTCCCTTCCCGTCAGCTAAAATACTTCGTACGTCCTTTATCATACCGATCCTCAAAAGGCTAATTTAACAGTCGCTTTTAAAGTCTTGCCTAAGTTTAACCATACATATCCCTCAAGTATCAACTATTCTAATGTCATTTCTGAGTTTTCCAATGTTAGATATTGGGAATGTTTGCAATCTACGCTGCCGTCGTAGGTTAAAATATTTCCCGGCCGTATATCGTGGAAAAAAAAACAGGCTTATAATTAAATAAACTTTAAAAAGACACGCAACACTGCCTAGTTAAACAGTCCAAAAGGGGCAGAGGATCTACAAAGCCTTCTACTTAGGTGGTTATATGATCGTTTTAACGCCTCCTCTATGCGTTATGCGGACCACACCCGAAATCCCCGATTGTACTCTTCAATATAGATCTTCGTTGAAATGCGATAACGGTGCCCCGGAGCCATTCCTACAGATACGATGTCCACTAACTTATAAAAACATACACATACATAATTACAATGACGTGATTAAAAAATAACGCGTCTACAATACAGCAAGTTGGCATGTTTAGAGCTGGGCGATTTGGCTTTGGTAGCGGGGCCTTTTCAGAAATCATCCCGTAGAGGAGCCAACCAGGCTGGCCTTGTGGACTTTGTTGGCGAACGGTGACTGTAGGTTCGGGCTGGGTGCCTTTGCGGTACCATTGACTGTGCTGGAGATATGTGGGAAGTGGAGATGGTGAGACTGGACTGGAGTCGACGGGCTGGGCAGGGATGAGGAGGTGGAGGGCACCCCCGTAGGGCTGCTGGCTTTGTCACTCGCAGAGTCGCTCTCCATCTCAGACCGGCTGGTGCTGTTCAGCGCCTCTTGCGAGTGGGTGATTTTCAGCTTTTTGCAGTGGGGGCGTACTCTGTACTTAAGCGGTAAAGGTCCATTCTGCAAACACAAGGCATTCGCAAAGCTATGAGATGGAATGACCTGAAGAAACGCTGATCCCACTAGGAAACACGCGCTACAGGCATGCAATACAAAATGGAAAATACCTCAGATCTCAGTTGTGAAAAAGTGAACATTATTATGACACAGAACCACGTTTCCTAAAATGACAGAAATATCTATTCTTTCAGATACATCCATATCTCCATGTCCATGTTTACATATTAATTCTACCCAAGTGTTGTCCCATGTCCTGTTAATAAGCATTTGTCCTACGTCTTGTTACCCTGTGTTGACCTACCCAGTCTGCAGGAAACGCACGTACTGCACTCAGTATTTGCACTAATACAAATGGCAAACCTTCAAAGTCCTTTGAATCTCCTTATATAAATGTATACAAGTCTTAATACTTCTCAGTATCTGGCATATCTACTGAGGACAGTTAGAAAACACTACAATTTATTAAAACAAACTTCAAAATCAGAAATCCCTTCATCTTTGTATAAAAAGATATGGCTAGCTCTGTTCTTCTGTACATCTTAGTTACACCCTTTGGCAAAACAACAGTACCATAAAACCAAAAAGACCCCCAAATTAGGCACTGTACTCATTATACAAAACGGTCAATTTAAACATCTTACCCTCCTCCAAGTGTAGATGTAGGCAATGTCCATTAACGTATAATAATCTTTCAGTGGTTCATCTTCATACATGACTTCAATCTAAATTTATGGAGAGATTCACCCAAAATTACCAAGGCTGCCATAAGAGTAATCAATACAGGACAAAGTGCCCATACAATCTCAAGCTTCCAGAGGGGTGCCTGAATTCCCAAAATGAAAATAAATAATTAAATTGTGCTTATTTTCCCAATAATTCCAGATAAATAAAACAATGTATAGTCCTTATATTGTCACAGAAAATTTAAACGCAGTAAACCCCCCCCCCCCTCGAAACACAAAAAACAGCATGATTTTTGGTCTATCGCAGAAATTAACTTTCTTCCCCACATTAATTTCATCCTCCAGCAGCAAAAAAATTATCTCTGAATAATTAAGTAATTTCACGTTATTTGAATAAAACCAGAATTACAAATCCGGCCAAGCATGTATTGTACTACTAGGATCTCAGTCACTTAAGAGCAATAAATCCCAATATTTAAAATTGCTCGCCTGAAACGTGGACGGAATATCCATTTTGCTTCTTAGGAACTTCCTCAAATGCATGACTGTCATGGCAGCGGGACACTGCAAATACCGCTTGTTGGGAACCTGCAAAGCGTCCAGTTTTGCATTAAACACAAACGGCAGCAGGAATGTGCGTGTGTGTGTTTTTCCATGCCAGTATATGATCCACACCTCCTCTTTTGGTCTCCTCTCTTCTGCACCCCCTTGTTTTTCTATGCTGTCACACATAAAGGGGGAAACAAACACCATGACCACCTTAGGAGCCGATAACAGCTACAGATGCACTGAAGCTCAATGCTACATTTATTATTACTCTCTCACTATAAATACATTTCCTGAATAAATGTAATCGGCGGAAATATAATAAATGACCGTCGTATTAGTTTCCATATATGAAAAATACAAAGAACTGTAATGCTTGGTTACTTGTTCTGCTCGAAGAATTCGATGGAAAGACTGATTATCTCATCATCGGTAATTATTCTCTTGTCCTCATCTGCCACCTCTCCTCGGTCTTCATTTGATCCATTAGCAGCTTAGAACAAAAAAAAAAGCACAATTAACAAAATATATTCTTTAAAACCTCTTGCCTGTAATAAATAATGATTATCTGATTAATGGCAATATACTGGGCCATCAGCATAAGTGGAATTCTGTCTTTAATACTGTCAAATGCAAGAGCGAGTACACAAGAACAAGAACCTTAAAAAAGGCTTCTGATTATTCCAGATTTCTTCACTAGTACTTGTGTTATTCAAACCCGGAAAGCACTGTGAACTTTATCTGATAAAGAACACATTACCATCTACTGAGGGATGTTCTGCATAGAAATCTCTCCTCCGTTTCATCTCATCTGCAGAAACATACACAGGTTACCCAGGTAAACTTCTGCTAGGAGTTTAAATAAAACAAAGGATGCAAGAAATACATGTAACGTTGCACTTACTTTTGAACAGACCAGGTACCAACTTGTACACAATGTCCTGAAGGGTCTTATCAGACCTACAATAAAATACATATTAAAGAGTAACACGTGTACTACAATACAGGCACCTGCATTTTGTAACAACTTGCTGTGTTTTATAAGAAAAAAATTTGAAACTCTCTCACTTAAATGACAAATTTTTTAATGCTCCAGGTTTAGGCCTAAACATTATTACTAAGTAATCAGTTTTGGCAGTCAAGCATATACTTGAAGAATCATTTAAAATTTATACAAAAAAGGCATGCCAACATTTTCATAACAGCGAAAGCTGAACAGACACGGCGTTGAGAATTACTTGTGATGCAAAAAAGAAATTTCGAAAGGTTACCTAATATTCAGAAGCGGTTTGGTTTTGTGAACCTGAACGTCACAAATCGGGCAGTATTTGCTGGTTTCCAGGTAGCGGACGATGCACATTTTACAGACTGGATCCATTTTGGGAAGAAACGACAGATGAGGAGGTCAGTGGTTATGCAAGGACATTCTCTAAGGACTCTGATTACAATGGCCCTGACATTAAATATGAATCAAAATATAACCTTTCTGATTTATACATAGATACATTATCATCTTGAAGGGCTTACTGGGTACATTTGGTACTTACATGAATGCAAACATTCAACTATGGTGGTTGCATCAATGAAATATCCACCACACAACACACACATCAAATGTGGGTTTAGGTCTGTAATTTTGATTCTTGTTGTTCGATGCATCCTCATGAAAATCAAAGTCCTGTGTGGAGGTGAAACAATTAGATTAAATAGCTTTTACACAGACGTTGCGTTGCCTCAAATTAAACCCACCAGTGCTTAAAGAACTGGGAAATTTCCTAAACAGATTTACAATTTTATTTATTTTCATGGTACGACGACGAGGTGCAATATCTTCAACATAAACGCATTCCATAAAGCAGAAAG
>JAODKM010000001.1:23341109-23356225 GCA_026780845.1 Petrocephalus sullivani
AAAGTGTATTGAAAGAACATAAGTATGCTTTCCTCCATAAATATGTGCACTCTTTACCAAGTCAACAAAAACAAGAGCAGATGTCTGGCTACGGCTAATTCCGCAGCGCTGGTGGCTGTTGACCTGCACACTTCTACCTAATCAGGTATTTCACTATATATTTTTCGCATCATAGTTCCGACGAGGAATGAAATGTCATCCAAGTACATCACCCACGCCACAAGGAACTAAGACAAAGATATGTTGACTTGACTTTTGACTTTGACCAAAACGAGAAAAAATATATATATTTGAGCCATTTGAAGATCGCTAGCCGCGGAGTTAGTCCGCTATCATCGGCGACATCCTTACTGTTGCTATAGCAACTTGGTTTATACTTGGCATCCTGCCCTTGACTGCAAACTGAGCCGCGGCTCGTACAGATGCCCATAAAAGCGGACCCACAAACGGCCAAACATCCTCGACCCGACCCTACCCAAACTGCCGCTGTCCTGCTACAATAGTCACCGCGATTAACGAATCGATCCCGTCTATACGAGGGAGGTCCACTCCAAAACGCTTTACAACGGCTTTGTGTATGTCGCCGGAGCTCAACATTTCGCATTAAATCACAATATACGCATTTAAGGATTACAACAAGCACCTTCAAACAAAAAGCACACGACACAGATAATGTAGCATAAAATATGAGAGCCGAAGCACCCGTTTGTCTAATACAGCCTACAACTGTACAAATATTCGGGTACGTGGTGATCGGCGTATAGCTCAGATCTGAAAAACATTTGCCTCATTACAAAGGCACAAAACGTGAAAAGGAACCCACGACAGAACCACGACAAGATTTACTCTTAATTGAAACGAGCAGTGCAGCTGACGTCGTCTCAAAAAATTAACACATTACCGCAGGCTCCCCATTAACAGCCAGGCTGAAATTGTTACGGCGGATCTGAGGCTCACGCTGGCCGCATAATTTAACAGACCCGCCGTTTTTCAAAAGGCGATTAAAACGATCAGCTTATTTAGAGCCGTCTGTCTTGTTTTATACATTTTTTAAAGTGGGTTGTAGGCAAAGTAAGCATTTAATAACAATTAAAAACATGTGTACGTACTCACTGCGCCACCGGCTGTACGTCCATTCACGCCAGGCAGCAAAAGCTTTATATCACCACACCAAAAAAATGTATGCACTGAATACAGCAGGTAGCCTACGTAGACTACATTTAGTAACCATGCAAACTGGTCCGTTTTAAGCCTTTTAAAATGCATTTTCTAAAACTCATATATTCTAGAAATTCCAGTTTTGCAAACCCGTCTTTCACTCCATCCGTCGCGTTGGTGTCCTGTCCGATATTTACACAACTTTCAGTGCATCTCTAGCTACACACGCAATGTGACACCATTCCACTAATGAATCCGGTCGTTTTTTAATCAATCGGAAAGACTTGCTACTGTACGAGGCCGTTTCCTTATGAGGTTACAAGATAACCGTCTTTGACATGTGAATCCTAGAAACAAGTTTTTACAATGAATGGTGATCTTAAACATGGAGCCATTTTAACTTTCATTCCAGGTATAACAGAAATGTCATACCGTGTTGCCCGAATTGAAACATGAAAGGGGGAAGCATTAAATAAACAAACAAAAACGTAGTCCTATAAAGGTCTGGAAAGAAAGTAACAGCCTTCCACACCAGGAAAACCTAACAATTACCGTCGCTATCTTCGAACCCTATAGACAGCCATCAAGCCATCACGAATGCAGTTTGAGATTTGGCCCTATCAAAATTGCAAGTCGTTTGCTCACCATCTCTTGCCACTCCTGCTTGAAATAATGTCAGGATCACAAAGCAAAACATTACTAAGTAACACGCACATGTGAAATACAGCGGTTGCAGAAACCACAAAAGCCCGCGTAGATCTGCCTCCTTTAAAGCATTGCCGATTTAAACACATTCGCGAAAAGGCTCCAATTGCCCACTTTTACACCGTCCATAGACCCAATTTTAACGTGCAAACGATTGCACAATGCATGTTTATTAGTGGTGTTCAGGTCATTTGGGACCCCCCCAATAAATAATTTAAAATGAACAACATGGGGGCGCTGAATACGTAAACCGTTCATTTTTCACTACCGAAGTATAACTGCGAGTACGAATCCAAATGCGAGCTTTGTCCACTATAGAGCAAGCAAACGCTCTCTAATAGTTTGTCAATGGCAGCGAATCACTGGAGATTAATGCAATGCAAAAAGCAGCTTTAATGAAAATAAGAGCGCACGCATGATTATACAGCTAATTCCGCACCTAATCTGTGAATTCATTTAATTCTGAGCTTACAGCTGTCGACCTCATGCTTACTCCCAAAACAGTACAGAAAACCGTAACAAAAACAGCTAGACTAATGGTCAACCAAATATCTGCAACACCAACAAACAGACCAGTTTCAGAATGTTAGTTAGAAATTCCCGTACGAGATGTATGTACGCTATTAACCTAAACGTCCCGGACCATGATCATACACATCCTTGGGTTACCACGCAACAATTTAAGTTAATAAAATCAAAGTCTGACAACCCATGATTAATATAACGATTTCACCGAATTCCAAACATCATGTGGATCACATACGTATAAATTGACCACAATATATTAAGATCTAGATATGAGAAGAACTGTTTGATCGGGCGCTCTTAAAAACACTTGACGCATATCGCTCTTAATTTAACGCGATCTCCGAGTTTGCTCAACGTCCGAACAACTAAAAAAGAGCAATAAGGCAAAACCAACACGATAGACCGACAGCCTAAATATTCTTCTTTATGTTCCGATCGGCTGGAAACCACGTTGACCGAGTTTGTTAAAGAAAAGAACTAGATTTAAAGCACCGTGCGCAGCAAACTTGAGTCCGGGCGGTGTGCTGGCAGCACTGTCAGCGCCCCGCATCTTACCCATAGCGTCCCCCGTCGCGGCCAGAAGCCACGCGCAGCCCTCGCGCGGACCCCGCATTACTAATCTGTCGGTAAGAAAGGATTTGGCGTGACACTTACCCGTGGAGAGAACGACCGTGTAGTGGAGGGAGGCGCGGGCAGACAATGAAAGTTAGAAGTCGATCAGCAGAATATGAAGGCGAGCCAAGCGGCCATCTTGAAAAGAGCTGCAGACGCTGTCAATTGCAATAAGCGCGAGGCAACCCCGAGCGCATTTCGGGCACGGAAAGAGCCGCGTCTCCCCCGAGCGCGCACCTTCCGCCAGGGCGATGCGGGCGCTTCCCGAAGATCCCAGCAGCGCCCGTCCCAATTAAGAGATGCGATCACCCCCCTTCGCCGGCCCGGGCTTATTTTTACTTCTTTGGAAAAAAAAGCAATGCTGGTGATTCAGTGGAAACTGACACTGTCCCCAAAATGGCTTGTAGTTCGACCGCCCCGCTCAGTCACGTGGTCTCATTCCTTAAGGGTGGCCTGGGAATTAGTGTCGGTGTAATCAAAGGTCGTCAATCTTCAATTCTTAAATAAATAAATAAACAAATACTGGCGTACCCGCAGCCCCTGCCACCGGGTTGCTGTATGCGGGCTAATGGCTAGGTTCTGAGAGCTCCCGTGGCACCTTCGGTGGAGTAGTCTAGACAATAGAATGGGCGCTTTTAATGTCTGGAAAGGTTGCCCGTCTACCTCGACGAGCAAAGTACCCCCCTTGCAACGTGCTGTGCCTCCTAGGGAGAACCTGCGCCCCGTGTGCATTTGACCACGGAGTACATGATGCAGCGCCGCACGCCACTTCGGGCACGGCTGCATGCGCCGCTCGGCTTGTTTCGCAGTGCTGTGGCCAGGCGGCGGAGTACGTGGCTGTCCCGTCCGATGCGCGCTAGCCCCAGGTCGCACGTCTCGTTCGTCACGATCGCGTACGAGGCTCGGATCCTCCGACGGCGCTCCGGAGACCGTAAGACCGTGAACGCGGGGCTTTCGATACTCTGAGAATGGGACTTACACGTCCGCGGAGTGGATCTCACAAGTCTTTACTCCAGTAGAAATTCAAAGTTATGGAAAGACAGACGTTAAGAAAGTGAGCGCAAGTGTCAACTCACATTTCCTTAGTGCTGAAGAACAATTTATTTGGAATTTTAAGAATGTTCGTAAGATGATATCTCAAAATAAATGTGCTCAAACGACAATTTTAATTCATGCCACATTGGTCATGTGTATCAGACGGCATGCTTTGTAAGAGTACATCATTGTCAATGAATAACGTGTTTGTGACGTGTGACAACGGAGGGCAGTGTTCAACTTGGGTGCATTTTATATGAAAGACGGAAATACAGTTTTCATATTTTCCTACAAAGAATTTTACAAACAATGTAATTGAGACACTTTGACGCACATTAAGCAAGAGACGTAAAACCAAGTGTACTTTATTGCTTTACAGGGTTATCTGTCCAAACCGTTTATCATCAGCTGATAATAGATGTGGTTTGTTTGGCGGAAAAAAACACGAACGAAGTCTTTCGGCGGCTGAGCTTCAGTGCCAGATAGTGGTCAGGCGCCAAGCCAGAATTCACGAGTGCTTCCCCGGATGGATCCATCCTGCCTTCACAGCTGTGTAGCCTTCTCGAGGCTCTTGGCCGCGTCCTTCATCTTTCCCACTAGATCCTAGTTGAATGCAAAGACGTGTGTCCAAACCACAGAGAGCATAAAACGCAATCGGCATTCTGCATTTATTCATGTGGTATCTCCGGCCAGCGCCTGCGTCACTACGAAGCTAAAGCAAGTTTTACTTATTTCATCACTGGTGGAATATCCGGGAAAGACAGCGATACCTGTACGAGGTTTTGCATAAACACGACAGTGATTTTTCCACCCACATTTTATTATTTTCCGAGGCCCATTGCCAATTTTCATGTATCAGTAAGTTGTATTCGTCAATATTTTAACTGAAAAACACAAACTAAGTGTATAGGAACAACACGCAAAAACGACCAAAATCTTTCAAAATGCGCATTCCTTATAGACGAAATGTGAAACATTAAGAAATTTAATCACAATGTAAAAACGAACTATGCAAATTAGTGTAAAAAACATTAAAGTAAGAAAACGATCTGTCGATTGTCAGTTACTGAACTTGTATTACCAAGGAGAAAGTTACATACCAACAAAAAAATACAAAGAACGGGATCTACTATCAACAACTAAGAATGTAAATAAAATCGAGTTATTTTAAATGTTTCTAACCCAATGTTTGGAATTTGAGAAAATATGGCATCAGTTTAGTCTATTAATTCCTCCCATAAAAAAAACAAGCAGCAAAAATTAGGTTGAATATAAAACCTAAACCGGAGGAGTCCTGGGGAGATTTACAGTAAAAAGAGGGTAATATCCCTGTTGATTTGACGTTATGCAGCCCACTAACCACTTATTATGTGAATGCATCCCAATATTCCAGTGATGCATCAAAAATGTAAAATGTACCACGCATACAATCAAATTACTTCCCGATAGCTTACAGCTGTTTTATGGGCAAAACTCTGTCACGGTGGAGTTCATGACTTATAAAATATTGCAAAGAGAAATGTATATATATTAGTATAATAACGGATGTTTCCAAATAGGCCAAAATAAAACAAATAACCGAACGATTTTTCGCGAAATTAATCAATTTATCAATTTAACCGGTCTAGCTTTTCAGATTAACGACCGCTTAAATTGTGAGCAAACAGGCATTTTAAAGAGATATTTAAATTTCTACAGCTCACAGAACATAACATTACGACAATACAAAATGATTCCACAAATACGTAATGCACTATATTTTAATATTATATTTAAAACCAGTAAGATCAAAGGTGAAGTTAGACTCATAACCTTACTATACTATTCCTGAATTGCTGAGGAAAAAAAAAGTTTTATTTAAATTTTATTTCTGACATTCTGACCCTTCCAAAAAAGTATACAACCAAATTACCAAACTGTACTTGGTACTGCACAAAGTAAAAGCAAAACATTAAAATCACTTATTTAAACTTATTAAAATTGTGTGGCAATTTAGAAAAGTTATACAAATAACACCAGTGGAAAAACTGACTGTGTGCCCACTCTCAGAAGCACACTCAAATAAAATGTGTGTTTTTAATAAAACCTTTTATTTTTTTTTTATTTTATTTTGAACACCATAATTTTTTTCTAAAATGATATTAATATTTTTTCATTATGAAAAGCAATTCCGATTGCATAGGCTTCATTCTATGAAACACGTAAAGCCCATACCTGAAGCTGTTCCATGGTACAGCTGAAACTTACTTCCCCAGTTGACCTTGAGCCACTGTTCTGTAAAAGTCATATCAGAAATTGCCCCATGAGGAAGCAGACACCTGCAAACAGTAGGCTTACATAGAACATGGACAGAAACCTCGTACCTCAGTACTGAGGGTGATCAGATATGAAGGCTGATTGACCTTGTGCAGGTGACTGTTCTGGGGCGGGAAGAAATACAATGTTATACAAGCTCAAGTAATAGCTACATTATTACATTATTTCATTTTTTAATTTGAAATACCTTTATTTGATACTCCAGACGCCACGAAGCATCATTTATGTGTGGCAAGCCTCTACCTATGCTACAGTATAAGCAAGTTATTACGGAATTAACATTAAATGTGTTATTTTAAAAACAATAAATCATTCTTAGACTAATAAGCAATGAAAATTAAAGCCTAACATAACTTCCAAAATGTTTTTCAAGTTTTAATTGCACACATAAATTAGAATGTAATTACATGCAGTTCCTCTGACACAATATGAGCTAAGAATTTAATTCTGCAATCATATTTAGATATATTTAGCAGACACTCTAGCAGCATACAACTGAAGCAAATATCACATTAGCATAGTCACAATCATATATCTGTGCAGCACCTATAGAAGTCACCTGGATAATATGTTTTCCAAATCTCTTTTGTGTTTCTAGAAGATAAAATCAGAGAAAATGCATACAATAAAGTTAGAAATTCAGTATTACATATCATTTAGACAATAGAGCTGTAATAACCCTTAATAGAAAAGTCCACACCTGGTATAAACTGCAGAAAATGTCTATTCTCTCAGGATCAAACCTAATATCTTCAAGACAGGTGCTGAAAAAATGCAAACAAAATGATTTTTTTTTATTTTTTAATGTACATTTTTAGGTTTGGGCAAAGCCACTACATTACCATATTGTTGATCTGTCCGCATTCTGCTTGACACATTCCAGTATGCAGGTGGCAACCGCGCTATGGGAGTGTTTCAGAACTGTTTGGTCGATATGTTTCAATTCGTTATGATTATCTAAAACAAAAAAGAAGGAAACAGACATTGTTCTAGGTGCGTCTGAAACAAAATAGCAAAACCAGGAAATACCAAATAACCGACGGCAAGTACTTTTGTTGAGCAATGGTTTCACCCGCCTTATAAAAATATATGTATGAAAAACTGTAAATAAGGTGATTTATGTTTACTTTCCCTTCTGCAAGGCACATTTACCTAATAATTCCAGTTTAAGTAAGAAAAAAGTACAAGTTGCGGTTTCTTTACCGCCCACAATGACCATATGAATTTAAATCGGTTAAGTTACGCTTCCACTTTCTTAAATATGACATCACCGGCCATTATCCTGATAAGTCCGGTGTAATACATTCATTTTTAAAACATTCCTGTTCTAATGTGTCACTGAAACAATATAAATTGCCACATAAATAAAATAACGTCACTGACATAATGACTGATAATGGATCGCAGGCCAACTGCCCCTTCTTTCCGTCTTTTTTGAGTAAGTTCGGCGTGTTTATGAATGAACCCAAAACATTTTAGGTAGCTACTGTGTAAAGTTGTCCAACAGTGATGTTCGGTTTATATCAATTCTTCCGATGCGATTGACCGGACGGACGCTGTTCAGGTCTGACCGTGAAAATCGCGAGCACGTTAAAGGTCATGAAAGAGCAGGAAGGATGCTGCGCATTACGGTGCTTGGGAGCGTCTATAGGTAGCCGCTGCAGTAAGGTGCCTTGCCCTTTAATCGTCTCGACGTGTGACTTCTTCGCCACATTTTTTTTACCATCATATACTTTTAAATACCAGGTCGTGTTAATGAATACAACGAGTTAGCCCTGAAGTACTTAATTTATTTGGTTTTTTTATTTGCTAATTTCACAAATCAATTAACAAAAAAAAGCACAATGCGAAGAAGCTTCAGTGGGAAATCACCATTTGAGAGTCTCGTGGAGATTGCTGTGTAACAAAGGCAGTGCCAGTAAGCCTAACCATGTTGCTCACGTTGCTTTAATTTGCTCTGTGTTCGCTGGTGCGGTCGGTTTGTTCAGCGAATGCACAATGCAAAGTAGACTCTTTTCCAAATGCAAAATTGCAGTTGATACCCTAGACAGAGCCATTCATGCCCAGGAGAAAATCTGTCTGTTCATGTGGTATTTTCATACATTATAATTACATACATTCTACGGAAAGGTATACAGAATATTTTTAACAACATAATTGTATAGTCTAGTATATGCGTTGATTATTCATGATTCAATTACTGTAAATCTCGATGTTCAGCTTCATGCACTATTGATTTAAACGCGGCACAACAGATGAAGCATTGCTCACATTGCTTTTGCATTTAAACTGGGTTGCCATCGTTATTCTACAAAAGCCCGACTATAGTGATAAGTTCTTTGTTTCCGCGGGTTAAAGAGACGGGTCCTGACATCGTGACGTCGCCAGTTCCCTTAGCAGCACACGGAAGTGCTTCTCGGAAACAAAGGAACAGCAGCTAGCGGGTGGATAGTCGCGCAGCGAAACACTCGCAGTATGCACGCTCGTTTCTGCGCAGAAATAGCTCGATCTCCATCTTTTAACGCGTAAGCGGTAAGGCTTCTGCAGATTGTAACTTGGAATGCAAAATCGATTGTGTTAGGCTATAGCACAGCGGCGTGCGCGACACGGCATAAGGCCTCGGTCTTGTAATGGAAAGACGGCGGTTTTGTTCGAATAATTAGTTTTTTGTCGGTGCGTCTGTAAATTCATCTCGACACGATCTGTGAGTTTGCAGCGTAGTTTTCCTTATGGGGTTCTTTCCTTCACGCGTGAATAGAGACCGGAAATCCCCGCACACAAAGGCTACGGGCTGAGGCGAGGTGCTTACCTAAGACTGCGCCGTCGGAACCGGGGAGCAGTAAGCTGCGGAAAGCCACTTCTACCATAACCGCAAACGCCCCGTCGTTAAAATGCCCCGAATCTGCCAAGTACTGAAGACCTTCTTGCACAAACTCCGACAGCTCCATCGCAGCTGAAGATTGACCTTCAACACCATGTCACGTGATAGACGATCAGCTGATCTCGTCGGAGGGGGAAAGGCAGTTGCAGTGTTCAGCTTTAGGGATGAATGCGTGGAAACGGGAATACGGC
Source organism: Petrocephalus sullivani (assembly GCA_026780845.1). Classification (NCBI taxonomy): domain Eukaryota; kingdom Metazoa; phylum Chordata; class Actinopteri; order Osteoglossiformes; family Mormyridae; genus Petrocephalus; species Petrocephalus sullivani. The sequence continues at coordinate 23,350,536 of JAODKM010000001.1, forward strand.
CCCTGAGTTCTTTTTTTCTTCCAGACAAATGCAGCTAGACTGTTTTATATATCACAGACAGGTGTAAAACTGCTTTCAAATGCGTTAAGAAATCATTTGTATTTTGTAGTTATATAGTGTTTTTCATAAGAATGATTATGGCTTGCAAGGCATATTGTTTTATTTTTTATGTTAACGTTTTTAATGAATACACTTATGAAACCCAGTAACTTTGTGTCAACAGCACCACTAAGCACTAAAGTCTAACTTAAGATAGACCACAGGAGATTAATTCAGAACTCCTCATTGATTAATTAACCATGTTACTTAATAACTAGCCTATTTGAAAGAATTACACCTATAAGCAGTAATTAAAATGTATTTGACATTTACTCATTGACAAAACGAATGCAGTTAAATTCTATACTATCTTAATGCAGATCTTAGTACTTAACAAACTACATTGCTGTTGGTTTGGAGTGTGAATGGATAATTATAGGCCTGTGCGGTGGAAGTGAAATAAACATTTCCTTTGGTTACCTGCTAATCCCTTATTGCAATGTACACAAATAAAAATTCCAGAACAGCCATACAATAAATTTATAATTAGCATGTCTACCCTTTGTCTTCCGGGATAGGCTGCGGCCCCCCCCCCCCCCCGCGACCCTGTTAGGATAAGCGGGTTGGAAAATGGATGGATGTCTACCCTTTGTGCTGTGTATGTGGATGTGGATTTCACACATTCTTCTTTTCATTTAAATGACTCATTTCCACATTTTCCTTCATGGTCACAAGTTGGCTAGTCAGTCTGTCAACAATCAATCATGAATACGCATCACATACACTACCAAAAGTACCAGTTTGTACCTTTGAGGGTACAATTACTTGTCAGCAAGGCTTTACCCTGAAGGGTCTGCCAAGTGTACCCTAGCTGCAGATAAAATACCCTTTAATGTACAGAAATTGACTATGAGGAATGTTTTTGAATCATTTGGCGTACATTAATGTTGTTTGTAACTTGAACAAAACTGTACCAGGGCTGTACCATTTTTTCTGACTGTTAGCAAAGGTTTGTGTGGTACTGGAAGCTGGAAAGCATTATGGCATCTAAACATACATTTTGCATAGAGCTAAAGCCTCCAGCAAAACCTAGAAAAATACTTGAGAATATTATACAGTACCTGCTGTACACCATAGAGGCCTAGCTTTTGTGAGGCAGTTTATTGTCAGAAAAAAAGGGCACCAGTTTGTACCTTTGCTCATCACAGGGGCTGTACCCTCAGGGTTCTGCCAGTTGTACCCTAGCTGTACAGCTTTGGAAGTGACACAACTGTTGTGTTTCACAATCTTTGCTGCTTCAGCAATTTTTGATTATTCTTACATGTTTCTATGGTATACCATTATAAACATGTCATAAATTGCAAAGGCTGTCATTGGCAAATACATCAAAGTCCTGCAATGTTTACAGTGCCGACCCTTTTGCATAACTTCTGCAATTTGCTTAGGCATACTTGATATCGGCTTCTGAGCAAAATCCCGACTGATGCATTTATTCTTGCCTTGTTAGTGCTCAGAGCCCACAATTCTGCTTGTCTGCTCCCTTTTTGAGGATTGACCACAGGTTCAATGCTATGATCTCTTCGTTATCACGTCGGCCTTGTGACATGGTGTTCCATCATGCTGGAAAATACGCAGGTCATCTCCAAATTGCGCCTGGACTGTTGGGTGAAGTTGCACTTGGAGGACGTTTTCTTTATCATGGTAGTGCTTTTGGGCACCATTGTGAATAAGCCTCCTCCCTTGGCCGAGAAGCAGCCCCACACGTCTCAGTATGCTTCACTGTCGGCATGACACAAGAATCATGTTCGCATTCACCTTCTCTTTAATTGACTTTACATATGTCCCAGGCAGTCAGGGCTTCATCAGAGAAAATTACTTTGGACCAGTTTTCTGCTGTCCAATCCTTGTACTTTCTGTAGAATTTCAGTCTGTCTTTGATGTATTCCTTGGGGAGAAGTGGCTTTTTTACTACCCTTCTTGACACCAGGCCCTTGTCCAAAGGTTTTCACCTCACTGTGCGTGTAGATACACTCACACTCACCTGCTGCCAATATTGAGCAAGCTCTGCATTGGTGGTGCCATGATTCCGTGGCTGACTCCTCAGGGGAGGTTGCTTGCTGGGCAATTTTGATACAATGCGACAATGGCTGATATGTTTCTTTGGAGGTAACCATTGCTAACCCAAGAAGACAATGATTTCAAGCACTTGTGTCCTCCTTATATAGCAATCAGTCTGCTCTTATAATTCAGTCAGAGTTACAGAGTGATTTCAGCTGACCTGTACTCATTCACACTTTCCCCTGTGCAAATGTGACTATACTGAAATGTTGAAAGCTAATCATTTTGGGCCGGGACCAAAATACAGTGAAAATTGGGTTTTATTTAGTTAACTTTCTATGCTAATAAAGCTTTTTGCAATGAACTAATATGCATCTGATCATTCTGCACCATAATCTAGAAACAATGTGAATCACCACCACAAAAACTGAAGCAGCAAAGTTTGCAAAACTCAACAATTCTGTCACTACCAAAACTTGACTGTTGGTAACTGTACCTTTTATGGTACAGAAATGGACTCTGAGGAACATTTTGTACCATTGGTGGTACATTAATGTTGTTTGTGCCTTGGGAATGATCCATGAGTCCATTTCCGTACCCTAATTTAGACTAAAAGGTTTATTTACCTACAGCTAAGGCACAACTGGCAGACCCTTGAGGGTACAAATTGATCATTTTTTTCTGACAGTGATAGGAGTCTGACTCGACTGACTAATCACTGCCCTGACTTACCCCTACTCAAAGCAAACTTTCATTTCACGTATTCATGGGGGATTTTTTGTCTTTGAGAAATAGGTTTCATTTTCACTATATACAACTCAATAAGCGAAAAAGTCAAAAGTGATCTGGAGACTTTTAAATTACCAGGTACGAAATGGGATAAACAGCTGTTCACATTTTCGAAATTTACATTCTTTGATTTACAAAAGCATTATTCAGGGAAGGATCATTTTTCGGTTGGGAATTGGTAAGTTAAGGAAAGTGGCTCCCCGTAATCAGCGCTAAGGTACCTTAATGCATAGAAATATGAAATGTCCACATAAAAGTGCAATTAGTATATGTCATACGCACCAAAAGCACATAAAAGCGACAACTAAATTGCGGACAGAATGACTTTCCGTTCCTGAATGAAAGGAATATGGGCGGTTAGGATCATTTCAGCATACGTGAAACTCGCTGGCGATTTAGTTGTTTCGAATCTTCATCGCGACTGCGATCTCTCAGCCAACTATGCGCAGGTGTAGGACATTTTTTATTCATGTTATATACCGGCACTCCAGAGAGAATCCGTGCCAGTATTTTATTATAATGTTCTAGCTTTCTTATCTTATACTTGTCCTTTGTGTTAATGTATACGTGTAATATAATATATTAATATGAAAATATTAATATTACTATTAAATTATACTGTTGGCTTTCCCTCTGCGTCTAAATAAAAGATTCAAAATTAAATAAATTAGACTGACGATTATTTCAGGACAGTCGATTTTCAGGACAGTTTATCGAGCTGACGGGAGAAACTATTTTTGTCTTTAAACAAATATTAAATACTCTGCATTTTACGAGTTGTGATGAATTTCTTTAAAAATATCCTACTGAAATGCTCAACTGGTCCGTTTAATTTCAATACAATTTAACCTAAATAATCAAGACTTAAGCCAATATTGTATTATTCAGTAATGATTTTACTGTTCGATTCTCATTGACCTCTTGCATTAGATTCTTCTCCAGCGGCGAAGCACCATACCATTGTAACACGATATGACACTTCGTAGCAGGTGCAAATGTAGCTATTTAACCACTGACGCAGAATGATGCAATAAGTTGCAACTGAGCGCAGATACAGCCCCGAAAAAAAGTAAGAGACCACAGCACAATTTTTTGTTTCACTCATTTTTCAATGTATGGTTATGCATCTGTGTAAAATATACATTTATTTTGCAAACTGCATCCTGGTTCTTCTCTGTTTCTCTTTAATTAAGTGCTTCTTCCTTGCTTCATGGGGCTTCAGTCCTGCTTCTATGAGCCTGATACTAACTGTCCTAGCAGTGCATGTCACACCACTTAATGTTTCCCATTCCTTATGAAGGTCATGTCATCCTCCGATTCATGAGGCACTGCTGGATAAGTTGACGGTCACCTATGGCATTAGAAAGTCACTTCCTACCATTACCTGGCTGGTTTCTGGTCATTCCCAGTGTGTCCTGCTTCACACTGTTCTTGGGTAGGCTTCTGCTGTCTTAGAAACGTTAAACCTGGAAACAACCTGCCCCTCAGTCAGGCCCAGCTCCAGGATTCCAAAATCCTGGATTCAATACACCATTTAGATATATAGGTGAGGCTGTTAGGTTAAGTCTGGGATGGCGCCAGGGGGGCGCTTGGGGGTGCTATAGCTACCCTTGGAAAAAGCCATAGCACCCCCGTATCACCCCAAGATTTTTTATGATTATTTTTAATTTTACATTTTGGTTGCGTGGATACCATGTTTTACCAATTGAAAAATAAACTGCAGTATTTATGTATCCGACCTCGTATCTTACGTGACTATGATAATTCAGCCAGCACGTAAGCCGCGTTTCGCGACAAGTTAAACGCGCCCTCGCGCAATGTGGCAGCGCCGGTGTAAGTGGCACAGAAACTCGGTAATATGGTTAAGTGCTGATGCAGATGAGCCACCGCGCGCGGCTCTTATTTCTAAAAATAAAAGCGACCTGAGGAATAGCAGTGGGGACTGTCGAACCAGCAACCTGGCACTTTTGGCGATTAACCCTCAAAGAACAAGAGCCCTGGGCAGTGAAAAAAATCATTGATGCCTTTTTACTAAATCACAACAACAGGCGCATTGTGCTGTTATGAAGACATCTAATAGTAAGAGAAAGATTTTCCAATCTCTAGCTCATTTTGAGTTTATTTGGGACTTTGTGACTATTTAAGTCTGGAATGGAATACTGCTGATTCCTTGTGACTCATTTCAAGTACTTTTGCCGCTGCTATGTTCATGATGTAGGGTGCTTTCGTTTCTGTTTGTACTGAGCAAGTAGATTCGTGTGTTTCATTGCCAGAGATGGTCTGTAGGTTTGTTGTTCATGCCTACCATGATGTGTAAGCATACATGTGTGTATACAGTGATAACACGTCACCAGGAAACGTAAATTTCACAGCACCCTAAATAAATAGCCAAGCTACCCCGTAGCACCAGCAGTAGAAATTCTCTGGAGCCGCTCCTGGGTTAAACTGATCACTTACCCAACTCTGTTACTGAACCACCCACACGTTTTTATTCGTCTGATTTAAATTGATTCTTGAAGGTCAATGTAGCTTTATGTGAAGACGCATGGTGCTTGGCATTCCATTTAGAGAGGCGATTATAGCATTGCAAAGAACAGCAAGGTAAAAGTAAAGCAAGGTAGACAGAGTATGAAGAAGTGTTTAAATGATCAATTTATTTGTTTGTTTGATTATTTATATGATTCACGGCTACTGCATCACTTAATCGTTAATGCGTGTTTTTCAAGAGAATTTTGGACTTTGTTAGTTAATTATGCACGCTATTATAAACGCTAATTGTCAGTTTTCCATTTATAATACAGGGT
>JAODKM010000001.1:23368972-23389110 GCA_026780845.1 Petrocephalus sullivani
GGGGTGCTGGGAGGCTTCCCGCGCGGCGGGGGTGCCGGGGGGGTGTGGCGTCGTAGGTCCCCACCAATGTCCAGAGCAAATCTGCGCCCTTGCATTGCGATATACGTACGATATACATGGCACCCCCAGCTGTTCGCTTATTAGAGTGCAGATGCTTTACTTTCAACAAATTTCTTATTTCAGAGGCGTGCGGTGCGAACAGTGGGGGCCACTAGCGGTATAAGCTGACAACACCGATAAGTGATAACCAGCCCACCTTGAATAGTACCTCTTACAGAAGGTATAGCTACTTAGCTAAGGACGTTTCGGAGAACACCTCGGAACGTTAAGGTACAACTTAAGGTAGAACTATGAAGGTTTCGCGGAACCTAGAACCTAGCATTTTTGAATAGGAGCCGTTCATATATTCAAGGCATGTTTATTGGTAGATTGAATTAATATTTTTTTAACAAATACAAGAACAGGCATCTGTGTGCATCTTTTTATATGCATAGTTCTTATTTATTATGCTTTTATTTTTTGAATCAGCCAGCAGAACTTCCAATGGTGCGTTTAGCTTTGATAAACATGACGACGGGCATCTGTTACCCATTTCCTAAACATTACAGTATTAGCTATAAAACGGAAATGCCGAGCCATAGTGGGAATGTATCTGAAGCACTTATAGCTATATTTACATGGCCTTACATTTATTATTAATATGTAGGCAAAATGTATTTTTAACACAATATTATGCACGAGTAGCTTAAAAAACATTATTCAATTGAAAGTGGATACTGATGAACCAAAATCAATGTAATCCATCTAATTTATTACACAATCACTCCCCAATTATATAGACATAGGATAACAATGACTTTTCTTGTTAAATATGTGTAATATCATTATGTGTAAAACACAAAAGGTACCAATCTTAAAACTGCATCATAGAAAATACCACATCTAATAATATTGTCTATTATGACACCTTCAATTCTTATGATGTAATATCCGCTTGCTGAGAGCGCTCCGGGGATATGCTACCTCATTTAAATGTTGATCGTGGACCTCTTGCTGTACTTCATAAGGTGCCGAACAGGTGGGGATAGTTGCCAGGTAATTATATATTTTATGTTGAAATAATTTATTCCGAACAAACGAAACACTCACGTATGCGTAGCTGAGATTACCTAAATTATATTGAAATTTAGTCCTACACCAAATAATGAACGAAACAAAAATTGCACTAGAACAACATCTGTCCTCTGCAGAGAAACCGTATAAAATAGGATTAGGGTCGCGGAGATTTAAAGGGATACTTATTATTTTTTATTCTTTTTCAAGAAAAAGAAATGTACTCAGCCTTACAGGGTAGGAGATTTGTGTCGATCGTGAGTCCAAGGCTTTATTGATATGCTGGTGCCTACGACGTCAGGCTCCCTAGCAACGATGCTCCTTGGAATAAATTTACCTCAGACAACAAAGAAAGCAAAACTCGTTTAAAAGCGAATACGTTGTAATTTCAGCTATTAATATTTAACGAATTTGAATGGAATATATTCCAGATTAAAAATGTTGTAATGTTTCTTTCAGATTTCCTAGGTTTAATTTTTTCTTTTTAGAAAAGCTATGTTTCGCATATTTATATATCCACCCGTTTTTCATACTGATACGGTGCTGTGGCTTTTGTCCTATCATTTTTGCACAGTTACTACATTATTGTTTAAAAGCTGATAGAGAACCTACATTATACTCCCAGTATTGTAAATTGTAAAGATATGTTGTTTATTTAACGCATTAACATTTTAATAGTTTTATTATAAGCGGTGACTTCTGGCAAACCCCAAAAGGCATCTTTTTCTTTATAGGAAAGTTCTTCCCCACCCATAGAAGAAATGTTTCTAAATTATTTATTGTCCTAACAGGAGGTCCTATAATAAAGTATTTGTTTAAGATGTAACGATAACCGGCTGATGTTGCGACATCCCACCTACTTGTTACGGCAACATTTATTCGCACTATTGTCTGCGAGCTTTTAAAAGCCTATTAATACGATCACACCCGAAAGCCACGAAGCGAAGCCCACAGCTAATGCCGCCCACGTCAGGGTGGCCACTGGATGGCAGTGCTGTGGAAGGAGTGAAGGGCTGGCCAGCAAAACGCCCGTTTTGTAGCCCGTACTTCCTGGATCACTGAAAACGGGACGCTGATGCGGGGACAGTGTAAGAAATAGCTACGGGCCACTACTCAATTACACCGAGACCAGGCTGGGTTGAGAAACACGTAGCAGATTCCTTCAGTAATGGGGGGGTCTCTGATCCTAACCATATTTCGCTATTCTATGTCAGCTTTCCCGGTACGTTGCTATAAAAATATCTTTAAACGTGATGTGCGTAGTATTAGGTCACGGAACCTAATTTAAATACAGGTAAAATATTACTTTAGCGGTTGTTCATTGTGAATCCTCATGCTTCGCAATTAAAATGGCCGCAAAATTACTCCGCTATTTGATACATATCACTACATCGTGGTATATTACCTCTTTTCTGAGACAGACATTTTCTAAATTGGGGGAGTTCTATAGCCATGGTTACATGAAAACGTACAAAATTCTTATAACGCGCAATAAAGGTTAGTTAGAGGCTAGCACCTCAGTAGTTCGATTTATTTTTTTCTGTCGACTGCTTAAGACGAAAACCAGAGTTCTTCTCTCATCCTAATTATATGTATAGACTCGCCTCCCCGCTTTACCTGCTGAAGTGGCCCCTGACTATTAAAACGCTCAAATCGTCCATCTAAAGAAACATTTCGTGGTTTAACATGTGTGCTGCCACATTGTAACCGTAGGCCTATCTTAGTACATTCCATAAAGACAGGCACAATGCTGTGATGTGCATTAGGCGTTAGTGAAGAGCGTGTGCTCATTTGTTCTTCTCTGGGGATGCCCAGTACACAAAAGCAAGTTTTTGCTAAATTTGTATGTAAGCACAAATAATAATTAATATTGCAATCACTTACTTTGAGTATGGGGGTGGGAGTGCAAATATGCAAATATTTATTTTAGATTTCAGGCAATAATATTAGCACTCATACAGCAGAGGTATATATAAATATGTCATTAACATAACATTATGTCAATCAAACCACTGTGTATAAGCAGGATGTATTCTGGGAGCTCTTAGCATAAGGGTCTGGAAGGCTTCCAAGTGACGATCATATGTTGCCTGCCAGTGGTAGCTGGGAGTCCAAGAGAAACATGGCCATTTTTTTGTCTGGACAGGGATGGTGTAGGTCAGCTGGCATGTTTGTTCTAATGGTTTCTGGTTGACAGCAAGATGTGCTAGCCGTCCAGCTAGTGTGAAGTCTTTGTGGTACATCTGAAGGCCATCCACTTCCTGTCCACCGTCTGCTTTGCATACGCCTTCAGAAGTGCCTCTTGTGATGCAATTTCTACACCAGTCTACAAAAATGACCTCGCATCCGTTCTGCCAGAATCTCCGTGTGGATCCTCCTCGATTTTTATAGCTGCCGTGAGATACTCTTCCACGCTGCATAATGGAAGCCTTGGTGGCATAGGCAATTTCCCACTCATCCGGAGTCCCTCTGGGATTGGTACCTGGACCAATCCTTTTGTAATATGACTCTAGATCCATAGGAACTACTTTATGAAAACCATTCTGGTCACAATGGTGAACAAAAGCCCATTACATGGAAATTTGGCAAGGGAGGGTAGATCTGTTAGGGCTTCCTTTTCCTGAATCACAGGGGCTCAGCAGGAGTCATAAATGCAAAAAACTAACCGAGCTGTTTTCCCAGACGTTACAGAGAAATGGAAATAATGTAACAGAGAGAACAGGGCATACGCACATGTCGAATATCCGAGAAGATTGGCCTGCAGCAGCTATGAAAGGCTCTCTTCCATAGCCAAGAAAATACATACAACGGAATGCCTGGGTGCTTCGTAAGTGTGACATTCACGTGAATAAACAAAAGCTGTGATTGAAGAAAATGTGATTCTTCTAATGGTACTAGCCATTAGAAGTGACTCTGAGACATATGAGAGGAGTCTCCGATGAGGTGAAAATGGACTTTTTGGATTAATTTGTTTCATACTGTTTTACACTTGCACAATGTCAGTATCACTCCCAGCCTTGATATCATGATAGTCTTAAAGGTGAGACATAGAAGGAAAGAATCAGCAAAACAAAGAATTCTTAGAAGATTCTACTAGAGGCAGTGCCCAGGATACGATTAAGATCCATTACCGAACTTAGTCCGTAAGTCGCATTTGGTCAGATGGGGAAAAAATGATAATGCAGTAAATAATACTAATAATAACGGTGCAGTAAGAAAAAGTATTTATAAAATATAGCCTTCATATGGTACTGTACGTTACTTCAAGCTGATGCATCGCTGGTGCAATGTTTTCACAAGTATCACAAAGAAGTGCGTACATTCATTATTATAAACCATTGTATTTAACCCAAATTTTTTATATAATAGACTTTATGGTAGTCCGTTTGTAAGTATGAGTTGTTGGTAAGTAAAATGCTCTTAACCCGAGAAATTTCAAACAGAAGGAGATAAATGCTGCTAAACCATACAATAATAGCCACTGCAGTGACTTCAAAACAAGAAGGTTGATGATCTTGTGTGGCCCAATGAAAGCCCAGCCCTCAGTCTGATGTATGACATATAACATAACTCGTTACTATTGATTAATTGACTGATAAATGAAATGGACATATTGGATTCAGTTTTTACTTAACTGTCTGTTTTGTGTTGACCAGTGACAAATTCATTTTTGGTCTTTAAAATACCAATTAAGTGAAGATTAAACCATCTTAAATAACTGAACGTTTTACTTTGGTATTGCAGAATAAACCCAGAACACATGATGTGAAATGAGTATCAAATTAGCCAAGAAAAAAAAATGTGTATTTATTTAATCTTTCAGTAAATATTGATAGGCTGAAACCTGTAAATTCCCAGGCTAATTTCTATCCCAATCCATCACTGACAAGCAGACATTGCGAGGAACTGACTCAGCTTTTTGACAGCCGATGGCTAGTGTTTTTATCTGGTAGTCCCTTGGCTGAGAAGGTCTGCTGAACTGCAGACCTATTGTGTAGATGGACATGTCTGGCTGTAAACAGTTTGATCCCAAGGCACACGCCCCAGACACAAGTTTTTCAGCAACGGGAGGCTAATTATCCCTGGCAATAAGGACAGGCTGGAGGCATTTAGTTTGTGAAGAAATATATGCATCGATTAATTGGCGTGCAGTTAAATAGCTGGTTTGTAGCTCTGCACTTATCCTGCCCTCCTTAAGCTCCTGACCAAGGTGAAGACCCCATTTTAAGCTCATTGGCTGGTACCCAGCCCAGCCACTGCTGTGCGCTTCAGATGTGGATAAAGGGATAAGAATTAAAATCCTCTCCTAATACGTCAAGGGGCCATTACAGGGCGAGAGGACAGAGAGGTATGTACCCAGTGGATGGAGGATTTTGTCTTATGAGGTGGGCAATTGCTTCAGGGGACATGTTTGGGTGCCTGGAGTGAGCAATGGAGGAGTGCATCTTCTCTCTGTGCCCCGCTTGTCTAATTTGTGTTCACCGCCACCACACCCCCCCCCACCACGTCTGACTGTCAGTCTTTTGCCTGTCAATGCAGAGCCTAGAGCCTCTTTTGCAAGGTGCTGACAGCACAAATAACCTCAATCACAGGTCCAGGGGAGATGGGGGTTGGGGCTGGGTAGCTAAGGGGAATGGACACAATGGTGGCTGGGTAGGGGAGGGGGGTGGTCATCAGGTGTCACCCGGCTCACTTCTGCATGTGTCACATTTCTGCTTGTAAATGGACAGTACGAGAGGCAGGTTTTAAAAAATGATTACGTCTGATTATGGGTCTCAAAGGGAGTAGAAGTGTCCATCTCGTCGACCACCAGCAGCACCACCTATGAGTGCTTTTTTATCATCTTCTGACGTTTACATTTTCATAACAAACAAAGCAGCAGCATATCGATTCAACAAAAAATACACAACTGCTAAGTCATTCTAGTTTAGTAATTTAAATTCTCGTGTAGTGTGTAGTGCTTCTTAAATTAATTTTTTGTGTCTGTCAATTCATAATTCATTTACAATGGTACTGATATTGCTGAACAAGTCAACAGCTGGAGTGAGACTGTATCCCCTCAACAAAAGGAGTTGTGCTTTACTACATAGCATCTCTTGGAAATGGTTCTAGGACAACTTCTAAATTCCTTGCTATGGGCTATTAAAGAACCTTACAAATAAGTAGATGCACAGCTATGGAAAGCCTTGGATGTGTTTGTTGAGACTTATAACTAGCTGGTAAGACTACAGCACAAGGAAAGGGTTAGGGTTAGGGTTAGTGGGGGTAATTGTGCAGCCTGTATTTTTAAAAGCTTTCCTGCAGTGTTTATTTCAGGCTTCCAGAATAGGTTTTTTTTTACATGTTATATTTATCTGATGCTTTTATGCAGAAATACTTACAGTAGAGGGGATGGATACAATATATGTGTGTTCACTGGGATTTGAACCTACAATCTTTATGTTGATAGCACAGTGCTCTATTGATTGAACTGCATGAGTTTTTTAAGTAACCTGAACAGGCAGTAGCACACAGCAAGTTGTTTTGGGGTGAACCAGTGCATCCCTTTGTTTCCTGCTTTTTTATAAAGTAAATGTAAGTATGTTTACTGGTTATTTATTGAAAAGACTGAGTTAATCTAACTACTGTTTTTTTTCTTCTAAAGATTGATGCATTTTAGTCACAAATGCAGGATTTTGTAGACGTGACTTTAGTTTTCTCTTTTGTTTGTGGAAGACCCCAAAAAGACACGTCTCCTTCCACCCACCTGTGTTTATTTCTGTGCTGCACTCTCTCTGTCTCCTCGTATGTTTAAATGTTTACTTGCAGACCACTCATCTGTCTTTGTGTCTCCTTCCCCCATCTGTTTGCGTGGCTCCTCTGTCAGATGTGCAGGAGTGATGGATCCAGCTGGTCTCCCGGCAACAGGCGGAGTGCAGTGGGCTGCGACTGAACAGAAACGGGCCGGGCCACTCGGCCCGCGATAATGTCCATTGATGGGAAAACCGATTTCTCATTGATCTGGGGATGAGGGATTTCAAAAAGAGTGAGAGAGAGAGAGTGAATGAGAGAAAGTGGACCATATAGCTCACTAGTCTGTGTGGCAACACCTACCACAAATGCAAGTCTGGCCCCTCAAAACCAAGGGATAATTGGGTATGAAATGGTAGCTTCCAGAATCTGCGACTGAAAATAGTTGTAATAGTCTTGTTCATGAGGACCTTAATTGCCTCTACCTAGAGCATTTAAGTCATGTTCCTGTTTTAGAGTAAACACAGACAACTACAGTCTTCTTCAGGTTCATGCCAATCAAGTTACTTTCACTATGTACTTATTACTAATTAAGATGGCCAATTAAGATGGCGTTTTTCTTAAATTCGGACAACATTCTACAATTCAAATCAGTTTTCCTCGATATTGTAATTGGCTTTACACGTGTATCCTTTTACTCTGGGCACATCAACATATAGTAACGAGGTTACTGGGTGGATTATAATTCTCTCCTTGTTTCTTTATTTGTTAAGGGCGTGTAAAAATAACAGTAAACAATGAGACATAGCAGTTGTTAATGAGCTTCGCGTGATTTCACCTGGCTTTTTTTTTCCGAAGCCATAATTATTTGTCGATGTCAAAGTAAAGTCAGAGAAGGAATTTTCTCACGTAAAAGCAGAGGGGCATGTGAATCTGGCTCTGAAGCTTTGTTTACCTTGGTTACACATTTACATGACCTATCTGCAGCGATAAGAAGCTCGATCGTGGGCTGGCTTTCACTTCTGTGTCATCACTGAATGCCAATTTATGTAGAAGAAGCAGATCGGTAATTAAAATCCAGCAGCTAGTCCCGATTTGTTAAAACCCCAAAAATGAACGGTATTATCCTGTTGCGACAGTATGTTCCCAATTTGCATGGTCATTGTGGCCCTTTCAAAGCCGTTGAACATTAAATAGGGCTACCACATTTCCAGAGTTTCGCTCGCAAATTAAATGAAGCAAGTTGCCGTGGTGAGGAGCAGGTTTGCGCGGCATTTGATCGCTATGGAGATGGCTGTGCTTTGGGGAACACTCTCCTGCCACTTGTGAAGTGGGAGTGAGAAACCATAGCAACGGATCCCACAATTTAGTGAGCGCAGTCTCTCTTCATTTGGGGCTGTTGATGGATTCAATTTGCATGCATCCCATTCCAGGGCTGCTCGGTCCTCACATGCTTTCTGCAATATGAAAACAATGCAAAGTGATTATTTTACACGGTATGTGCGTTATGCCTCCTCGGGGGTTAAAAGCATTGAATATGGATTAAAGCCACAGCACAGTGAAAGAAGATGGAAAATGGAGTGAAAGTGCTGAGGAGTTTTACTAGGCAGGATAAAAACAGGTAACCAGACAGCCACTTGTTAATTGTTGCTAGACTTGCTTTCTTGTGCTCAAGGGAGATTTTTTTTCTCGAGTCTTTTATATAGCTGCTTTACATGTTGGACACCTGGTCTTGATTATTCTGACATTCTGTAAAGATTTCCGCTCCGAGTACTGTCTGTACTTTATTCTATCGCTGGAGAAAGAGTCTGTTTTTGATTAAGTGAAATTTGTATTTGCTTTGAGGGAAAAGTGGACTTCACGCGCACAACGGAACCGTCGTTCTGACAGTTCGGCGAGCGCTGAAATCTGTTGAACAAAGTAAAACGGAATAATATTTTTTGCACACAATTGTGCAAATTTCACAAATTGGAAAAAGTAGATGGGACTCGCTGTTTTAGCTTAAATAACAAGCCAAATTTTGCTGGAGACTGGTCAGTTAGAAACTTTCAGGCAATCAATACCCAACCTCTTAAAAGTAGATTATGAAAAGTTTGAGCTGATGCTTTACCTCTGAAAAGATAATAGTAATTTCGTTTCATTGCTAAACGTACTATGGTGACTGTAATTTCAGATTTAAATGCATGAATTGTGAAAAATAACTCAGCGTCTTGCGGCCACCACGTAATTTCGCGACTGGGACGTTAGCCTTCACGTGTCCCTGCGTACTGCCCTGGTACCGAGAATGAAAGAGCGATGGAGGCCGAAAGAGAAAGAGGAGCTATCGGAGGCGCATTGTTCCGGTCCAGCTGGCCGCAGCCGATAGGCCCCTCCCCTTTCTTCCCCCGTCGCCAGCCCACATTCATGGCGCTCGTGTCATTTATCCCCTCCGCTTACGATCGCGAGGGCAGATCACAGCGCTGGCTGAATGGAAAACACATTGTCTTACACATTCCGCTGAAAATCAGATTCACTGCTCACATAGGTTATAATGTGTACTTAGGACACACGGGGTTTCCCAATGACTCTCCCATACGCATATTAAAGTTAGGAAAGCCTTCTGTTACATTTCCAAGGGGCATTTGCGCCACTGCAACACAAGCAGATAGATTAGTAGTTTAAGATTATAGTAAGAAGGTATTAGATAGTTTTAGCTTGAAGACCATGTTTGTAAAACTTCATGTTCGCAGGCTTACTTATACTTTCCTAAAGAACAAAATTATGCATTATGGAATTTATCTATACTACCAGGTTAGGGAGTCGTGTCATATTTTTTGAAGTCTTTCATGGGCTGTGTTCTCCCACTTTCCTGACGCTGATACACAGCCTTGCTAACGCCGACCTGCTCCTGCAGTCTCCTCCCTTGCCAGTGCAGTTGCCACATGTCCACGGCCTGCGTGCTTGGCGTTAAAAAAAACGGAGATGGTTGCGGGTGAGAGAGAGAGAACGGCACAAGTTTGGGGGGGCACACCCTACAATCAGCCCTCATCCCCCACCTTCCTGCCCTCCCTCGCCTCCCTCTGCTCCATGGGCTTCCCTCCCCTCCGCCTGCCCCAGAATCTTCAGATGGCCCCTCACCCCTTGCTTTCCTTTTCCTCCAGCCCCCCTCCCCGCCTGTCCCATGCAAGACAAATCTCTACTTTCAGCACCTCTTTTTTCCTAGTCTTTCCTGCTCCATTTTTCCTCAACTGCTTGTGCCACTTGAAAGGAATTGAGGGAAAGTGGGCAAGGATATCAAGAGTGACAATGATTTGAATTCTCTTGTTTCACAGGCAAAATAATTGGAAGGTTCAACATAAAAATGCGTAGTCTAGACACTCATTGCTTTCATTTCCTCTTCCTTACATTTTTATTCTTCATCTTTATTATTTGAGGTTCCTGAGCATTTTGTGCCTGTTGTGTTAATAATCTAATGTACTTTGGTCTGTGCTTCTCTCCTCAAATATTTCCTTACCTCTCGCCTTGAATCGAATGGTAAATGGATGCTAATTTGACCTTGGAGTAAAGAATGAGTCCTGCCCCACTGAATTAGACGCTGATCAATACCGTGTAGCTGATGAGGACAGGAGGCCGGCAGCAGGACCTTTAATGTGGTTCTCCCTTTATGCTGTCTCTCTCCATTTCAGTCTCAGCATCAGCGCTCGGTTTGGCTCTTCCTGATTTCACTACATCAAATCGATTATCTCTGGCTTTATTTTTTACCCCTTATGTGATCATCTATGATTCTTTAACTTAACAAGTATGTGGGATACATTCTCCAAATCTCCTATTATCCAAAGTGATGTTGTTCTGGTGAACAGGGAGATTTAAACTACAAGTGCTGTGTGTGTGTGTGTTAATTTGTAATTATTACAGTGGGGGGACCCAGTGTCCCCACAATGTGATAGAAACTGGTTTTTATTTTTCCTGTCCTCACAAGGATATCCTCAGTTTTATAAAAATCTGTGACTACAATGAAAAAAATGTCTTGTACAAAAATGCTAAGTCTTGTATTTTGTTTGGTTACTTATGGGTAAGCTTACAGCTGGGTAGGGGTTAATGATGTCATGGTTGGAATTAGGTTTGTGCCCATAGGAATAAATGGAAAGTCCCCATGAAAATAAGAATACATGGACTCTGTGTGTATGTGTGTGTGTGTGTAAGCTGCTGAAACCCTCACCCATTCTCTGAGCTCGCCAGGACTAGCTCTGTATTGCTGTGACCGGCCACTGAACTTTTGTTTACTGTAATTAACATATCTAATCAGATGAGTGAAAATGCAGTTGTTTTTAAAGAAATATTGCTGCTGTATTTATCTTAGGAACGGTAGTTTACATATACATTCGTTTTATATTTAGATGTCTAGTTGTTTTTTTCAATTATTGTCTTGAGCACTGTAAATAAGAAATGTTCCAGTATATATATATATATATATAGATATGTGTGTGTGTATATATATATAGCATTAAAGTGACTATATATATATATATATATATATAATGCTGCACTGAAAGACGGATGCAGTCCTGCTTTGCAAAAAATAAATTGAAATATGTCTGTGTATGTATATATAGCGTATGTATATATGTATATATAACTATGGTGACCCTGTACTAGATAAGTCATTATGGAAGATGGATGGCTGTATATATATAATCCTCTTAAAAGCCCTGTGCTTCCCATAATTTGTTCGGTCACTTGAATCATGCAGGTGCTTTTTCTTTCTGAATGTAACATCAAAACACCAGGTATTTGGAACTTTCACCTGGACACCTGCGACGCAGATGTGCTACATCAGAGTACTAAAATTCCAATACAGTTATGGGCGCTTCTATAGATAAGAGAGACAGGGAGAGAGAGACATACCAACACACCTTCCCAGTATAAAATACTTTCATCTGAACATTTAGGAAATGTTACCTTGAAGTTCCTGAGGGAACATTTCCTCTCTGGAGCGACTGATGAATTACTGAAGACAGCCAATGAGCTCACAGACAAGCTATTTCAAAAGTAAGTCCTCTCTTCATTCTGCAGGTATTATCTACAGATGTGAAATTAATACAATTGTAACTTCCAACCTTTTTTTAAAAAAAACGCCAAATGATGTAATCACCAATATGTTTAAAAAAAAAAAAACAAGAAAATCGCCAGGAAGGACACATTTTTATTTTGAGAGGCTGTAAGCAGAAAAAAAATACATAATTTTAAAATTACATAATTGCTTTATTTTGAATGTAATCTGATTTCTGATGTTTCCTCTGTCTGTACATCAACTTGTAGTCTGTCAATTCATCTAATATATAAAATAACTTAATAACTTATAACTTATAGTGTATGAATGAAATATGTTGTTAGTATTAACTGGCCACATAAGTGTAAAACATACACATTGACAATGTTGATTTTTGTACTTTTGTTGCAAATGTGTGTTTAATTCATACCGGTGCACATGTGGGTTGATATCATATGTAGACGGGCTGTCGTATTATGTTAAACATGACGCCAGAAATGGAGAACTTTGGCTTCACTTGTCATTTCCTAGAATGTTCCTAGCCTGTGACGGACATTCTGCAGTAGCACAGGGCGGGCTTTATTTATCCTGTCAGTCTGCAGCTGCAGCTCTGATATGCAGGAAGTTACTATTTGGTGTCCCTCGTGCTTTTGCTCATGTATCATGTTTTCTCTTTACAAATTTTGACATCTTATTTCAATTGCCTAAGCAAGATCATCTATGTAAAACTATATAACACAAAATAAAACGGTTTCCTCTTTTGAAAGCAAAATAACAGAGTAATTGAGCTATGTGTTTTAAGGGCCACATATTTAAAAGTTGAGTTTCCTGGAAAAAAAAAGCATATATCTAATTTTTTTTATAGTAGTTCATTCTTTCTTACAGGATTTCATCTCTGCAACCATCAGAATCTAGGCAATATATAGCATAGCATAATAAATAAACATAGTATAATAAATACACAGATGCAAAGAAAGCTGCAAATTTGCCAGGATTAATTAACTGTGTTTTGCAGGAAAATAATACATGAATTTATGTGGAAACTGAAAAATCTAAGAACATTGCCCTTATGCATGTGTGGCTTTCCAGATGATGTAGGACAAATATTGGAACTTGGAGCTGATTTTTTATATGATAGTGACTGGGTAAAATAGTATGTAAAATATGAAAAATCTGCATCTAAATTAAGTTGCTCAATAATCACCATAGCTAGGGATTTCAGGTTTTTAGCTTGAATGTAATTTGTATTTACTATACATAGTTCATATGTTAACACATGATTTTTTTCCAGATTATGTGTGATACAGCATTATATTTTGGGGTATCTGGGTCCAAGCTGAAACTAAAGTACAATGTTTTAAGCACTGGTAGCTAATCTTAGCTAATCTTATCTCACTGTGGTATGAACACCTGTTCATACATCCACAGATGTTTGATAACCCTATAGAACTGAATAATTATGCCAACGGAATGTATAATGTAATAATAATGTATAATAGAATAATTTATTAATTGCCATAGTATATTTTATTGGTCCTGGTGGGAATTTTTCAGTAGCATGTACAACAACCCATTTGTACAATAAATGCAACATACTTTCAAATAATAAAAGAAGAAGCATGTCAGAAAACAAATATTTCATACTTATACAAATTGTAATAATCTGAGTTTGGTAGGAGGCTTTACTACTACCAGATTACCAGACTACTACCAGACTACCAGAATCACCATCAGACCTGTCCACATCGTGGATAGTAACATTTGGAATACTGCAACATTTCTTTCATCTGCACTTTATGTGAATTGTAATGTCTGTGTTGTTGCCATGACACAGTTGCACTTCTGTTGTTTGATTATTTGTATATTGGTAGTTAAGTAAGTCGGCCTATTCCATTGGATTTCTTGCACACAGCAAACGAAAAGTCTTGCATTCTCAATCTTGAATCTTAATGCCACACACATTTCCATGTCTTGTCAGCAAGCATATGCATTTCAGTGTCCATATGTGGATACTTTATATCTTTCTTCTATATCTTTTCAATTTTTTTTCCCTAAATTTTATGAACGAGTCTTGTGTCATTTTATTATACTTATTTCACAACCTTAAATCTGTGCATTTCTGGTTTTGCTAATATTAAATTTCCTAAAAATAATAAGAAATTTGTTGAGAAGCATATCTGTTAATTTTGAATTTATAAATAAATGTAATTTAATTTGAATAACTGACACTGTTATGAGGAAACAATTGTTAAAACATTGAGAATTAAAAGTACTAATTATAGGGTATGCGTAGTTTTAAGAGGAAAGTGGTGAAAATTGAACTTAAAACTGCCATGAAAGGTAATTCAGCCACTGTAATATACAATACCCATAAATTTCCAACTTAATTATAAAATCATCGTATTTGATTTCTGCAGGAAAGCACCTTACTTGAGGAAAATATTGTATCGAGATAATAAAAACATAGCAACTTATTATGGAAAATCAATAAAAGGATCAGATAAATAAACAAAACCCGTCAGTGCAAAAACTTCCTTGTGTAATATTACCGCCAAATTTAAAACCTTTACTACTTTACTTTACTTTATGCGTAAGACAAACATTGCGTTGGTTGTTTTGCTGACTGTAGGAGATTCAATGTCAGGTGAAATTTGGGATTTGTGTTCAGGGAGGGAGTGGGAATGATTTACAGCACGGGAGTTTTATGCCGAACACCAGCCCATTTTGTCCATTCGTTCTAGGGGAACTTTGATAAATAATTTCACAGTTCAATTCTTATTATCTCGACAAATGTATTACTGGCATTTCAATAAGAAAATAAATAATAAGTAGCATATTGAGCTGTTCAGGCAGTCTGACGTTTTCAGCGCCGCCTGGTCCCTTTCTAACACCCATCGTTTGAGAAGCTTCCAGTGTTTAGCAAAAGGGAGCCATAGTTGTGGCTCCTCCGCGAGCGCGCACTGCGCTCATACGGTCCTAAATGACAAGCGTGGGCTGCGTGTCTTCGCGTTTATCAGTGCAGAGTAGCCGTGATCTACGTGTGTGTGTGTGAGAGAGAGAGAGAGAGAGAAAGAAAGTCGCTGATTAACGCGTTGCTGTACAATTGCAAAGTTTTTAAATTATTTTGTTTCCTACCGGCTCAATTTTAAACGTCAAATTATTTTGCTTCTGACCGGCACAACAGCTAAGCGGCCCACCGGGAATTCTCCCGAGTCTCCCGATGGGCCACTCCGGACCTGGTTTTCATTATATGGATGTGGTTCTCATTGTTTAACGCTCCCAGTTTAATGCAGGGCCTAGAGAAGCATTCTTTAATGCATCTTGGGTTATGGATTTATATGCGTAGTTTACAGGTTTGTTTTGAAAAAATCTTTAGCTTTAAAAAAATGCCATTCTCATGCGCTACATTTACTCTCCTCCAAGTGTTCTGCAGGAAGCAGTAAGCGCATGCTTTGTCGCTATATTTTAATTGAATTTATATGTAGTTGAGGTTAAGGCTATTCATATTTATTAAACTGTAAACGGATCCTCAGCGCTGAAGGGGAATTTAAAGGGCAGTGAGAGGCCTATTGCTCTGGTTTTGTATCTCATTCACAGAAAAGGGGAATAGTGAGGTCTCTGTAAGCGTGTGTATGCGGGGTGGATCACCTACATTTCGCTCCATCTTTGGATGTTCCTAAGCAGGGGCACCAGCACGATAGAACCACGGAGAGACCTGTAAAAGGTGGGGGAGGTGGGGGGGTGGCAGTAAGGTGGAGGGAATGGCAGGCGTGCAGTGGGGAGGAGCCACTGACCGTCAACAAAAGGAAATAAGTGTACGGGAGGGTATGGGACCGAACTGGAGCGGTGGGCGGGCCGGGGGTGTCCGCGAGCGCGGTACGGAGCGAGCGATTGTCGGGGAGGATTAGCGTCCGTCGGGAACTTTTTACAACTGTGCTGATGCAAACTCCCCACCCTCCTTCCCCCGTTCCGGAGGTCAGTCACCTTAGATGCCTCCCCGTTTCCCCAGCCCTGTTAGTTAATCCCGGCCGGGCAAGGAGGGGCCACAGAATAATCCAAAGTGATCATCCTTTTAAATTACACTTGACAGCACCCCCGCCGGGCCACCTCCAGATTCTCGAAATGCCTGTTTTTTTTCCCTTTGCATTTACCTTTACCCTGTTTTTTTCAAAAGTCCTTCAAAGACACAGGGCAATTTGAAATCATTAAAAATAATTATTTACACTTGTGTGTTTACTTATACTTCTGCATGTAATTGATGTTCAGCCGTGTGCAAATTGCTGGCAACCAGCAATCGGTTTGCAGTGTAAGTGGTTTGTGGAAAAAAAGACCTGGATATAGTCCAGACCTTGCCACAAGCTCCAGAGGCTGTAGAGGGTTTGGGGTTGGGGGTGCAGTGAAGAAATGAAGGAATGAAACTAATTGCACCTCCTCTTCCAAAAAAATCCTCTGATCTTTCCCTCAGGAAAACCCATGTGCAGAAAAGGAGTGAGGAACTGGAACCATGCTAGCAGGAGACATATAGATCTATTGAATTCTAAAGTGAAGGGTGGTGATTTACCATCCCATACTCTGCAGCCTTTTTGTAATATTAATAAATAAATAATGATCAAGAAATATATATATATAATTAATATTTAAGTTTATTTTGTTCATATATATATATATATATATAGTATTGACCCTGCATTGGATAATAATAATAAAATGATAATTGCATTGCATTTCTTTATAGGCGCCTTTCAAGACATCCAAGAACACCTTACAATCACATTAATCAACAGTCACAATAAAAATAAGCAGTTGCAAATCGGCGGATGGACAGTCATGGACCGATGGACAGTCATGGACGGATGGACAGTCAAAATACATGCATTAAGCTTTGAATTGTCTATACAGTATGATTGTTTATTTGTGCGTGTGTCTGTGTGTGGTCTGTGTATACCAAATGTCCCCACTATATGATAAAGCTGGTTATTTTGGCCTTGTGGAGACATTGCTTCAGTCATTGTTTTATCAAACTGACAATTTTAAGAGTCTGTGGATGCAATCAAAAAACAAATACAACCAAAAGTCTTATATTTTGTTTGATTACTTATGGTTAAGGTTAGGCCTGGATAGGGGTTCAGGTTGTCATAGATGCCATAAATTAATGGAGAGTCCCCATAAAGATATAGATAGCTAATCAGTGTGTATGTGTGTCTTGCAATGAACTGGTATCCCGTCCAGGGTGTATACCCCTACCTGCAGACTTGAGCTTGCTTGGGCAGTGCAAATATGTGAAATGCGATTCATATCTCTAAGCCCCCCACCCCCTACGACCCTTACTAAGACACACAATTAAAAGATGGATGGATGGATGTGTTGCTTAAAAGCTAACCAAACCTAGTAAAGACATGAAAGAATATAGTAAATTAAGTTAATCACGTTTATTATAGAAGGATCGAGGATCGGGCTTCAGGTTCTTAAATCCCATCCACCTTGCCAGTTCTCGCCCGCTCACTTTCCGAGCAGATGGAGACGGACAGGCGCGGGAACAAAAGAAGGGTGTTTTGGGTGCGCCATTCTCGCGGTGATAAATGAAAAGCTTTTCAGTGTCCTTTTCTGAAAACGGTTCCCCGCGCTAGGGGGGCTGACCTCGGTATCGGGTTTCGCCGCTTTCCGATTGGCCGCCCCCCCGGTGGTTCCGAATCGAATAGTTTTCGAGCAGGGAGGTCGCCGGCTGGAACTCTACGGGCTTTTTCCGGAGACGCCGGGTGACGCATCGCTCGTAGAAAGGAGCGGGAGATCGATACCCCCGACATTCCTTGCGAGCAGCTGGACACGGTCCTTGGCTTTTTTTTCCTGAGAGAAGTATTCAGAAGTCAGAGTGTTTGTCAATATGGCACGTGTGATGTGTGGCGGGGGACACCCATTCAGCAATAACGGTAGTGCTCCCCAGCCGCCGCCCCCCCCCTCTCTGGCCTGGATGTGCCCATGGGAATTTTCCCAGCTGCTTCTTGGCTAAAGGCACAATGCTTGCACGTCTTCACAATCACTCCCATTTGAGGAGAGCTCGACTGCCATCAGCAAACACCTACAGCTAGTGAATTCCATTTTGGGATTAATTACCAAGGATTTCTGTAGGAAAACCACTCGCATGAAACTATACTTTTCTAGGGGAAAATAAGGGTGTATATGCTGCACACATGATGATTCTGCAAGTCCTGTATACATATATATACATATATAAACAATCACGAACATGACCCTATGTTTAAATAAATATCAATACACTAAGAGTAATTATGAGTTACTGCAAGTGATGGTTTCTGCATTTACTGCAGTTATTTTTATTAAGTCCCAACACAGTTAGCAGAGATGCTGTCATCGGGCTGTTTGTTTGTTTGTTTGTTTATTTGACAGAGAAAATAATAATATCATTGCTGTAAATGTGCCAACGATAGCCAAATGGCTAGTTTGCAGTCCCCATTTTCATCACCTTAACAAAAGACCTCATAAAAAGATGAAAAACATTCTCGACACAATAAAATTTCTCGAAACAATAAAACCATACAATACAATAAAAGCAAAGGAACACTTGATTCTTTTGATGTATTGTGTACAACTAAAAATAAACTTATAAAAGCAGAAAAATAATCAGATTGCTTTCCCTAATGGTGCAATGATGACTATCTCTACAGATGCATCATTAAACTGTCTGGGGGAGGGGGGTGGCCACATTCCATTATATACTCTCTGCTTTGGCCAAAAAACGTGTGTGTTTGTAACCCCCATCAGATTACTGCTGGAGGTTCTGGTGTCCTTTGTCATGTGAATTATTTAACCGCTCGTCGTCTTTTTTTGTGGTTAGCCCGACGGTGAGCACTCAGTAAGGTAATTAAGATCTTTTTCTCATCATGCGTGCTTGGGTGATAGTTTATGGGAATGATTGATTTTCATATGGGAAATTTTCCCACCCTGTTCCCCCATGCGCACCCCCTCCTCTGAAGCCTCTCTTGGTAGAGTACAAAATTCACACAGATTGCCCGCCCTCACCAACCTAGCCACCTCCCGCCCCAGTCACTCTGGCTTAGTGCCAATTTCTCATCAGGCATCTGAGTGGACAACCAAGGGCTTTCGTCAGCTGACCCACAGTATTGTGGGGCGGCCAAGTCCCTTGGGGTCCTGCTGCTCAATGAGTGAATATTACCCCAGAGCTGGGAGCCAACTGGTAACGTGAGCATAGTGGAGAACAAGGGGGGGGGGGTTGATATACAAATTCAGGGGCTAGCCGTGGGGGTGGGAGTGGCTAGGTGGGTGTGTCCAAACCCCCTGGAAGTACGATGGCTGAACAAAGCTCCACAGAGCGAGGCCGCGAGACAGGGCAAGGTTTGTGAGCAGTGGGGTGGGGGGTGGGGGGTCACCTCAACTCAAAGCCTAAATGTGAGTGACAGGACTGATAAAGAAAAGGGGGCTGAAAAGTGAGGGAGGGGGGTGGGGGGGCAAGATTAAGGGCCTAACTGGAAGATGGACAGAGGAGTAGGGGCCATTAATTAGTCCAAGGAAAAGCAGATGTGTGAGATGCTGGGCAGCTGGAAGTCATCAGTGGCGGGGGGTGGGGGGTGAGGAACAGAAACCCGGAGAGTAGGGGGATAAACGGTGCATGCCGAAACATGGGGCCCGTAAAGCCTGGCCTAGAAAGGGGACAATTAAGGCACTGAATGGCAGGCCTGATGCTGCTCTCAGAGAGAGAGGGCGCTGGGCAGCACGGAGTAGAGCCGAGAGCCACTTAGCGCAATTACCGTGACTTCATTTAGGGCTAATCAGGCTCAATCAACGGGAGCAAACAAATGGAGGGCCGCGGGACAAAATGACATGAAATTGCGCATCACCTGGATGTGATGGCTAATGGCGGGCGGGGTTTCGGGAGAGCAGGGAGGAATTGGAGCAGGACGGCACAGGAGAGACAGAGAGAGAGGCAGACGTGGGAGAGAGAGAGGGCTTATCTGTCACAGAAGAGTTCGAACTTCCTATGGAATAATCCACCTCTGCCAGAGCACACATCTGCTGAATAACCTTTATTGTGAGGGAGGGTTTGGGGGGCGACCATGTGACCCTGCACCACGTGGCACCCTGGCCCACTGCCCCCCCCCCCCCCCCCCCCCCCCCCCCCCCCCCCCCCCCCCCCCGCGCGGCGCGGCCGCCGCAGCCGCCGGGCCGCCTGCCCCCCCCCGCTCGCCCGGCGGGGGGGGGGCGTGGGGCGGGGGGCGGGGGGGGGGGGGGG
>JAODKM010000001.1:23405280-23416849 GCA_026780845.1 Petrocephalus sullivani
GAGCAGCGGCATTATGGGAGGACAAGAAAAAGGGGGCCGTAGAGCACCCATGCTGCGGGCAAAATATTTAAAGGCCGGAAAAATCAGGGGGGGGAGGGTGGCAACAGGTGAGGGGACAGATGAAAACAAAACATGGAGTGACAGGAAGGGGAGGGCGGGGCAGAACTGTGCTGGGGAGGGCGGGAGGGGGCAAAGGAACAAGGCTGGCCGGAGGAAGGGGAGGGAACCCTCAGCACTCTTCACGTGCCAACCTTTTGGGAACCTCCAGTGTTGGTGCTGTCGCCTAGCAACAGCGTATGTGGTGAGAGGCTCGTGGGAGCGTGGCTGGAGTGGGTGAGCAGTGGAGCCGGGCGTGACTCTGCGCGTGACTCTGCGCGTGACTCTGCGCGTGACTCTGCGCGTGAATCCGCGCGTTAATTACGATAAGACGGGAAGCAGCAGCTGGACAGGAAGTTGCCGCCGGGTTCATCTGGGTGGCTCTGTGACACCGCATGCCCTCAACACGGGTCCACCTTTGTGCTTGTCCCCGAGAACAGAAACAATATCTACTGCCTTTTCATACTATCTGCTGGCATTTAGTTACTTTGCAGCTCACTGCTGGAATCAGCTTCCTTTGAACCAACTTTAAAACTAAGCAGAAAACTCTGCTACTATTTATAGCTTTTAGTTAATTTTATTAAAATCTACATTTTTTATCACCTTAGATGCTACACTTTTATTCTTATTATCATTTTATATGCTTGCTCTTTAATTATACATAGTTTTACTTTTAATTTGTCAGTTTCTTTCATTTCTTTGAGTGACCTCTGTGTATTGGGCAGAACTATATAAATGAATTTGCCTTTTGTCTATTTCTATTTTAACTTTGCATTTTTGCATTTGATTTTTCAGTCCTTTAATGTATTAATATTTTAATGCTAATTAGCTTTTTTTTCTCAATGGCGCTGTGGTCCTTTTCAGAGATATTGTGTCCTGTAATCTTCTGGCCAAAAGTAGTCTAACTGCTCCTCACAACATGAAGAACTTCAAAGGCCTGGTGTGAGAGGTGGAGAAAGGCTCAGTCTGAAAGGGGTCTCCAGGAAGAGAGGTGCCATGGCCCTCCGCCAGCTTCGTCTGCCGCTCGGACCCTCAGACGGCTGCCCCATCCCCCATTCGTCAGACTAACTAGAAAATTACTTAATGGAAAGCCAGGGTAGGAATTTCACCACGACACAGTGGGGGGTTTTGCATGGGGCGAGCTGTGGGATCTTGGGGCACACCTCCAACAGCCTAGGAGCACAGCAAAGGATGGTGCCCCCTACTGGTCCCCCAATACCACGTCCAGCCACAGCCATATAATTTGAGGTCTCCTATGATACATTCCAAACATGGAGGAATGTCATTCTTGTGCTTATATTAGTCTGACATTGGTTTATTATTAGAAAGATAGAAATGCATGTTGTTTATGTGTGTTTCAGCTGAGGCAGCCGAAGTGAAAAGGGAATTATTAATTAAACCGATGTTCCTCATTCACGAGTTCAAAGTTGCAGTGTAAGTAAAAAGCCAGTAGGGGTGAGGGCACTTCAAACCAACCTCGTATGTGGTAAGGGCCTGGTAAGTGAGGTTAGTCTTTGTGGCCAGATGGACACGGAGGGAAGATGGCAACTCATTTAAACTTCTCTGCTGTGGCCTCTTTGCCCAAAAAGGACCACAGAACACGGCCTTTAATACACACAAAGTCACCTTAACGCAGGACGCAGTGCGACCCCTCCCTCCCTGACGAGCGGCGAGTGGTATCACAGCCCCAAGCTGAGCACAGACACGATGACACTGAAGCGGAGTGCTACACTCAGTACGATGACAATGACAATGTCTCTATTGAAATGTATATCTTACACAAGGCAATGAATTTCAATGTGAGAGTCAGAGGAAACCCAATTCCCTGGCCTTAGATCGACGCAAGAGCAGTAATGATGACTACAAAGTCCCAAATGACAGACACGATGCCTACTGATGTTCATTAGAATCATTTTCTTATTGTTGGGGGTTCAAATCAGTTTACAACATGTAATACATCTTCTGCTCCAAACCCCCTTGACCATATTTTTCCAATATAAAAGTTTGGTTGAAAGACTATGAGCTCTTCATGAACCTAGAGCTACAACAGAGGGCCTTAGAACCCGGCTAATCACAACATGCCAGGCTATTGGCCCCTCTGATTTTTCTCGTTCGCATTAATTACACAGGGAAGAATTTAAGTCTGTAAACATTAAATGATTCACAACAGCTGATTTTTCTATCCCTGGCATAATGGGCAACATTACAAGTTTAATGATTCCTGTAATTTGCATTGGTGTTTACCTGTTATTTCCGGAGTGCCACGGAATAATTTGTACCCTCATTTATTTCCTATGAATAACCCGTAACAATGATTCAAGTCCCGTATGGTTCCTAGTTTAATTTCAGAATCTCCTGCGCAACAGCCTTGTAATTTGTGTGATTTGGATTCTTTTTCCCCTCTGCATTTACATTGTATTGTGTTTTCAGCTAATAGATTCAGATTTATGAAGGCATGTGTGCGGTAAATGAGAAACTGGATGCCTCTGGTACATGTACCTAGTATGTGACCATCATAATACACCCTTTCATCCCTGCATCCATAACCAGGTATCCAGTAGCCTACAGGGCTGCAGTGATCCCGGAAGCACAGGGCACAAAGCAGGGGACACTTTAGATATATTCAGCTCTATATATTCCCTTTGTAGTCGATAAAAAGAGTCCACATCTACCCTCCTCTGTCTGCCTGGTCCACTGGGACTCTGTAAACATCAATCTCTCTGGCACCGTTTACCTGAGTATAAATCAGGGAAATGGTTACGGCACCTGATTGTTTACACGTGAGTACAATGGGGGTTGGCAACGAGACGGGACCTCCACAGGCAACTGACGAGCACGACGAGTTCCGTTTACAAATCGGTGACCAGAGTGGACTCAAAGCACAAGGTTACGATGACGAGAATTATTGACAAAAGAAGGGGAACAACTGCAGCAGTTCTATACTCAATCCGCTATGAGCTAGTAACCTAACTTCTTTAAACTTACGATACAAAATTAAGCAAGGAAACAAAACATTAGAAGGCTTCATTTTTACTTTGACTTCAACCCCCTTTTACACTTAAACTTTTCCGCCCATCCATCTGCTTTCCATAACTGCTCGTCCTATTCAGGATCGTGGGGGGTCCGGCGCCTCTCCTGGAGAGATACAACCTAGGATCAGGCACAACATTTACGTTTCACATGTAGGGCCGATTGCCGCTCGTAATATGACTCACCTTTAAGGTCTCAACACGAATGCAAACAGGTGACGCTGTTTTCAGCTAATGTTCTAATGAATTTTCAGCTCTCTAAGGTCCTGTTATCACAGAGCTAAAGTTCTATTGTGACCCTAATGAACAAAGCTCTACACCCATACACACCCCCCACCTGTGCTCAGGGGTCCTTAGGGGCTTCCCCTCTAATTGCCAGTGCTCATTCCTCCCAATTCCCTGCCCCCTCAATTCCTGCAGAACCCTTAAAACAACTTATGAGTTTTGCTTAAATAAAAGAGTTAAAGAAAAATAGCTAATCTAAGCAGAGATACTGGGCAGTCTTTGGTTTTGTTTTGAAAGCTTGCAGTGCATTTACACAGCTGAGTGCATTGTATAGGCCTAGAATATAATAGCATATGTCGTGGTATATATTAATAATATTAGCATTTATTTACCTAGTCCTCCCAAGATCCTTATCCTCAAAATGAATAATGTTGCGTCTTCTCAGCTGAACATTTGCTTGCCCCCTGCCCACCTTGATCTTAAACCCCTCGCCCTCTGCTGGCATCAGGGGTGGTTCTAGTGGTAAGGGAGGATCTGGAGCTTAGCCCAGAATCCTGCTGATGAGTTGAAGATTTAAAAGTATGAAATTAAGTATATTCTGTTCAAAATACATTACTTCCGTGTCCATAGTGGTTCAGAATTTGGTGTTTGATGGCGAAAAAATCATATTATTCATATAATAAACAAAACATAACTCAAAAAATGTGTGACTTTGCTAAAAACATTCAGTGCTTATGCCTCCCTAGCCAGACCCCCCCAGGCTGGATGGAGCCTTCAGGAAAGCTGGCTATAGATCCGGGACTGGCCATTGGATAAATGCCTGCCATCTGTCCATGCACCTACAAACTTCAGTTACACTTTCACTTTCACTTAGACTGTCATCACTAAGATGTCCCCTCTACCTGCTTGAGGCTTGTTCCCTTCATTTTGATTTTGCTGCTAGTATTTTCCTTTCATCTGCGCCGTGAATCTTAGCCGGGCATTAGTACTAGGACTGTGTGATCGATACTGCAGACTGGTCAGTCCAGGGTGCCGTATAAGCACCAGGAAAGGATGGAGAAGCTCATCCAAAGTGCCCCTTAAGGCTGCTACAGCAATGTGGGGTCCTTGCCTACCCCTGTCTCTGTGCTTCTGACGGAAACGCCACAGAGACAGACGCAAGTCGATGCAAACAGCAGACTTGTGGCAGTAACAAGGCCTGGCAATTAACTTCGGCAGACTGGCAATTGCCAGCTTCCAGAGAGCCTGCAGAAAGCTGCGGGGGGGGTTTAGCTTTCCTTCACAGCTTCACCCAGTAGAAAATAATTGTCGGGGAGGGGGGAAAAAAAACAATAAAGACAAAAGAGGGTGTTTTGATAGCTCATATATTTGTGCTCTTGCAGTAAATCTAGCGTGATCACTACAGCTAAATGCGATGTATTCCTATGATATTACACACTGACTCTTCTAAAACAACTCCAACAGAGCAAATGGCATTTATAATTCCCACTGCACTCTTTCATTTGCTCTTAATTACCCCAAACACTATTTTTAAAATTGTATTAATCGATTTTATTAATTTAATTATTTTAATCATATTCCCCGGCATAAGAGGTTATTGCAGGCTTTGAGTTTAAATGTGGTACAAAAGTATTTAATGCAACACTATCGCCATAATAATTTTTAGAAACTGAATTTTTACACAGAAAATTAATGGGTGATTTTGTGTCTTAAGAAATTGGCAGCTGCACTCATCTGAAGAGTATAACAATGAAGTTTCCCATTAATCTTAAAATAATACTAACAGACTGATGCATTTCAGCACTGCTTGTGTGCAGGTGATAACAGCCCCTTCAATATGATCATCAGCTTCGGCATCAACACCAGCGACTCCACGTCCCGCTCCCCCAAATGGAGATGGGCCCCCAACACTCTGTCGCAACTCCAAATCCACCGGGGGCTCATTTTGCCTGAAATCCCAGCTCACTCGCAATTCGCCCGGCCTGCTTCTAATTTTCAGCTCGGAGCTGTGAAAATATGCAGCGAGCCAGAAAAACGCGAGAAGAAACCTATTTACACGTTCCCAGCCTGCGGCCCACCCCATGTCACCTCTGCTCAGAGCCCCCGCTCCAGCTATGCCGTCTTCAGGATCAACTGCCGAACAGCTAGAGCGACCTAACTGTCAGCCGCCAGTGAACAAGAACTGGATAGAATTTTCTGTACCATTAAGGGTCATAAATGCAGAAATGTTTGGACCAAAGTCACTTTCCTCCCCCTGCAGTTGTGGTTTGCCCTCTGATAGCACCGTAAACAGCGTGAATGTAATGAAGCTGGTTAACATAATTGCAGTTCAGACAGACAGTGTTGTAATTCTAATCTTCAGGCACTGGGTCACCTGGCTCCTCTTGTTACCCGCCCCCCCAAACATCTGTTCTCCAGAGTTCTGTCTTCCTGAGCGATGCTGCTGAAAGCAGAACTGGGCCGGCGTGAACTGGAGCGTGCCCGAGCGCGAAGGCGGCAGGTCCAGTAACTAGGCTAACGGCGTGACGTGATTCATTCTGTATTTTCTCGTAACCCCACCATGAAGCCACATTTGCCGGCATGTGCTATATAGCGTTGTCTCTATTAAGAAAGGGCAGATAAAAACCAGACTAATATATTAAATTCAATTCACCCATCCATCGTCCAAACTGCTTAGCCTAGTCAATGTTGCAAAGGGGCCAGGAGCCTATCCCAGGCATCACGGGACACAAGGCGGGGGCACACCGTAGACGGGATGCCAGTCAATCATCGGGCATGGACACAACACACTCCACTGCCACTTTATTTGGTACACCTTGCTAGTGCTGGGTTGGACCCCCTTTTGCCTTCAGAACTGCCTTTATTCTTCATGAAAACAGAATCAACAAGGTTCTTGAGACATTCCTCAGAGACTTTGGTTGATGTTGACATGACAGCATCACGCAGTTGCTGGGCATGCATACAGGTATTTCCAGTCTTCTATTGTCCAATTTTGATGAGCCCCTGCCCACTGTAGCCTCAGTTTCCTGGTCTTAGCTGGCAGGAGTGGCACCCGGTGTGATCTTCTGCTGCTGTAGGCCGTCGGCTTCAGGCTTTGACATGTTGTGCATCCAGTGATGCTCTTCTGCATACTTTGGTTGTAACGAGTGGCTATGTACGTTACTGTTGCCTTGCTGTAAGCTTGAACATGTCAGGCCATTCCTCTCAGACCTCTACCATCAACGGGGCATTTTTTGGCCAGAGAACCACCACTCACTGGATGGGTTTTCTTTTTTGACCAATTCTCTGTAAACCCTAGAGACGGCTGTGCATGACAATTCCAGTAAATCAACAGTCTCTGAAATACTCATACCAGCCCTTCTGGCACGAACAGCCATGCCGCATCCTAAATCACTTAAATCCCCTTTCTTCCATATTCTGATGTTTGAGGTGACCATTAACATGGGGCAGTGGTGGCCTAATGGTTAGAGAAGTGAATGTGTAATTGAAAGGTAGCTGGTTTGAATCCCTGACCTGCAAGTACCACTGAGGTACCCTGAGCAGGATACTGTCCCCAAGCACTGCTCCCTGGGCAGCTGAATTAGCTGGCCACTGCTAGGTCACATATGGGTTAAATGCAGGGGACACATCTTGTTGTTCTGTGCTGTGGTATCAACAATGACAATCAATCATCTTTCATTTCACTTTAACTGCAGCTCTTGACCTGTATCTGTATGAGTTTATATATCGTGTTGCTGACATATGTCTGGATGATTAGATATGTGCTTCAATGCGCGGCCAAATACCAAATGAATTGGCAAGTACATATGCATTAAAGGTGATAAATGGCTAGGACCAACCCCCCCACCTTAACTTCTAGATTCTAATTTAGTACAGTAAAGTATTCTTTACTATATTTAAACCATTACTATAAAAGGTGCCAATAGCTTTTAATAGCTCAAGATTCAAGAGATTTTTCTTGTCATACAATTAACACACACGTATCAAGTTATGGTTGGAAACCAAGGTAGGGATTTTATGGGCCTGAGCGCACAGCGCCTGCTAGCACTAATGATACGTGACTGTGGCATTTTGGGAGAATGGGGACATTTGGAATCCCTGCCAAAGGCCCCGCGAGCTGTGGTTAAGCAATGAGAACGACAGGGGAGAACCTGCGGTCAAAACCAGCCTCCCGAACACACTGAGGCTGCTGGGAAAAAAAGAATCTGTGACAGACAGCCGAGAAGAGTAACAATTCATGGGCCTACGTCTTACGGGGACAGAGGCCAATTTGCTGTGCGTCCAGGGGCATCCGAATTACCAATAAATTTCAATGATCTTTAGCCTCCACTGCTGCCTGGTTAGGTAGACATTTGAGTCACATGCCCTTTGACCCGGGAAAGAGGCGAAGGCGGGGGGAGGGGTGCTTAAGTTAATGCAAATCTGCTATATTCACAATGGGCAGAAAATAACAGATAAGGACAATGACGGCTCGCTAAACAGAGATCCCTTCAGAATATGTATGAAAGCAGGGGATTAATAAGCACCCAGCTGGCCGTTAAACGCCGCTGTAAACAGAGCTATGCATTTCCTCCCTTAATTAATTTGCATGACTATGCGTAAAAAACAAATCGGTTAAAGGATCTCGCTCGGGCTTTTCGGGGGTGGCTCCGCAATGCACGTTGTCGCTTTACGAAGGCAGGGCTGGGCTGCCAACTCTCACGCATCTGGCGTGACGCTCACCCAAGATCGTACGGCAAATCTGTATTATTCCATTATAAACCTAACATTAGCTACATCAAAAGCGTCGGTGTATTTTGCAAACCCTACAGACTATTTACAAGATAATAAAACTGTTACATGCATGTAAATGCGTGTGCAGACTTGTCTCGAATTGAGAATCTCACGCCAGCCAGCTGACCAAAGCTGGAAACCCTGCGAAGGTATTTTATTTCTATGCAAAGCAAAGTTTACATTCAGCGGAGGAGGAATGAACGAGAAGGGAAAGCTGCATCGAGTCACACTGAAAGATATTTAAGTGTTTTCCCCTTTATCACGAACACTTGTTATTACCTGAGCGTCCTCATATACACGGCTTATATGCGTATCTTTATTGATCGTGCAGGTATAGCCCCGCGTCCCAATTACCGCGCTGCGAGAAGCTGGTAAAACCAAATAACCAAATCAGAGACTCGGAAATATACATTGCTATGTCTGGCTGGTGGAAATGATTGCGGGATATCTTTCATTTTTAGCCCAGACGAAAATACCCGCGATTTATTTACAGCCACCGCTGAAAAGAAAATTTTATATATATATATATAATTTGTATGTCTAAGGAATATTTATCTATATTCAACAAGATGAAGAATTAGCCATTTAATACTTATTGCGCTTGATAGGTCATAATTTGTTAAAGCCAACCGATTTGGTTAAGAAAGGAAAATAAATATAAATAAAGCATGGAAAACACAAAGGAAGCGGTTTGTATTTGCATGCATGTATATGCGATTGTTGCCTTTCGCAGTGGTTCCAGCATCTCAGAAACAGCCACCCTCCTGGGATTTTCACACGCTGGTATTTCTAGAGTTTACAGCGAATGGTGCAATGAACAAAAAACATGCAGTCATTGACATTTCCGTGGCCAAAAACATCTTGTTAATGAAGGAAGTCAGAGTAGAGCGGCCAGACTCGTTAAAGCGAGCAGAAGGCCACAAGTGGAAAAATAGCAGCTCGGCACTACAGTGGTGTGCAGAAGGACGTCTATGAACACACAACCCATCAACTGCAGTGATTCTGGAGGCCAAAGTCGGTCCTCCCCAGTACAGGCTAGATGTAAACAATTGTGGCTACTGAGTACATATAAATATCTGTATATACACTTATGTACTTAGTTCAGTTTAGCATGCAGTGTTCATAGTTCTCGAAGACCGTTTTTATCCATTTTTTTGCTCATACTGAGTCAGTGTTTAAGACCTGCCAGAGACACTGGAATAGGCCTAATGGAAGATGTGCCCTGGAAGCGGGATTTAAATCGGTGAAAGGCCCTCATTCATGCATATGCCTAATGCCGAAAAGTGGCAGCAACTCACTTGTCTGAGTTTTTAGAAATTCTACTTTACCGCATATTTTCCCCTAGACAGATTTCCTAATTTCCATGCATGTTCAGCTATATTGTGCTGAGCCCTCAAAAGGCCATGCATACATAATGCATAGTAATTCCCCAACTGCAGACTTTCTCCATAAGCAAAAATGTGCATTTTTAATAAAACATTACAACATGGATTGTGGAAATAGATTTAAATCTAAAAATCATGATGACTAATTAGTTAGTAATTACTGCATTTATCTAAAGCACTACACCACTTCCACAATAAAATGTTTTATTGTATGATGTATGATGAAAATCTTATTAGGGTAAATAATATTATAAACAAAAGTAATTACAGTAAATTCATGATGTTCAGTTTGCAAACTGAGAGTATAGAGTCTGGGGGATATTCATGTTTCAGTTGAAAGTGCAGCCGTTAAGTAACATCACTGTGGCAAAAATGCTTTTTTCATACACATTATTCTGGTATCTGTAGTGTCGTACTTCAGTGCATGTGCTGAACTCAGAAGGAATTCCATCAAAGATAATAAGCTGGTTTTGTTCAGAAGGGCCCAGAGGAAACTGTAATTCACCCTGATTGAAGTGACTCTTTATGTGCTGAAAAAAGCTTCATCAACAGCTCTTTCTGGTTCTTTTTTTACCAGATGTCCAGTTGAATTTCTGTACTCAAAATCATCATCATTATTCTACTCTACGAATCAACAACAACTGCTTTCATTTCAAGTGTCATTAACTTTCTTTTGAAAATCTAAAAACAACATTGCTTTATGAATGGGAAAAGCTTCACTATCTATTTCAGTTTCTAATTTGTATTCTTTGCTATGTTGTTTCAAAGGCTTTTCCGTAATAAATTTCCCATCTTGACAACACCACACGAGTACAGACTTTCCAAGAAATGACAGAACTGCATGTCCCATAAACTTCATTCCAACTACCGTGAACGGCAGCATCATAAAAAGTACATCTTCTGGTAGTTTGCAAAAGAGGGTATTTTGGGGGTCATATACAATTGGCTACCTAACTTGGCATTTTTAATTTACCATAAAACCAAATTTCATGAAATTTACATTCTTTGACTTTAATAGAAGCTTTATTAGAAATGTACATATTAGTTAAAATAAAAGCACAAGTATGAAGCCCCATAATTTTGATGAACAGTTTTTATTCTTAAAAGTTCTGTCTACTCAATCCATTTATTCAAGTAATAAAAGACAACATAAAAGTTTCTCGGTAGTAAATCACTGCCTTGTTTGCATGTTTTTTCCCCGTAAGCTGATCAGTTCACACGTCAATCAGTTAAGATTCATTATAACCATCATAGCAACAGTAATTACCATAATTGTAATGGTGGTGATATCCTCATGCATGAATGAGTAGCTCCATCCACGGGAATCACAAAGGAGACTGAGCAGAAGTTCCGTCTCACCGGGGCTGTAACAGGCTTTGATCGTTGGAATGACTGACAACAAAACACAGAACATATGTGCCATCGTCTCCACAGAAACACGTGGCTTCGGCAGGGCCTGATTTTTGCAAGTAGCTCCAATATGAAAATAGCTATGACTACCTACCAATAAATCTCTTAAACAACATACAGTTAGTTGTGAGTGCTTAAAAGCAGGCTATCAATTAAAAGTACACATTGTTGCAATATTTGTTAATTTTAAATTTAATTTACGTAACATTTAAGTAACATTTCTTCTAAATCAGCCTTGATGTAATAATGAGCCACACTTTCACGACAGATTTTTATGTTGTCATTCCAGCTATTTGTCATCACATGGATTGTATGCGTATCTTGGTGTCTTCTGATCGTGCACCTTCACACCCAAAGAGCTGTTCCTCACTGCCATCAGAGGGGCACCTGACGCATCTCGCATCTCTTGTGTCCCTTGGCTTGGCACCCTTTGCAGGGACCAGGGCAGGAGCAGCTATCGTTCCATGGGTGGGTGGGTAGGGTGCTCTTGAGACACAAAGCCAGGGAGCAAGACTCTACATTTAAAGCTATGCAGAGGAGGGGCGTGTGTGTGTCGGGGGGGGGGGGGGGGGGGGGGCGGGCGGGCCCGCCTGGGCCCCTGCCACCGGCCCCGTGCGGCGCCGGGGCCCCCCCCCTGCCCCCGCCCCCCCC
>JAODKM010000001.1:23421002-23438739 GCA_026780845.1 Petrocephalus sullivani
AGTACAAATTATTTGAAAATAAAACTAATATAATATTATAATTTAAAGTACATTAATTATAATTCAAGTAAGTCATAAATGAGGAAATTGTAAAATCGAGCAGCTGCCATACAGCAGTAGCGAGTGGAAATGACATAATTTCTGTGGATGCATGGTGCAAGTCGGGTTTCTGGTCCAAATTGGGTAGTCGCACGAAACGAGTGTCACGTCTGCGTGTGCCATTGCACAGACATGCACATACATGTATGTAAGAGTTTTCTTACCTTGTAGTCTGTAGGGTTTGCAGACTGCCCCTATACTTGTGATTTAGCTCATTTTAGGTTTATAATGGAACACCACAGACTTGGTGTGAGATTTCTTCCATGGGCATGAGGTTATGGCTGAAAGCGTAAGTGTCATGCCAGGTGAATGAGAGCTGGCAGCCCTGACCACAGGACAAAGGAAGCACATATTGAAGTAGCTGGTGGCTCAAAGGGCCACCTTCATATTAGTGCAATCTTCCATACCTCTTTTACAAAACACCTGCAACACTGTCTCGGGTTCTCACTGTCTTCTTTCTCGTTCTTCAGGCTTTTGGTAACACTTGACTTCAGGGGGCACAAGTAACTTAGTGACTTAGTTACTACTCAAGTACAAATCCAACCACCCATCTTTTGTAAAAGCTTATCTTATTCAGGGCCACAGGGGTCCGGAGCCTATCCCGGAGGCTACGGGTACAAGGCAGGGAACAACCCTCACATATGCACACTTATGGGCAATTTGTTAACTCCAATTAGCATGCTTTATAGCATGCTCAGCATGTTTTTGGACTGTGTGGGGAAACCAGAGTACCCGGAGGAAACCCCACAACGACGCAGGGAGAACATGCAAACTCCACACACGGAACTATGGTAGAGACTCAAACCCAGATCCCAGAGGTACGAGGTAGCAGGGCTAACCACCACATCACTGTGCCACACCATCACGAACAAATCAATGCGTGAAATAAATGTTATGACTGATTCACAATGAACAAATATGGGATCAGCACATAACTAACACTTCACTTCTGGTACTACTACATTACACGCATCCCCTCAAATAAAATGTTATCAGACCCTTCAATGGTGAATAAACTTGAATGGACATACATTATAGAGAATGACATTCAAGTTAATACAGGCATTCAAAGTCAGTCAACCAGTAATGTTGGCAGTCAGATTGGCAGAAATGTACCTATTTTGTTCCTTAACAAAATAGAAATATGACAGTAATAGAATCACTCATTATGCTGTTTTATCAGGCAAAATACTGTTGTTGTACTTATGTGTTCTAAATTGAAGTTACCTTAAGTTAAAGATTCAGCTTCCTGACTGCTAATGAGTTTAAAAAAATAAAACCAATACTGGGTCTGTGTCAAAGGATTTTTTTTTCTTAATTGAACTAAATGCAAAATGTTTGTAGTGGTGCTCCTGAGGATATCGCTAGGCATGCGAGTGTATGTGCCAAAATATTTTTCCCTTTTCATCTTTCATGTCCTGGGCTGTTATACTGACTGCATGGCACCCAGGTAGGAAAATCTCATATTGCTTTTATTTTTGCAACCATTATTTGTATCTTGATTGTACTTTTATTTCAGGTTACACATGGGGTGATTAATATTTGAATATTCTTCAGTTCTATGCACAACCCATCCACATCATACAAAGTGATCCACTAGTCATGCTATATAATTGTACACACTTTTTTTGGGATGGGGGGTGGCCATAGGCCTACTCGTGTCATATTTTTAATCGCGTGGATACGGTGACGCCCTGCAGACCCAGGCTCTGGAGTGGCGGGCAAGAAGGGAGGCAGCATCTTCAAACACTGGGCTCTCCATTATCAGCCCTAAAAAGGACTCAAGCAACGACAGTGATTACGCTCTACTACATGCAAATACCCCCAAGACTCACAAGACAAGGACACGTGGGGAGGGGTCCCATTACAAACTACATGTTGCACACAAGATGAAGAGTTACACGTTGCAAAAATAAACAAGAGGATAAGGTAAGGATCATACCCAAACGCAGGTAAAGGTCCACGCGACAATCAGGTACACAGCACAGCTATTTAAAATGACAGCAGACGAAGGCTATTTACATTCACGTGAATCAGGCCGGGAGATGTTAGTGTCCACTAGCAGAAGGCAGCTTGCTGACACTACAGTACTAACCACATCGTTTTATATGTAAATATAATATTAGCAATTTCCAATTGCCACGTTCACCAAATGAGGGAAACACTGCATCGTAACAATATGAGTGCGTACATGAAGTAATAAAACAAGTGAAATTTACATGGACTTTTGCAATTCTCGTGTGCAAATTCTGTTAAAATAAATAGAAATATCCTTTTTGGATACAGGAAAGTCTTAGTTTCACCATAACGGACCATCTCCCTGCAGGGTTGCGATGCATCTATTTATTTTATGTATAGTTTGTAAAGCTGCTAGAAAAACTCACTGAAAATCTGGCCTAGGTTTCATCATACTTTCCTGATGATTTGGCAGTGCAGAACTCTGTATCGCAGCATGTTTTCACTTTCAGGACACCCTGAAAGAAATTAACTGACTCTAAAATACACCAGTGCCCCGAAGAACATGCATTTCCTGGAGCTCGCTATGATTTGTATAGATTTAAACAGACAATTTATTTTACTAGGAACGGGTACTTGAAACAATATTAAATGATATATGCTTGCTAATTTAGTTAATGTAGTTTAAAAAAAAACAAACAGGTTTTCATTGGTCAGTTTAAAGGCTACAGTGTCAGGATGTACGAAGGATCAGTTTCTAGAAAGATATGATTCAATGAAGGACGTTACAGATGTTACAATCCCTGATATTTGCTTCGCTTCTAATGGGGGAATCTTAGTTTATTACAGCGAGTGCAGCACCCAGTGACAACTGAGAGAATCAGGACAAATAACTGGTATCCTAATCGAGAAGCGGAGGCAGCAGTCAGTTGGCAGAATCAGGCCGGGCAATTGGTCTTTGCATTCAGAGAGCATATGTAATATCCAGAGTCACTCGGCAGAGCAGGGTTTGGCTGAGGCGAGGTGTCAGTTGTCAGGCTAGGCAGGGCTCGAGGTCTAAAGGGCAAAAAGAAATCAGAAAAACCAGGCATGCTCGAACCCTAGGCAAACCAAAAAGGTCTCTGGGATAAGTAGGGAAGTCAGTTAGTGGAAGTGATCACATCTGGGAAGGGTGTGTCCCCAAATGGCTCCGCCGGTAAACCAGGGCAAGCAGGGAAGAGGCTTCCCTGATGGTGTCAGTCTTGCAGCTTAGGATTCCCTGGGGGCGTGATTGCAGAGATGTGAAAACTCAGTGCGACATCATCGGGGCTTCCCTGGACCTGTTCGTGACAGTCCCAGATGTGATCACTTGCACTAATTGACTTCCTTACGTATCCCAGAGATCTTCTTGCATAACTGCCACCTGGCGAACACAGGAGAGGTGAGGGGACTGACTGCATGAGGCTTGAGGAGGGACACCCGAAACATCGGGTGGTTCTGTCATATAAACGCCGGTAAACGAAAACGAACTGCTGTGGGGCTGACTATCTTTATGAAGGGGAAGGAATCCACAAACTGGTGTCCCAACTTATGAGATGGGACGCATAGCGTGAGATCCTGGGTATTCACCCAAACTCCCTGTACCACCCGGAGATGTGTGGACTGGGACCAGCACTAATTACTAATCACTAATAGCATACTTCTACATATGCACCTGGGAATGCAACAGGGAAGCTCTGGTTAGACTCCAGGTCTACTGACAATGGTGGAGAAACCAGTGGATTGATGGGACCAAGATCTCTCTCTCCAATGCTGGGAACAATGGAGGTTGATTGCCCAGGCAACACTGGAAAGGGGGCAGGGACAAAATGAACAGCTTTTGAGAAGCAATCAATGATTTTGAGTACACCGGTGAATCCCCTAGATGACAGAGGGCTAGTAACAAAATCTAAAGCCATATGGAACCAGGGATGATAGGGAATGGTAAGGGGTTGCAACACACTGGCTGGAGCCTGAGAGGGGTTCTTGTTCTGAGCACAGGTGGGACAAGAGGCTACATAATTGCAGATATCACGTAGCATGGAAGGCTACCAGAAACAATGCTGGGGTATGGCCCTGGTTCGAGAGACTCCAGCATGACAGGCTAAGAGGGAGAAGTGTGTCCCCACTAGAGTTTGTGGGCGTAAATAATCAGGAACATAAAGTTGGTTGGATGGACAGCCCTCCGACAGTTGAATAAAGCGTTGGACCACCTGGACAGCCTCCTTAATACCCCAGGATACTGCCCCAACAAAGCAATGAGTCGGCAGGATGGGACTCTTACTTTCTTCCTATTCAAACTGTAGGGAAAGAGCGTCGGCTTGCAGTTTTTGGAGCCAGGCCAGCAGATAATTTGGAAGTAGAAATGGCTAAAAAAAAAAAACTGAGAACACCTAGCTTGCCGATCATTGATTCGCTTCCATGAAAACTACAGTTCCCTACAGATAGGGTCAAACCTCCCTTATCCGGACCTCATATATATGGGCACCTCCCTGTACCGAGCAGCTCTAGGCAGGCGCACGCGCAAATTAAGTTTACACAACCAGCAGCTGTTGTTACGAGCCCCAGCCTAAGGTGTGGGGGCGTAACAGAGTGAAAGGGAAAGGGGACGTGGAGTAAGGGAAGGATAGGGTGCGATGGACAAGGGAACACACGTGGACAAAGGGGTATTTTTTAAAATATATTTTTCTCTTTTTATTGACACGCCACGGACACAGAACAAATAAACCTGTGCAAAAGAACTCAGGATTTACTATCTCGAAAACAATAAACAAAACTCAGCTTCCGAACGCAACCCAAAGCTAACTTACCTAATTGCAGAGAGAACAAAAACACAACGAATTCTACACCTTACTCCCTGTCCAAACAACAGCATACAGCATATGCTCGCAAAACAAAAACTGCAGTCGCTCCCTATATGCACCTGACACACACACAGAGATCAAAGCGTCAGCGTCCGAGGGGCACGCGTAGATGGGAACCAATTAAGCTGGATGAGAGTTTGAGACCA
Organism: Petrocephalus sullivani; assembly: GCA_026780845.1. NCBI lineage: Eukaryota > Metazoa > Chordata > Actinopteri > Osteoglossiformes > Mormyridae > Petrocephalus > Petrocephalus sullivani. The sequence goes on from JAODKM010000001.1 coordinate 23,426,086, forward strand.
AATAGCAAGAACCAAAGTGAATAGAACTGCAAGAATAAAATGGAATGATTCGCTAGCTCAGACTGAAATAACATCCTATTAGCCTTGCACCTCATAAATATCATGAGTCAAATTTCTGGTTAAAAAAGGTACTGGGGGGGAATTTATCATCAAAAAAGAAGCAATGCGACAAAACAGCCACTTTTGTCCATTGGAAACACACATTAGTTGAGGTGCACGCGGTGAGGGGGCAACGACCGAGCTGTACCTCTGGATAAAGTGGTTGTAGAAAATTGTAAACCCCGAAAAGTGTTGAAGACCCCTCCAGGAATGAGGCTGCAGCCATTGAATCACCACCTTAATCTTCTCAGGGTCCATCCAGACCAAATCCAAAGCTACAATAAACCCTAAAAAGGAGATGATGTGCATATGAATTTCACATTTCTTGGCTTTAAAAGTTATTAGTAAGCCATTGTAAAACCTCACAAACATGCTGAACATGGTCCTGCTCATTATTTGAAAAAAACCAAGGTAGACAAACACAAACCTATTCAACAAGTCCCTGGACCCTGGTTCATTAGTTAAACCAAAGTTCATCACCAGATATTCGTAGTGGCCTGTTGGTGTGTTGAAGGCCGTCTTCCATACATCCCCCTCAAGGATTCTGACTAAGTAATAGGTACTCCATAGGTCTAAATCCTTGCTCCTTGAAGCAGGGGAAAGACAAATGACATCAGAGGTAGTGGATACCAGTTCTTCATGGTGATCTCATTGCGACTCCTATGTTAATGCAGGGATGGGGAGACCCATACTTCTTATCCACAATAAAAGAAACCTGCTCCTGCTGTGGACGAGGAAGGGCAAATAATATCTGCCGAAAATGTACCACTGATGTATTCCTCCATGGCCTTCTGTTCAGGCACCAAATGGGAATACAAGTGGCCCCTGCCGGGGGGGGGGGGGGGTTCACGGCCAGAAGCAAATCAATCGCACAATAAGAGGGACAGTGTGGTGGGAGAGAAGTGGCACAGGACCTACTGAAGACCTGCTTCATTTCAACATACTCAGCAGGTATGAACAACAGGTCCCGGCAATCCTACTCCTTGACGAGAACCTGTGATGGTCAGGCAACGGGCAGACGCTAGGTGGCACCAGATGGAGACCAGCCCATTATGACGCTCTTCTCCCAATCAACATGAAGGATGCAGCAGGGTGGCAAGCACTATCATCCCCGCCTTAAAGGACTCAAGGGACTCACCAATTGATGGTAATTCAGTCAGATGTTGTCCCAGCAGAGTGCCCTGCTTCCCTAGACCACTAACCAGCTGCTGGACACTCATATGATCTGCTGGGTCCATTCCCGAGTATTGAGATCTTCTGTCAAAATGTACCGTAGGAAGGACACTTGTGCAAATCAGTTCTCGGAAGATAGTTTATTAAGGACAGTGCAAAAACACAGGACCACTGTCCAGGAGAATCAGGCTAAATAACAGATATCCTAACTGGGCGATTTGCGTTGGCAATCACAGGGCTTAGGCAAGATTTTGATTCGCTGGATGGAACCGGGTTTACTAGGCTAGGCAGAGCTCAAGGTATAAAGGGCAAAAAGAAATCTGAAAAACCAGGCAGGCAGGACAGGAAAACCACAAGGGAGACACTCGAACTGTAGACAAACCAAGAAGATCTTGCATCTGGCGGATGTGCAGGATGCGTGTACGTAGGGAAATCAATTACTGCAAATGATCACAACTGGGAAGGGCGTGGCCCCAACCAGCAGGCAGGGAAGAGGCTTCTCTGTTAGTGCCAGTTTTGTAACTTGGGATTCCCCAGGGGCATGGTCGTAGAGACTTGGAAACTCAGGTGTGACTTCACTGGGGCTTCACAGGACCAGTCCGTGACAATACAGATGAATTCATTCTCTCGCAAAGTGGATAAGAGCATTACAAAGCTTGGTGCACAGATTGTGGAATTAATTACTTTGTCACGCAAGCCAAGGAATTGATCTAACCACATTTTAAAGTAAATTCAAGACACAGCAATGTAAGACATGCATAAAAGTATAACAGCCCTGTAAGTGCAAAAACATTCAGTTTTACCTTTAAATTTAGCTGTTTTGTTTTTGTAATGAATTAAGATGAAAAAGATATTCAGAATATCATAAAGACGGTGGCAATGCTGATGTTATGCATGACCTTATGTTACTATTTACTGAATTTTACTTGGGAAATCAAGTTAGGCCTTCAAACTATACCACCAAAACTGAAATTGTCAACTGATATAAAACTGCATACTAAGTTAATATTATTTTCAAAGTTTATTTTATCTTTTAAATTCAGCTTTACTGCTCCTAGATGATGTCCATGCTGTGTGGCCTATGCATTTCATTGGGTATATACCAGAGTTGCATATGTTTAATATTCAGGTTTTTTGCACGTAAAGCCTGGATATATCTGGGAGACATGTGTTCATGCAGAACAAGGCCTTTCGTAGTCAGTCCCCTCATTGCTTACCAAAAATATGCAAACAGGCCCCTCACTATTCTTGACGTTAAGTGCATTTTCTGGTGTAACCGTAGTGTATCGCTGAAAGCTGCTGCTCTATTTTACAAAATGCACGTTTCCTGGTGTTACACACCATGTGTCCTGGGTATAGTACAAAAGTATGTTCATGCTATAAAGCAAAAGAGCCCATTAAAAATAGCCATTGTGATAATATTGGCACACACTGTCACAGTATTACATTTCTTACAGATAAATATTGACTTTGACTAAGGATTAAATGCAACATTATTTACATCATGAACAGTTCTTTGATTTTAATGGATCACAACAAATTGTATCAAATGTGAACTGATGACCTTATGTAAATAAATAACTATGAAGGACAAGACCGTTAAGCTTCATATTTAATGGGAGATTCTGACTATATGTAATATCGATGTGATGTTAACACTGAATCTGTTTACTCCTTGTGTTTAGACACTGGTGTTTAGTCTGTAATGACGATTGGATTGTGGGTCTTTTGTTCTTTCTAACGCATATATAATGGGATTTTGCGACAGTTTTGGTCTCCTGCCGCTGCCCAGTTGATAGATTCCTTCCTTGGTTTGACAGTTCAACAACTCGGCAGCATTTAATAGCTTTTTTACGTGGCAGTCAACACGAGGGAGCAGAAAAAAATGTTTAAATGTTTTGTTCAGTAAACGATTTGAACTTTTTACAAACTCCCCATGATGGACATTTTTGTGATGATGTGGTTTCTCATCTGAGTAAGACATAGCCGTCAGTTGGATATTGAGTCAGGAAAACTGTTCTATTGCTACTTAGCGTCCTCCTGCAATAAAACCATTAGGAAAATTAAAGCATTCCCAATTCCCCTAGTTTATGACCTCTATTCCGCACACTTCACTCATCACAGTATTAAAATGGTTTTAGAAATTAAAAAACACAAAACACGCAGAGTATATTTATTTATGACATTTACTTAGGCTGTTTTATGAACAATGCACCATAACCGATAAAACGGGAGGGCATGCACGCCTGACCATGTGGGTAATACGATGGTCCACAAAAATGACACAGAAAAAGAACAAGAGGGGGTGAAAGGTTATTCCACCCCACCCCCTAGTCCCATACACGGTCTCGAGTGTCAGATTGCACAGGACACTTTTAAGTATCTAGTCCCCGTCTGTATGTATTGTACAATGTACTCTAGCAATCGTGCTTAGAGTTCGCCCCTGCAAGTTCGACTACTGACCAAAGTGTGTTATCTCATAAAACAATATTTAGATCCCAGAGGTGGTGTTAGGTTTACGAGGGTACATATATGTTCAGCCTATCTAAAATGGCGTAAAAACGTATATGCAAAGAAACCGTGACCATTTTATTTGTTTTCGTAAAATGCACTTATTCATTTTGTTTGACAGCAGGAATTCCTCTCGGTGTTATTTTTAAAGCTTCGTGGAAGCGACAGAAAGGACAGATTCCAGAATACAACCCACGCATTCGGTCCAAACAAACCTTGAGTCCCTGAAACAATAGTGTAACAATGTGTCATGAAATGAACAAAGGAATGGTGATTGGAAGATAAACCTGAAAGATATGGTTTATTGTTTCTTAAGAGCCGCGTGGACAGAAACGACTATATCTTCTTACCTTAAACTTGCTCTAATCTGAACACCTTCCGCATCGAACTTTTTTGGCGGACGATCCTTGTGAGAGGCACCCTTAAATACGTCCGCGATTCCTGGGCGAACATGATATTTAGCGTGGGCCGATTTATTTTGCGATCTTATGCGTCTCCCTCTGTTTGAGAATCCGAGCACGATGTTGCGAGCCCGAGGAAGCCCCTGGGTGAAACGGTCGCGTTTTCAGCCTCTCAGTCCATCCGAAGGAAGTAAGCATTGTGGCCTGGCAGAAAACACGTTTACGAGTCTGCTGAATACTTATGGCGAGAAAAAGAAGCACGCGCCGAATAAGTGACACAATGAATACTCTTATATAATAACATGTATATAAATAATATGGCCGTTGGAAATGAGCTCGGTTTACTTAAAATGTCCGATTTATTTTTTATTATATAGATATACACGTTTTTTTTTTTCAACTTTTCGCAAGTAAAAATTGAAACTTGGATTTTTAAAAGGGGTATGAGACAGGCTCAGCGCTTTACTGAAGCCACTATAAAGGTCATGCTTTTATAGTTTAGATTTGGATTGTCATTTGTGTTTAAAGAAGGATGCGCATTACGTACCATAGTGTTCTGCTTACTAGGCCTGTCGTAAAACTGCAAAATAACTTTGTGTCAGCCTAAGAACCCCATAATAACTATGCCGTTTTACTTTCAGAACAAAGATTGTAACGATAAATTCAATAGTAGTTTAAACAGCGATTAGCATGACAATAATAATAGTAATATTAACAATAACAATAAAGACTCTGCGAGCACACCTTTTCCAGTAGGCTATATAAAGAATAACCAAGGATAATGCTCGGACTGTCAAGTGAAAAGGCTAGAGCGGATTTTTTGGCTAGACTAACAATTACATGTTTTTTACCTTTTCCCCCACTACCCAACCATTATGAGCAAAACATAACAAAATAAAGATAATGAATTCTAATTAGGTCTACTTTAAAAGTCCAGGAAAATCGATGCCAGCCTTGCATATAACGTATAGCATAGAACGTAGAAGTAATAGTATAAGTACTGCAGCCCGACACTCAGCCTATTTGCTGATCTTAAATAGGCGGCGTGAGTAAGCTATAAGTCATGGAGAGGTTCGGGATCAGCGCAAGGGTTAAGTCAGCACGTTATTGCTAAGGTATGCAAATTTTGTTCCCTTCCTTATTTTTATATATAGGCCACATATATACACACACACATATATATATATATATATATATAAATACTTATACTTACACACACGCATATGTAATATCTGTATATATACATACACACACACATAAACATATATATATGTGTGTGTGTGTAAATGTATAACATTATTTATTATTATTATTATTATTATTATGCTGGTAAGGTGCAACTAGGGAATAATAACAAAGAGGAATTCCATTCATATTGTACGGAACAATTCCGATTCAGAATCTCGCACAGCTAGGGCAGCACCAGCAAGCTTCTTCTTGGGACTTGAATCTTTGACTTGCACCGTCATGCTACATGCTGTCGGTAGTAAAATTGCATTTATTCAAAATATATGTCATCGTAAGTCGCAGCAAAGGTAACAGGTTTCGGATTAACCAATCTACCAAGCAACAGGCAAATCTCAGGGCGGACGAACATCCAAGCACCCTCTTAAGCATTATCTGTGCAAAACGGCTTTTATTTATTTACCGTTATCGCTCATTACCCAAGATATCGTAAGTGAATCCCCTAAATAAACTTTAACGCGTTCAGTTATGTTTTCCGGGGCGCTGAAAGCTACGTAGTTCGCTTCGTACATGCGAGGGTCCCCGGAAGCTCATGTTATTTTTCTAGCAGAGCCAAACCAACGCGGGCCAGGCGGCGCGGAAGATATCACACATAGGTAACTCGGGCTATTATTAGGTGCCGTGAAATGGATGTGGACTCCCGTCGACCATATACTCGGCGTGTCGATGTCGGCAGAAAGCCTCGTCTCCTGCTTGGACCTTCAGCTTTTCCACTGGCATAGTCATATACATAACTACACTTCAACAGATTTGAACGTTTAACTACAGAACGCTGCACCACATATTCTAACGTTCTAACGTTGCGATTTCAGAATGTCGTACATGTTCGGACCTGGCTGCACCAACTAAATGTGCAATAAATCAAATTCACATCCAAGAATAACAGTATCAGCCACAGACATAACTTACACCGTCAATTAGTCCCAAGAGCGAGTAGTATTACAAATTAAATACGTGTAATATAATTTTTGCAATTAAAGTTACGACTTTACCTCCTATTGCATATAAGACACATTCCGCACCTTAACCCGGCAGTACCGGCATTAATGGTCTCACGATGTTGTTCAATGGGGATATACGTTAGGCTGTGGAAGAGAACGTGAAATCTGCAATTCAATGGGCAAACAGTTAGACTGCTAATCCAGGTGTTTTGCCCCGTTTCTGAAACTCCAGTTAGACACTGGCTTACGCCCAGTATGTAATTTATAGAGTAATCACTAATCTCTTACAACCTTGTGCCGCATTGTCCGCTTTTATATTTTTATTGATAACGCTCAACGGCTTTTCTCCATTCAGCTGCAAAAGCAAATTATTCGTCGACCCATTAAGCTTGAAACCGGTTTTCATTTAAAATGAAGTTGCGTAAAACTCGCACAAAAATATTGTCATTTTAATCCTTGTTCTTATTCTTTCGGAATTTCGTGACTGAGTAATACGTACGTTTTTATCATTATTACGCATTTCGTGGATTTTTCGAATTCTGGTGAAAGCTGATTTTCCATATGCACTGAAAATCTTGTCTGATTACTTGCAATTAAATAAAAAAGGGTAAAACATAACATCAATTAAATCAATCCCTGAGGATAATATAGGCCAATAACCAGCGCCCAATGCATAACCTTTTTATAAATATTTTATACAATACATAATGCACATACAAACTTTAATAGTCACCAACAAATATTGTGACGTAATACAATAAACACAATATTAGTTACCCAACAAAGCAAGGCTGTTCGCCGAAAACATTTATTTTAAAGATTTCATTATTCCTCGTTTACAGACGTGCCTTTGGCGTATCAGAATTAAGCGCGGAGATACTAATGCTCCTTTGGACACTTTCAAATATTTTTGGGTGAGTGAAGAAAACTGGTTTCTGGGGTAGTAGAAGGGGTGGTAACGGGGTGGAATATAAAATTTTATTGCATCACCTTGTCAGTAGCGTCCAATCAGCGCCCGTTTCGAGAGGCAATAATTGATGAAGGTGTCTGTACACTTGCCCTATTCCACATTTCATATAGCTTAAGCAGCAACGGGAATAGCAGCTGCATTTACGGTCTTATTTTCTCTCTCTCTCTCTCTCTCTCTCTCTCATCAGCTCTCCCTTTTCCCTCTCTCCTCTCTCCGAATCCCTCTCACTCTGGTGGAGCAGTTTACCTTCCTCTTCTCCATTTAGCAATTGGAGAGAGCCGCGAAAGACCGTAGGTGTAAGAATCCGGCGAGACAGCAGCCGGTCCGTCCGCAGCATTCCACACGTTTCGTCAGCTATACTGGGCCCCTAGTAATGGATTAATTGCTTTATGTGCTTAATTTTTTTTTTTACCTATTCTTTTTGCTACGTTTAGTTATAAAGGCAGTGTGGGCGCGCTGTTATCAGCAGGTCTGACGCCACAATGCCTTCAGATAAAGAAGGAACAGTTTGCCTTGGATACTCATCGCACCAGATGTGGGAACTGATACAATAGAGAAAGATGGGAGACTTGGAGTCTGGTTTTGAGGAGATGGAGGGGGTGAAGCTTGGTTACTTGGTTATTGAGGGCAAGCAAATGTTTGCCCTTTCACAAGTCTTCACGGACCTCTTGAAAAATATTCCGAGGACAACTGTGCACAAACGTATGGACCACTTAAAAGTAAAGAAGCACCACTGTGATTTGGAGGAATTACGAAAACTCAAAGCAATAAACTCTATAGCCTTCCACGCGGCGAAATGCACGCTGATTTCCAGGGAAGATGTGGAGGCTCTGTACGTTTCCTGTAAAGCGGACCGCTTACCAAAATCTAAAAATCGGAAAGCTAATTCGCGGCCACCAGACCTCTACGACGGCCAAATTCATCCCGATCCTCGCTATAATTTTTGGAAAAAACACGTCTGGTTCCGTTTGCATGATGCCTCTCAGCCCATCTCTTTTAAGCACACAGCTGGACGACAGGAGGTCGCCTCGTCCCCAGCTTGCAATCTACCTCAGATTTATAGCAAATTCATCAGCCATAGCTGCGAAGCAGTCAACAGGACGGCTTGCAGAGCCTCCAAAAACTATGAAACAGCCGAAATACCTGGCAGCCGCGTAACGTTTAATGCGAGTCATTCGTTTTTTCGCAGTGTGGTTTGCAGTCGACAGCCGGTGCGCTGCCACTCCGCCATTGCGGCGCAGTCCAGCCTCTCAAGCACAGCCGGCCTCATTTGTAAAAGGAAAAGAGAGCAGGAGGGCTCGGGGAGGGAGCTGTGCAACGCGAGCAGGCACCGTCGCCAGGTTTTTCTGCTCCCAAAGTGCTGCAAGCCAAAAGTATCCAACGGTACTTTAAACAAATTTCACCTCGAGCAGGAGTTATTCCACGACCACCAGCAAGCTGAAAGTTTCCAGGAGAGCTGCAGCAGCGACACGGAATCCACCTCTAACTCCGAACGAGCTAATTATGACTCGGATTTTGGGTCATGTCTGTCTACCAGCAGCAACTCCGGGACCTCAGACGACGACGACGACGATTCCCTGTCAGAATCGTCCGATGTCACGGACGAAAGTTCTTCCCAATCCGACTCTAGCTCCGTATCGAGCCGGGTCTCTTTACAGAGTATCCGGTTCAGGCAAACGAGCCTGTCAGCTCTCAACAATAAAACGCATTTGGCGCCACAGACTACCGATCACTATAACAACCAACACAAGACGACGGATCAGGGCGGAACAACTTTGTTTGATTATGGTCTTTCAAAACTATACCTTAAGAAATCTGACTGCAGTCCCGGTGCTGATAAGCAAGACGGCGTCAGTTCACCCAAGCAGTGCAAACATTGCCCGCTTGACCCGGGAAGGGAGAGGGAGCGACTTTCTGGGTCATTCTTTGAAATTCCAGATCATCCAACGGGGACTGACCCCAAAACTGACAGCGCTAAAGAAATAAGCCCTTTGCCTCTCTCAAAGAAAAACAAAGACATTCCCCCACAAAGAGTACCGGGACAAGCAAAAGAATCCCACCAAGCCTGGATATCACACTGTGCTCAATATAAAGAAACAATACATTCTAAGTGCACCGACAGCAATCCTTCATTAACCGCAAATTTCACGAAAGAAGCGAAAATTAACCAAGGCACGAAACACGATCAACCTATCAGGGCCATCAAGGAGGACGCGGAGGAACTGTGCGCGCTCTCGAGTTATAACGCGGAAGCCAAAACGCGGCCAAGTTTATTACCCAACGTGAAAATCAAAGAAGAAAACAGCGCCGACGAAGGCGAGTACTCCTGTCAAGCGAATGCGGCCGGATCACAATACGGACCGAAGCCAACAGAGCCAGGGATTGTTCACTACCTTGCTGATGGTGACGACTTTACGGATTCCAAAAATGCTTACAAATCCAACAGGACAAACAACGCCGCATACCAGAGGTCTCCAGCAAGGAGGTCGGGAATTATAAGCACTTTAAATACAACTTATCCGGATGAGGGAGAGTATAAAAATGGTGCGAGGGTTAGGAAAAACTACAGGACGTTGGTACTGGGAAAACGGTATGGAAATCCGAGGACGCATGTTAAATTCAGTGCAAAAGTTAACAGGACGCCAAGTACAGGTAAATCCGAATGTTGTGAAGGATCGGAGGATTATACAACATCGAGTAAACGCAAACGCGCCTCCAGCAACGTGTCGGTAATGAAAAAACCCTTTAACTTCATAGCAAATTTCCCACCGCCGCCGTCGCTGGTTATTGGCAGCGATGGCGATCTGAGTCCCGCTTATTCTTTAAGCTCAGCGAAGAATAAGCAGACGCCCCATAGATCGCATCCCGTGTGGAAATGGCAGCTCGGCGGCTCCGCTCTACCTCTCCCACCCAGTCACAGATTCAGGAAATTTTAATCTGGGAAATGGTTTGACTGTATTTCTAATGTCCTTTAAACCGAACGAAAACCAATGAGTGCTTGTTTTATTTACATATACGAGTAATCTGCTGAGCAGCATTTCCACGTTGTTACTGAACTTCAATGGAAAAAAATGCTCTCCCTTGTCTGGAACAGTTTCATTTTTACCATGCCCTTTTTATACGAATCTCAAGGATGTATACAAATAAACACAAACCCACTTAAATCCAGGTGCCGTTTATGCGGAACAGTTTGCAAAAGTGTTGTTAAAAGCAATCGCTGTTGTTCTCGCGTAGACTAGTGACTATATATAGTCCACTGCAAAATTGTATCCTTCGTATGTGTGCTGAATGTATCGCGACTGAACGACTCATCTGCGTTCATGTTTTTTGATAATTTTATTTTTCTATGTCAATCCTTTGTGTTCAGAACCACTAGGGAGTTAATTTTTCAGTTTCGGGGCATTACCGACCTGTGATTTTACTCTCCGTGAATACGTATGCCGTTGCCTTCAGTCGTAGAATGTTTTAATTATTTTCCTGCGTTTTCAGGAAATGTTTGTGTTGTGAATTTATTTTTGATTATTTTTTATCGTTGACGGTTGTGTTGTTTTGTTGCGCTCACAAAAAAGCAGGCTACACGAAACTCGTATAGGCTCAACACAGCCGCCCGTTAGTACCGACAATCAGGATAAACTTTTTATGTTTGCACAAAAAAGTATGACAAAAAAATCCGTTTTGTGCCGGAACATTTTTTAAGGTAATGCAGGGCACTGAATAAAAGCACACGCTTAGGATATGTTGCACTTTGAAAGGACCCTGAAGTCTGTTTCAACATATGGGCCGAATGTGTCTTAAGTCACAAAGCAGGCCCGTCCGAAGGCTACGTTGGAAAACGCAGCTCTGTTTTTCCGCTATCTTCATAAACTCACATACTCATAAACAATACTCACATCTGCGAACCTCTTCTTTGGCAGGAATTTAACAACCGAGTATTTCGGTTAATTTTAATCATTACCTTATGTACAGTATTTTATCACACCACAACCGAATTAACTAGTCGGCCCTACTACAAAAGTACAACGTGCAACAGTGAATACATAAGGATGATTATACATTTTTGATCGTCTTTTAAGTAAAATGATCGATAACGTCAGCTGACAGCTTGAAAACCACGTCTTCACTTTAGTCATGGTTTTAGTTGATATATTTTCCTCTCATAACCCAAATAGGCCACAGTAAGCTACAAAAATAGGCCTAGCACAACTGCAGCTGATATGGGTATATCATCAGCGTCAGTTATACACAGTGTTGAGAGATCAACGCAAAACTAAGGATTTTAATAAAACTCGGTATTTAATGCCACCCAGGTTTGGTTAAACTATTGTTGTACTTCGGTACAGTTTTAGACGTTTGTTATGCGTTTCAGTCCATTATCAATTTATTTGCAGTTCGTTTCTCGCCATAAAATATACTGTGGCCATTCCTTTGTAGGCCTGCCTCCAACAAAACGAAATAATGTTTTTGCGTAATGTGTACTGACAACAACACAGTTTTCATTGCAGGGAAGCACTGATATGCAGTTTGATATTTCGCAATATGACCCAGACTATAGGATAGCAGCTAAACACTCTGAATTTACAGTCCTACTATTGGACGCATACACTGGACTAAACTAAGTACTGTGATTATCCATACTGAATATCGGCGACCCTCGGATGGAACCTAGGCAAAGCGATGTACATGCCTCGACAAGACTGTGGGTATTTTTTCCGTCTTATGTTCAATTTCTGTTTTGTGTCATATTTAATGGACATTTAATAAAATCGATTTTACGTTTAATGTTATTTATTTTTAGTAGATGAGACGTAATGGATACGTTGGCAGAAAAAAAACAACGTTAATGAGAAAACATATCGTCATACTGCTACTCATATATGTCGAAAAATAAATGCGCGTAATGCCTCTACACCCAAATTGATGGCTTTTGTATCACTATTTTATACCATTTGTATTCAAAATATGGCCACCTCTACTACGTTACACCATGTTTCCAGAACTGTGTAAAAGATCGCGCCTTGCTCGGGTGAAAAACAATAGCGACCGCGCTGTTGCGCTCGATAATAACCATTTGGATTTACTCTGGAGAGTAAAATACTTTCATCTCGCACCGAATATGGCAAGAACCTCTCTAATCCTATAGGCCCCCGTTTTCACATGTATGATCGGTCTTCTCTCGTATAGGCCTACTCCTTGTCCTGGAAAACACCGCTACTTGATTGTAAAGGCAGAGCTTTGCTGAGTTGGAACCGCTAAAATAGGGTGACAGAGCACACACCGGCGATAAACTTATAGCTACTTTCACATCCCGAAGTCT
>JAODKM010000001.1:23438839-23451857 GCA_026780845.1 Petrocephalus sullivani
GAGTTGGAACCGCTAAAATAGGGTGACAGAGCACACACCGGCGATAAACTTATAGCTACTTTCACATCCCGAAGTCTTCAGCTGAGCTTCAATGGACATCAAACGGGTAGCTGCTTTCAGATAAAGCTCTGAAGTTACTATATCCTTGTTTTTCATTGATCGAAATCCTTGAGGTCGGTCACTGGTTGTATATATAAAATTAAATATTTATTTTTGCAATTTATACGTTTTTATATCTTTACTGTGTAGGATAAATGCACTCGAAATTAAAACTTGAACGGTGAATTATGAAGCACTTTCTCCACTTGTTAAACAATGAATTTCTCCATTAAATTCATTTCGGTGTAAATGACTGGGTTCTTGTTTTTGTTGTTATAACTGAGGTGATGCCGCCCAATAGGCGCTATTTATTCCAATGCATTCGCGAAGCAACTCACATCACGGTGTCGTGTACATTTATCGTTAAGTGAAAAATGTTTCCCTTGTGCCTGCTTATGTGTTTATTAGAATCTCCTGTAAACACAGTCAAACAGGCAAAGACACTATGCAGCCTAAAATTAATGGCGGAACTTCTGTTTTTGCAGGAAATGTTATACGGCACGGGACAGAAAATGCACCACAGTATAGATAAACTTACAATCTATTTCTTTGCTGTGCATTGTTCACATATGTGCATATCCTGAATGCAAATTAAACATTTTCAAAGGCATGACTTCTTTGTACCGAGTCATACACACAGCTCAGCTTTGTATTTGGAGTGGCACGTATAGAGTGCAGGTTAGGTTAAAACGTACTTAATAGTAAGACGTTTGAAAGCTGCAGGAGATAGCAGCAGATAGGAAGATAACCAAGACGTGCAAAATGGCCAAGTCCAATTCACATATTGTGTTTCACTATACAACTCTAATTTGGCTTGTCCCTCAAAAACAAAAGAGATCGAAAACTTTTAAGCGAACACTGAAAATGTCAAATGTTGCTTTTTAAAGTCAAATGTTAAGCTTACCACAACTAGAATATTGTATATTCTACAACTTTCCATTTGAGAGAAGTTAAAAATATACATAACCCTTTCTTTGTTCAAAAAGATACACGTTACTTTACGAAGCATTGTGTCATATTTGCAACTTTGCAAAATGCATGCAGTAATGCTCTAGTTCTTCGTAGCCCTAACATTTGCAGCTAGTTTATGGTAAATAGCTCTCTTCTTGGCTATTCTCTTGCATTGTTTCTAGGTAACTGGAGCATCGCCATCTTCGAAGTGGTCTTACGGGCAAGCTATCGATTCAATACAAAGTAAAGTATTTCCCATCGGCAATGTAAATTTAACCAACAAGAGGAATTTAAGTCGTACACAGCACCCGTGAGCGGAACGATAACACCCCTTCGTGAACAATCCGGCAACAGAACGCTACGTGTTCGTTAATGTAAATTAATAGACACACTCGTCTCGTTATCTTCATGTCAGGCCGTATTTATAGATATATCGACATGTGCTAGTCAGAAAATGTGACAGGGAACACAAAACAGGAGGGATCGGGCTCCTTTTGTTTATCTAAAGCAACGAAAACAATGCAAAGATTTCAGATAGTTGAACATCGAGAAAAATAAAAATCTCATTAAGAAACTCTTGTCCTTGATACGCGCTACTTTGTTGCCTTAACTGAAATGCAAATTGTAACATTCTGATAGTTGTGAATGTATAGAATTTTTTTAAACAGTGAATAATTCATATAAAGTATATACAGATATAGCTTTAATAAAAATGTCTTTATATGTAATTGTCACCCTTATGTTTAATCAAGTTTTTCTTACAGTATGCACTTCAGAACATTGCGGCCGGATTGGTAAGATATCAGGAGTCCTAAGATGTTATTATGATGTTATAAGGGACCCACGGGAATATCTCACTCCCACTACCCCACTATCAGAGGACAACATTGGAGAGAAACCCGTCTATGCCTTATGTCGAGTTGATCTCTCTGAACGTCTTGGCAGATGTATGTCATGTCGTAAGAAGAATGGTGTGGAGATTCGCGTGTAACCGCATTTTAAGTTGGTTTGTTAGTCAAATAAACCGATTAATTAGCCATAACTCAAAAAATGTGTAGGCCTATAATTTCAAAGGAGTGGGTTTATATAAAATATGTGGCCGTAATGTTATTCTCATACGCCATATACAGTAGCTCTTTCATACGCATATGGATACTGTGAAATACAATTTAAATTTCTTCTATTTTTGGTCACAACCAAATTTCGTGTTGGTATATTTGCTTTTCCATATAAATATGATAAGCAAATATGATAAAGCAAGCAAATGTGATGAAATGTGATTATCTTTGTTCAGTCAATATAGGCTGTTCATTATTGTCGCAATTACTTGAAATACCACAAAGACGCAAAAGAGGAGCGTGCGCGCGCACACACACACACACACACACACACGAAATTAGGGGTTTGTTCAGCTTCACTTACTGATTCACCAGATTACTGCTTTACTAAGCTAATTAACCAACAGAATACTACCTGACCATCTAGGCTATAAACTTGCTGCCCAGCTAGGAGGTTGCTATCCTGTGTAAACGTGAATAAAGCACTGAAACACGTATCTGTAATATAAAATGTAGCACTACAGGGCTATAACGTGTTATATGCTTAGAATAAGCTATAATTATCACATTGGCATATTCATTTTGTATTATTATGTTTTATAATTTGCCATAACGTTGTATTATATTGTCAGACCACTGTAATTAAATTTATTTGAAGGCAAAAAATAGAAGTCTCTGTAATTATGGGGTGAATTATGGAACAACCTTATAATCATGTATTAAAGCGACACATTGGATGCAATTTGGCATTGGTAGAACTATCTTTATATTTTATAACACTGCTTGGTGTCAAAATGTATTTAGGCCTATTTCAGGTCATGTTGGGTTTTCAACACTAGAAACGTAAAAATATATCAAATCTAAAACATATTTTCTTCCCAGAATTCCCGATGAAAGAATCAATGGTATTATAAGCAATCAGTATTGCACAATTCTACGCTGTCAGAAAAACAACAAGCATCAACGGGTTGCTAAACCAAATGTATTGTTTTTTTTTAAGAATTTTGCAGATTGACCATTCACAGACTGTCAATTAAGACATCGAATCGGAAACTAACGGCAAAAGCGGCTTTGCATCTCTAAACAATTAATGTTTAAATTATAAACGGCAAGAATTTGTGCAACTCGTCATCACGCTATATTTCAATGTATTCATATAAACTAAATGCGATTTTTTTTTCTTTTATATTTTCGCATGTGTTGCTTCTGACAGAAAGCCCACAAAGAGATATCAGAAGCGAGACGATTTAAAAAGCTTAACCTGTGCGCTTTTATAGCTTTCAATGTGACATGCCGACGACATACGCAGGTAGTTTGCTATTTCTGTATTTCGTATTTAGTCGTAATAAACAGCAACCGTAATTCAGGCTTATACGATAAAGAGAACTCTTTCTCTGCAGTAGGGCCTATCCATGAACAACCACAATACCACAGGGGAAAGCATTAAGCGCAAGCACCTCGAAATGATGAAGCCTTCGTCTGAAGAAGCCTTTTATTAGAAAGACACGTAAATAAATTAAAATTATATGTTGTTACTGTGTTTCTGAAATCGCAACTAGAACACATTGTCTGAGAATTTCATTTACATAGTTTCATCCATTTAAAATTTTACTTAATGCCGTGTTGCACAATCAGTAAATTGTGCTTTCAGTTGTTGGTATTCATAGCATATGTACAACGTTTTATACATTTCCTCATGACACTATTGATTTGAGACATTACACGGCGTTACAAGCCTCGTAATACTTTTAGATAGGTTACAATAAACCACGTCTAATTGCACAGTAGTGGTTTTTTGGCATCTTTTTCCATTTCCTGCAAAAAAAAACACGCTTAATATAGACGCGTGTGTTGCATCAATAATTACATGGGGCAATGGAGATTTACGGTCGTCACAGAAGATTTCCAGTTTTTCATAATGGGAAAATGAGTCGAAAAAGAAAACTGCAGTTAAAGTTAACGTTTCATGACTTTGGTACGTAAAGATCTCCGCAATCCGTGCGTGTTACAAACACAACGCAATGAGGCATACAAACAAGATCCGACAAACTAGAACTGCCCACAGGTACGGAACCGCGATACTTTAGAAATCTGTTGTCGGAAGACAGTTAGTGACCGCACACGCTGTGTTTGGAAGAGTGTATTACCGGATTATTAAGGCCCGATAACGCTGGACCAACAGCAGCGTCCGTACTTAACATTTTGGCAGTTCCATCTGTCGGTTCAAATGATGTTAAGTGCAGCAGTGGGATTGTTATATGCGAAAGGCCACGACACTCCAGTGCGTATCAAGGGTGGGGATTTGTTCGATGCAAAGAACTGCATGGGGACTGCAGTCCTTAGTCAGACGGGGAAGCCAAACATTAACACATTATTTTGTAATGCGTCCCCGATGGACACGAGACTTTAAATGCCAACATTTACGTAGGCCTATTTTAATAATTAATAATCAAACTATACATATTTATCAATGTTAAAAGTATGAAATCAATACACGTTGGGTGGGTACAAGGAGAACGTGTGGTGACGTTTTAATTATAACCTATGTTAAATAAAATAAGTAAAACCATAAACACGTATTCTGCGACGTTTTTCGCTGTGTAATTCCACATATTGAGTTTTCAAATTTGTTTGTAAAGGTGTTTGCATCTGACATCACTGATTGAAGGCCATATAATTAGTGATATTTCGAGATGTTGCTACTTTTTACACTTAATGGTTTTGCAATAACACGGTGTAGAAAATTGCCCATATCGAACGGCTGGCCCGAAGTCCTGACCAGCCGCAAATCCATTGGGCTAGCAAGCGCTTTTTGAGGCCCGTAGGTCCCCAAGACGAGCTTTTATGTCAACAAATGACCGAAAATTAACTATTTAATCAGTCAAACAAAAAGGAATACCTTGCAGTTGGCATGTTTTTCCCACACTGGTAAAAGAAAGAAAATCACAGGGCCGTACGGACCTATTCCCTACAACTAAATGCGTTTCGGTTGATCAGTGATTCTGCACAAAGTAAACGCTTCCAGTGAGGCCATATTCACATAACGGCTGGAAATACTGAATGAGTTTGCATTTTTATGGGGTAATTTATTCGATGGCATGGCACTCTTCTCCCGGCGATTAATTCCAACCCCGTCATAAGGTTACAGAAATTAAGGTCTGCTGTTTGTTGAAAACTGGTTTTTAAGACGTGTGAAACAATATTCTCAGTAGGCAGTTGTTTTACAGTATTTTTAAGTCACCATGCTATGTCCTTGAATGGGCTATCCGGTTTAAATACCTTTTAAGCGCTACCAAAACAAACGGAACAAAAACATACCAACATCTAGCTTACTAGGAGGTCCACATGACAAAAGGCCTTCTTGTCAGCAGTAAAATGCATACATTAATCTCCTAAGTAGCCTTGTCTTTCACAATATAAGGCTTTAGACATGCAGATCGCAGGCAGTAATCGATGCGCTACTCCTTTTTAATTAATTTATTCACTTAAGTCCACCGGCAGGTAACCCAGTCGTCAATATGCGCTGATATTTTGTCCGATTTTTTCCCAAATAATTGCATTTTGAGTTGATCTCTCAACACCACAACAGAGATAGCCATTAAAATCTCAGACGCTATTTTATTATTAGCATCGTTAATGGGTTTTCAAGCAGAATACAAGTGCTTTCCTCCTGAGAAATGAAAAATGAAATGAGAAATGAAAAAATCGTATGGCGGTATCATGCGTCAATTGTCCCTTCGTAAATTATGCATTTAACCAGGCACTCCTGAGTATGTAATAATTAATTCGCGCGCAGTCTTAAGAATGACGATATAAAACGGTTTGATTTGAAGCCACTGCTTTCAAATAAGCATCGGATTAGTAACATAGCTGAGGCAACAACATGCCTGAGCACATGTATATATACATGCACATGTATATATATATTTTTTCTCAGACGCCTGAACACGCTCCTTGAAACTTCGTTTCAAAACGTTTAAAAAACTCCCATCATTCTTACCCAACCTTTGATGTATAGAAATGATACGTAATAAACTTATGACTTGCCAGTGTCCGAACTGGAAGGACCAGGTAGAAAGAAGAACTTAAAAAATAGTGAATTCTCACTATGCGTTTTCACGAAAAAAAATAAAATGATATTTTTTCTGTGTTATCACTATTCGTATTAAATTATTATATTTTATCTTCATTATTAGATATGTAATATTTGCGTGTTTTATTTAAATTTGTTTGTATACGTAAGTCAGTTCACATATCGGCATCAAGAAAACCAATCAGTTAATGCCTACTTTGTGTCATGCTGGAGGTTGTCGTTTTTTGCCCTTTCTTAATATAGCAATTCATAATGTCCTTTTGATGTAAAGTAGTGGTTTGGCACTACGACCCATTTGTTTGATATTTGTTTTGTTTGTCACTATGCATTTTATAAGGGGGCAATTATCACTGTGTTGCGTTAGCACTTCTGAAAACAGGAATAATAATGATTAAGAATTAAAAAATTGGAGCCACACTATACACAAATGGAGACCTACGAGTGAAATACACCAAATGACTAAAACTGTTTTAGAGCAAAATGATTTATTTTAGTAAAATTAATTAGCGTCACAAGGTATGTTAAAGTTTCAATTTCAATCATTTCATGTTCCTATTTAGTCACAGGCTTTTCAGCTTTTATTTATTACTTTATTTTATTATTAAATTTATTTTTATTTGGAACAGTTTTTTTTGTTTTGGCAAGTGGTAGGCAAATATACAATTAGGGTAAAAATATATATTTGCAGAGGAATGTCTTTGAATTTTGCATATTTAGTATTATTATACGCTTAGTGAAAAGCAAAATATTGCCGTTAAAATTGAATAATATTAGAAGCAGCAGCATATATAATATTATTAAAATCAGGTACAAAAATAATGTTAGCTGAACCATATCCGTCAACATATTTAACTTTTTTTTTCCCAAATGTATTAATTGTTTGCTTGTCCTTGGAGAGCAACTTTCCACAACGAATTTTAAAGAGAAATCCTAAGCTAGTCTGGATAAAGTAAATCGAATAATTGCTAAGGAATGTAGCCTATAATAGCTCATTGGAAGGCAAGCCAAACTGGTGGATGTTATTGTTACTGATTTACGTTATAAAATCAAAATACTTTAGGAAGCCCATTCAGTGTAACAAAAGCCAATTCTCAGCAGTTTAAAAAAATGTATTATGTGTAAATGATACAGTTACAATATCTTACTGCCTACATTTAAGATACTTATGGTAAAAGGCCTAGTTGACTGTTCAACCTCAGTAAAATTATAATTTATGCATATTCTCAGATGGACAGTAATATTTCTTTAGAATACAGAACTTGCCTATTCAGTCAAACGTGCACATCATGCCAGCCTATTAAATTTAATGGGTATTTAATTATTCCAATAGGCCTACATCATGAATAAAAGAAACCAATGACCATTATAACATATATATGGTATTGAGGCGGTCGCGGAATAATTAATATAGACACAGAGCAATAATAAAAGAAAAAAAAGTTATTGTTTAGTAGCTTCGATTTGCGTATTCTATTTCGTGCGCGTGCGATTTTTGGGGTCATCACCGATATAATATTCACCGCGTAATCTTGGCAAGGTGTCAGATACTATGTGTGTAATTGCGCGTGGTAATTAGATTGTGTGGAGAATGTTGGAGTTTTCACGCTTCGACTAAAAGGATTTGACAGTAATGTAATATCTATAACGTAATAGCTGGAAAAGTAGAATAGCGCTGCAATGTCATTGGGGAAAACCAAATTAAACAATTTATTGTTTGTATCAGAACTAGAAATACGAATTTATTTTTAAATACTAAGAACGGGAATATGATAATTACTCCTGAGAACGGTGAATTCATAAAAATGGAATCGAAGCCTTTATTTGGAATACAGTAAAATGTAGTCCATTAGCGCCCTCATTTGGCCACTATTAATATAACACAAAGTCTTAAAGGGGAAGATTTCGAACGCGGAAACATTTTTTAAGGTGGAACGGGTGTAATTATTGCATTTGCTTTGATGCAGTTTCAATCAATGATGAAAAGCGCAGTTACGCATAATGCTACGTGAACGCAACGTTCAAGTTCTGTAGATGTCATTCACAGTATATCAGACATATTTTAAATAAAGATGTATTTTCTTATAAAACAAAACGTTGAGCGTGGGTCATTTTGGGATAACGTTGAGAGTGCATTATGTTGTGAAATGGCCGTTTAAAAATTAGCTAAAATACTACGTCTACTTAAACTATTTCGAAAAGTAAATAATTTAATAAAGCGTTACTGAATATGTAATTATTTCAAATAAGGTGTTCATTTTACTATTGAAATATAACACTTAATTTTAAAAACACGCAATTATTTGCCGAAACTTCATACTGTAAACTGTAAAATATGTGGTTTTTCAATACTCTTACCTGCTGGTGGTCTACTATGAAACATAGCAACACTACGATCTTAAATACATACAAGGGAAGCGACGAATAAAATTAATGAATTAACATGTTTCGCTTCCCTGCTGAATGTGGCGTTTCTAATGTATACGATAAAACGAATGTGTTTATTATATCAGTGCCGGAAAGTGAGACACTTTCGGTTAAAAACAGATGTTAATATGTTGTATTAATCGTCACGTGTATTTGTAGCTCTAATTTCAGACACATTCTTCTGCATTTCAGAACCGTTTCTACTGTAATATTTTAAGCGAGTCATATATCTAGTTATTTATTTATTTATTTATTTGAAATCTTAGCGAATTTATATAATTTGTGTAGAAATTATAGGAAGCGGACCATGGAGTATTTTCGTTTTTGAATTAATATTTCATGCAAGTTGCCCAGAGAGCCGTTTAATGTGCAACAGCGCCTCCTTCGAAAGCGATATTACTTTTTGAGTTTATTATCTTTACATCTGCACTGCTGTGTACTGATAAGCCACCCATAACTCTAACCAAGTAGGTGGAGTCCGTTAGATGAAACGTCGTAATTTTTGTCAAGCTGCCCTTTAGCAAAATTATTCAGATGATCACCAAATCGGATAAATTAAAATAAATTCATTTCTTTGTATAAAGCAGTTTCTAATGTGACAATATGCAGTGTCACATTAAATTGCAAGCATTTATTTAGTCATAAGCGAGTCCGCTAACGAATGAATACATCATTTAAAATTGCATAACTAATTTTAAACAGGCATGATCTATTTAAAAAACAGAATTTACATAAAAAATACAATTTAACGGTTCGTCGAGATATTAATTTTCTATTAATCTGGCCCGATCTTTTTATGGCGCGTTCCCCATGGCGTCCAACACCGTTCGTCTTACTGATAAACGACTCTTACCCCAAAAAGAAAACAGGACTTTGGTAAACACTCTTCACATGAGTAGAGAACACGCTTTATTAGAACACATTTGAACCTTTTCCTGTGATGTTCATTTGAGACATTACTGGGTCATTGTTGTACAAATAGCCACAGGCAATTAATTAATCTTCCTTACAAACCTTTAACGGGTCTGTAAAGAGTTATAAGACACACGTGTAACCAGAAGTTGCCTTTACCGATGCGCCCAGGGGTCCATACCGCGGCAAATTCCGACGCACATCGTGATCAAAATGCAATCATCAGCATGATATTTAAAAATGTAGCATACTTGGTCTTGCTGGGGACACTTTTATCCTTATACAAACAGGTTAGCCATACCCGATTGTGTTAAAATATTTTATTTACAAAATTGCATATGAGCTGCACAAAAGGTGTATGTTCTCTGCAAAAGTCTGGAAGATCTGGACTACAGAACACACTGCAGCTAATGTTTTGGATGTTGCTCTGTGGGTTTCTCTGCAATTCCTGAAACCCAGTTACTTGGTGAATTGTATAATTCATAGCCACATTTCGAATAGTTGTGAAGTAAATGGGTGCGGAATTAGAAATACATTTTAAAAAATACAAACGTTCCTTTGTCAAGAGAAGCAACACTCTGTTTCTGTGAAAACCAAGGGTCCGCTGATAATTGTGTTAGTGTGTTTCTGGGTGCGTGGCTGCTGTGTGTTTTTAGCATATACAGTTTAATCAGGTTTACGAGTCGGGACAGTCCGGCCTTGTCGTAGAACGGCCATAAAAAGACACATTCCTGTGAAACTGTTTCGCGGCTCTGACCCCAACTTTTGAGGCCGAAACATAAGCTTTAATGAGAAAAGCCAGATATCCTGGAGCCACTGCTGCAGAAACACAAAGTACTATTGTGGAAAGACGGTGTAAGTATGTGGGAAAGTGACACGGGATTAGATTATCAGGAACATGTGATCGGAGATGAGATCTGCGTGCCAGGCCAGCCCGCTATACTAAGTCAGACAATGACGAACGTTGTTTTACATAATTAGTTGTAATTTAATTCTGACGGAGCCTCCCAGTGGAGAGACCCTTAAGGTCCCGAGAATGGGCACGGTTAAAGGGTTACTTCAGAAGGGGCCGTAATCAAAGGATGACTCGCTGCAAAGCTACCTCGACATGCTGGGTCAGCATTAATTAGACCTGCTTTTTCTAAAAAAGGAACTTTCCTAGAGAACAGGCAGGTACTATTTGTTTCCCTTTTACTAAAGACAAGGCCTGTATCAGGAGTCTCAAATGTTCTCCAGACAAGTTTTCTACCGCTGAGACTTTGACACTGAGGTGTCATTCTCTTCATCCGGAAAATGCTCTTACAGCTAGCCTGACTGCAGTTGGAAAGCTGCCCTAGAAAAGTGTGCCGTGCGTCACAGAGATTAGAGTCTGTGCATGAATGGTAATAATGATTTGTTACACAACTCCATGACTGAAATCTGATCAAACAGACTAAGTATTTGTAACCCCATGCTTGCGATGAAATCCTTCTTGTATTGTGACGTCTCCCTATCGGCTTAGTGTTAACATTTTCCCAATGTTTATTTTTTTTCTAGGTCTCCGATGCAAGAAATAAAGTAACATTTTCATTCTTTTTTTGCATTATGAAATCCTCTGTTATTGATATGCAAAGAATAAGCTGGTAAAACTGGCTATTCGGGTTTTCAATGGAGTTTGTTATAAGAGTTTGAAATGAAAAATAAAGTAAAAATAAATACATAATAAAATAATATAATAAAAATAATATAAACTAGTGAATCCACACAAGAAATATTTTCCAACTTCCCAATTTTACAAACTGCTGCAGATGATGTTTTCCAATAACCCAGACTGTTACAGCGTGGGCTGCTGATGTGCTTTGTTATGACAGTTAAGAAGCAAGCTTTTGGGGGCCTTCAGAAAATCCCATGCCAAGCTGTAAGGTTTCTATCAGTGGAAGGCATTCCTTACAGTGGTTTAGCCTGCTAACCCAAAAGAAAGGAATGATCTGGGATTTACTCTCCGCAGCTTCCAAAAAGATCACCATCTGGCACTTACCAAGCTGCCAGCAGGGTGGATGTTTACTGGTTACTGGAGCTGAACAAGAACGTCAGCCAAAATGTGCAACGGCAACAGCGGAGATGCTGAGTAACTGCTGTCAGGAATTTGCTCCGAACCTTGTGGTTACAAAACATTTTACTTTTACAGATAAATTAATCGACAGTTTTGAAAAGATATTGCTTTAAATTTTGAAGGTATCTGTGAGATCCAGTTGTGTTAGCTATATGTAAACACTGCGTATGTATTTGCTCATTGTAATACAGTTGACAATGATTTCAGACAAGTGATATGTAGGTGTGTTCACCATTTGTTCAAATAATGATGCCGTGATTTGTGGCTAAACTGCAGCCCTACCAACCCCCACCACTTGTTAGATAACTGGCATTTGTGGTTTTCAATGGACCTGAAGGTCAGAAACTCAGAAAACAGATTTTTTGAAGTGGTCCTCTTTGTGGTTGAAATCGTCATTCTCAAAGATCACAAGGCACATTCAACTACATTAATGCAGGGTAAAAAAATGTTCCATTTCCAGTCTAGTAACCCTCTGCTCTACCTCTCAGTCTTGCTCCTTGACCCTTCCCATTGTGTCTTTACTTTTCACCCCATCTATCACCCTGTCACACGGGGAGAGGCCGGCTTACGTGATCAATTATCATGGACTTAGGGGAGCTAAATTAAGACCTGCACTCAGTCCAGTGGCACAGGGCTCCTGCAGCCCGTGACGAGGTCTCTGGACAGAAGCAGTTTTAGTGATTAAGTCACTAGGCACCAGGCAAATGCCAAGCTGCACCTTCAGATCCACAGACAGTCTGCCGTTGGACAATCTCAACATTCGCTAAATACTGACATCCCTTAATTGGGGGGAAAGTGTAAAATGCCATAATATTGCTGGCTGGAGGACAAACAGCAGGTAAGCACCATGTGGTTTGTAATTGTAGTATATTACACTAAGTACACACCGTGTAATACAGAGATCTGCTAAATGCAGGAATGTCTGACAAGGTGTAAAGGTGAAGCAGTGGGGGGGCTGACTTTGACGTTTAATTTATCAAAGGCCATTACATTTCCAGAACTGCAAAGCACACAACACTTTGACATCTTACAGAGACTCATCAGTATATATCCATCCATCCATCCACTTTCCATAAGCACTTATTCAGTAAAGCATTCGGGTGGGCCAGGAGCCTATCCCAGGAAGCATTCGGGTGGGCCAGGAGCCTATCCCAGGAAGCATTAGGGTGAGCCAGGAGCCTATCCCAGGAAGCATAGACTACAAGGCAGGGGATACACTGGATGAGATGCCAGTGCCTCACTGCAGGACACACATCCGATCATTATCCAGTGTCACTGATTATTGCAACATAAGGATTTCTGGGCATTTCCCGGGGGGGGGGGGGGGGGGGGTCTGGGAGGCAAAAACTTCCGAAGCATTAAAAAGCCCGCCCAACCAATGGAGCAACA
>JAODKM010000001.1:23452263-23462954 GCA_026780845.1 Petrocephalus sullivani
AGGGCTCTAAGCATGCCTCAAAGCAAGCCAAGAGCACCATCTAGTAGGGTCAAAAAATACAGCAAAAGGTTCATGAGGCTTTATTTGGCCATCAATACCCATAGGTGTGCATGTGTGGGTGGATGGTGTGTGAGTGTGCTCAGCGATGGGCTGCCCCCCCCCATCCTGGGTTCTTCCCGCCTCATGCCCATAGCTTCCGGGATAGGCTCTGGACCCCCCGCGACCCTGTTCGGATAAGCGGGTTGGAAAATGAATGAATGAATGAATGGATGGATGGATATAAATAAGGAATTAGTTTTGATGATCAAATCAGACGGATTAGCAGTGACAGAATCGGCTAATTTTGCGCAATAAGTAATGATATTCAAGCGAGGATCCTCTATAAAAGCAATGCCAAAACTGATACCTGCTAGAATATTTTTATGTCATTAAAAACATACTTTCTTTAAAAAGGTTGTTTTTTTGAATGCGAGCGTCAATCGTTTCAGTCCAGGTTCTCCAAGCAGCATTGAACAACACATGGTCAGGCTACGATGTCACCTGCACAGAACGGACATATTGTCGGTGTATTCAGCATTGCTCAAGTGTGTCCTTTTTATATTTCATCGAGTGAAGGGGTGTTCTAGGTAAATTGCTACGAATTTTGTGTCATTATCAAAAGGGGCACTCTGTAAAATTTGCTGGCCAGTGGGGAACAGGGTCCCATTGGTAAATTTTACAGTAAACCTGCCCCACCTGCTCATTGACTACTTGACTCAATAACATTACATGGGCCTATATGTTACCAGTTACTGTCACCACAATCCTCACAAGGCAGGAGGCTGGAATTGGACCCGAAACCCTGGGGTGTGCGAGGGTAGCTCTGAGTATTTACTTCCGTAATGACGTCTATATAATCCATTACCTGTATCCCTTTGGGAACAAAATATAGCATTCTGGCATCTTGGTAGGTAGTTAACAATAATACATGCATTTTTGTTCATTATCATAACCATAATTAGTTTGCATTACGTATGCATTTAATACGCCATTTGTTCCAAGTTGCATGCTACCACCCTGTGTGTAATCCTGCAAACATTTCCAATTATCAAACGCCATTACTGTGGTCATCAGCTAGTGCTCTCCATTTGTACTTAGGTGCTTAAAAGTTTTTTACTTGTGCCACACTCAGTCAGTTTCAGTAACATCCCAATACAATTTAACAAACTGCAGGATACCAGTGCTCTGAGAAATGGTAATTATTTCATTAGCATCACGGACTTTAAAAGAGGAACGCAAGAAGAAACAACGGAGACTGGCCCTTCAGCTAAATGAAAGCCGATTTGAGGAGTCTGACTGGCTAATGTTATGTTGCTACGTGCATTATCAGTATCAGTAATTGGCTAAACAGCTGCACGGAATGGGGGCCTTTTTCTAGCGCCAAGAAGAGTTATTGATTGAGTGAGAGGGGGCCGATCATGAAGCTGATTTTACCCCGCACATAGTCATTTTTTATATATACATTACATGTTATATACACACTTATAATAAATATTCGTTGTTTATTTAAAAATATGTATGTATTTTTCAAAGAAAAAAAAATCCCCTTTAAACCAGGGAGAGGGCGGCGCAGTAGCGCCATCTATTGACCAGCCGCCACTGCTTAAAACTTAATTATTAAAACGACGAATTACTAAAAAACACATATTTCTACGTATTGACTAATCGGATCGATCTAATGTTTGAATACAAGTTTGTTAATATATTCCCCAGGCTGCTACATCATGCAGATGCATCCTCGTCTCTCGTTCGTCTCCCGCACCCTCTCTCTCTCTCTCTCTCTCTCTCTCTCTCTCTCTCTCTCTCTCCTTCCTTCTCCAGCATCCTGCCCCCTGTCCTACAGCTCATTAGTCTCGAGGTGCCGCGTTACGCTCCCACACCACGGTCAGCTCCTGCACTTTATTACTGCCGCATCTATTCAACTTTTCAATTGCTGTCGCGCCTAATTGCTGGAAAACGTGCTTTGCCTCTTGTTTCGTTTGTCGGCGTTCGCGTTGCTGTTCCGTTTCCCATCGGGATGTGGAGTAACATATTTATGTGACAACGATCCCAAGCCTTAATTTCAGTCCTCAAGCCTTGATACTGAACACGGGAAAGTATATAATCAAACATGAACCCACCGTGCGCACGCTGTGGGAAAATAGTGTACCCGACTGAAAAAGTGAACTGCTTGGATAAGGTATGGCATTTTATAAAACTAATATGCATATTTTTTGATTGATATCTACCTTTTGAGAAGCACGGCACTGTGATGATTGCATATCGTCTGTCAAAACTTGTTGAAACCGTGCGTTATTTTAATTTTTGAATTGACTTTTTCATCCTGTGTTTGTAAACACTGAACGGTAGTTGGGCCCATGGTCAGATAGGGAATGAAATTGTGTAATTTATTTTAATCGGATTAAAAATTAGCAACACTGACAGCAAATTAAGTTTTAACAGCTGGCATGAGGCATAGAATAGGGTTTATGTTTATGATAGTTTAATTCATGATCTGTTTGAATAAGGTTTGTATATGTTTTATGTGTGGTTCACATTCATAATAATTTTATACTGTGGAGAGTGACATATATTCAGACAAGAGTCTAAACAGCCGTTATTAAAGAGAGGAAAATGTATCGTATACCAGACGATCATTTTTATTGCTGAGACATGGCATTATGCCAATATATTGCTATTCTTGTGACTATATATGATTTGGAGACTTTTGGTGAACTGCAGGTGTTTTCTTACTCCTGAAACTGACTAAAACCTAACCGGAGTATCAGTACTCGGGACGATGGCGGGATTTTATCTGCAATTACCATTAACGTGAAAATGATGAGGTTTCTAATTCATTCCGAGAATCGATTTGTCAACTTTGTGCAGTCAGCATAGTTAACGTCATAATTTTGTACAAGGGAAGGAGCATGATTAAATACTTTAAAAATGGGGATATTAAAACTGAAGAAGTCTTAATTTCCTGAAGGACTTTAAAAATTTAAATCGAGAAGTTACAGCAACTTAATGATAAGAGGAGACCGAGTGAAAATGGGAAAAGGGGATTAATGCAAAGCTCAATAAGATGGTAAAGAGAATAAAATATATTTAATATATTTTAGTTTTATAAAGAAACATCATCACCTTAAACAAAACATGGCATATGGAATATAGTCATTCAAATATCTGTACATTTAGAATTAAATTGCTTGGAAGTATTATGTTCAGCACAGAATGAAACTAAAGTAGACAGTGTGTATGTATGCATATATGTATGTATGTTTATAAGTAAGTATGTACACACACACACACACATATACACTACTTGGACAGAAGTATTGATACACTTAGACATTATGCATACAGGATTTTTTATGACATCCCATTCTCAATCCATAAGCCTTTTTATAGGTCCCCCTTTGCAGCTATAACAGCTGTCACTCTGCTGGGAAGGTTTTTCTCAAGATTATGGAACATGCCTTTGGGAAATTTGGCCCATTCATCTAGAAGAACATTTCAGGCACTGATGTTGGACATTCAATTTCATCCCAGAGGTGTTTGATGGGGTTGTGGCCAGGGCTCTACACAGGCCAGTCAAGTTCTTCCATGCCAAACTCACCCAACCACGTATCTAAGGACCTTGCTTTGTGCACTGGGGCACAGTCATGCTGTAACAGAAAAGGGCCTTCCCCAAACTGTTCCCACAAAGTTAGCAGCATAGAATTGTCTGAAATGTCGACATCACTGACATCCTGCATATATATGTGTATATATATATATATATATATCACACACACACACAGACACCACACACGCACACAGTCATGTTTTACGTATCAGGACATAATAAAAAAAATTATCTGGTCCTAAAATTGGGTAAATACAACCTCAGATGAACAACAAGACATGACATTTTAGACCGTGTCATTATTTATTTAACAAAAACTAAGCCAAAATGCAGAAGCTGTGTATGAAAAATGAAGTGCACCCTTAGTGCTCCCATAGGAATTAAGAGGGTAAGTAGCAGCCAGGTGCCGCTAATCAAATGCACTCGATTAATTGGTCATCAGCAAGTGTCGCCGCCTCCATAAAAGCAGGAATCTTGGCACTTTGCTGGTCTGGAGCATTCTGGTGTGTGTTAGGAAGCCAAGGAGGAAAGGCCTGGGCAAGGATCTCAGAGAAGAGGGGCAGGACCTGGGCATCTTGCAGTCATTGAGCTGACCATGAACTCCTATATATAACAAAGTATTGTAGTATTAAATGTGAGGCCATCTGTCCGACGGCTAAACCTTGGCCGAAATTGGGACATGCAACACAACAATGATCCCAAGCACACCAGCAAATCTGCACTAGCATTGCTGGAAAGGAAGAATGGACCAAAATACAACCATAAAATGTGAGAGACTGACGAAGTAATCATAAAATGATAAAAACGTTATTGCTGGTTAAGGTGGTTTTACAAGCTAATGAATCAATTTTAGTACCTGGTAAGGACCTGATGATTTTTTTTTATGTCCTGCTATGTAAAACCATAGAACTGAAGGGGGTGTGCTTTCTTTTTCACATGTGTGTATGTAAATCATTGAATTGCTATTGCGTTACTGTTACACATAAATAAAATCACAAGTGCTCCTGGGTTTGTGGCAAGTACCACGCATCATATTGGACAACCTTTTTTGTGACTTCCTGTTCTGCTGGGAATACAATAGAAGGGCACTATTGGCCCTATGGTCTAGATGATATTTAGATAAGCTTTTTCACAATGGATCACAGCTGGCCTATGCAGCAAGACTAACAATAAGTACAGAAATAACATTTTATACAGACAATGGCATGTAAACATAGTCCAGCCGTTTAAGAATGTTTGAAGTGTCAGCCTGATCTACAGCCGAATTTTCCAGCTTCTATTATATGTACAATTCTGATATTCAATGTCATAAACACAGAAAAAGTAGCATAATTGACCAAGTACACATACTATGCTGTGTGCATGTGCACACATGGAAATAGGATTATGGCTGTATGTAGCAGACTTTTTTCACTCACTCACTCAGTCACACATGCAAACACATACACAC
This sequence comes from Petrocephalus sullivani, assembly GCA_026780845.1. Taxonomy (NCBI): domain Eukaryota; kingdom Metazoa; phylum Chordata; class Actinopteri; order Osteoglossiformes; family Mormyridae; genus Petrocephalus; species Petrocephalus sullivani. The sequence goes on from JAODKM010000001.1 coordinate 23,457,360, forward strand.
ATACACTAAAACTAAAACTAATGAAAACTAAACTAAAACTAACCAATAAAAAATGAAACTAAACTAGCAACCCCACCTTGAAAACTAAACTGAAATTGAAAACAAGTGAAATAAAAGCTAATGAAAAATGCTATTATAACCTTGGTATGTATGAACCTTAATGTCAACTCAGCTACCATAGCAACCCATTACACATTAAAACTCTAGAGACCATGTAGTTGGAAGGAACATAAACGTGGCTATGCAAATGTTAGCAATTAGAGCATAAACATGATAAACATCCATCCATTTTCCACAGACACTTACCCAGCACCGGGTCCCAGGGAGTTTGAAGCCTATCCCAGCTAGCACAGGCTATGCTGGTTGGTGACAATAAAAGTTGTCAGTCCTAGGGGGGGTACTGTGCGCTCTAGAATAAATTGTAGTTTGGTCTGGGCATGAAAATACAGGATAAATCACATCCCACACACACAAACAAACACACACACACACACACATGCATGTATTCATATCTTTGTGAGAACTCTCTATTCATTTCTATGGGCTTAACCTTAATCCTAACAGCGACCTTATTCAGCCCAAACCTTAAGTAGGCAAACAAAATACAAGACTTTACTTTTTTTACTGCAGTCATAGTTGGTCCCCACAGGTGGCCCCCACAATGTCAAAATAACAGGTTTTTATCACAAATGTCCTCACAATGTACAGTAATATATACATGACCCCCGCTCACCACACACACACACAAATTAGGTAGCTGTTTGTGGGGACTCTTCATTCATTTCTATGGGCATATCCCTACTTCTGAATATGACAGCCTTCACACATACTCAGCCTATACCTGAACCATACTGTATATGTAATTAAATAAAATATAAGACATTTGACGATTTTAGTGTTTTGATTGCGTTCACATTTTATAAAATTGAGTTTTCCCTTGTGGTTTTTGGATCCCATAATATATACATGCCAGTACACAAACAGGTTATGTTTGCACAGTAAGTACCAGGTCTTTGCAAATGACTAGATGAATATTTCCTGTTTCTTGACTGACATGCTTGCAATAGAAATTTCTGATACCTTTATATTGCCAGACAAAGCCAAAATGCTTTAACTGTATATTTGATCAAAACTGAGTTATGACCATAATCGGGTCTCTTAGGCTCTGTTTTATCTCATGACAAAATATCTTAGTTCAGCTATGATTGGTTTTGAAGGAAACACTATCATTTGCCTAGCACACAATCAAAAAATTAAATGAATTTGTACATTTAAAAATCATCTAAATGAATTTGAAGCCCATTTTCTCAGTTTCACTGTCAGCATAGTGACTGTGCTTTGCGTTTGTACGGCAGAACACGCTGACATGATCCGCAGCATGGAAGATTTGAGGAGGATGGGATTATCGACAGCAGTTGTTGAGTTGTTTCTTCGTGTGCTTCCTCTCCCCCAGAACTGGCACAAAGGATGCTTCCACTGCGAGGTGTGCAAGATGACCCTAAATATGAAGAACTACAAAGGCTACGAGAAGAAGCCTTACTGCAGCGCGTGAGTGAGCCAGTCTCCTCCCCAGTATCTGCAGGTGTCCTGCGCTGCTCGGGCATCTTGCCCCACTGACACTGAAGGCTTATCTGAAAACAAGAACCCAACAACCATCATACTTTTCTTATTGAACCAAAAAAAAAACTTTAATATAACTTTCTGTTTAATAGACTCTATTTAATGCATGTCTATCTGTACACATTCCTCGACAGTTCTTCTTTGCATAGTGTACAGTATGTGTAAGTATATATATATATGTGTATGTGTGTGAAGCATTTTGGGTCAACTTTGCTGGAAATGGTGCTTTATAAAGATGATTGAATTGAATAATGTAGTAGTGCAGCAGGAATAGTGCTTTGGAAATTGTGCTTGCAATCAGAAGATTTATTGGGATCAGGAGGAGCCAGAGGCATTATGGCTACTGTACCTAAAGGGAACATTGAAGGTACTGTGATGACTATAATCTAGGTAGAGGCTGGGTTGCTTCAGAATAGCTACTTTCAGTTAAGAAAAGTTAAATACAGATGCTCCTCGACTTGTGATGGAGATCTTATGAATGCATCAGAAATTGAAGATATAGTAAGTTGAATATGATATGATATGATATGATATGATATGGAATTTAGTAGATATAAATGGGCTCGTTAGAATTTAGTTTAACTGAAAAGAAACGCAGTACGACAGGTTATTACACACTGTTTGAGATGCTTGTGCTTGTGATCTCCACAGAGACTGGAAGTGTGACTGGGTGGATACTGCAGGCGATAGCAGATCAGAATTCAAAGTTTGATGACTACTGATCGCTATAGTAATATCAAAATATTGTACATCAAACCATCATAAAGTGAGGAGCACCTGTAATAGCTAAATAATGCTAATGTGTGTGCAGAGATGCCAGGTTTTATTTAGACCAACGGATCTCCAAGAGACAATGGCAGGGTATGGTTTCGGCCTTTTTAAGTGCCGTCCTGGGGATTTTTCTGGAATCTGTCAGAAAGCTTACTGTAAAACAAAGATCTCTCTTATAGCCTGAAGCAATGGATGCCATAGGTGTACCTCAGATTACGTTTTAATGACAGCTTTTGAGCGATACTAGAGACTTGGCCAACAAAAACGCTGTTTTTGGTCTATATGCCTTTTTCGCCATGGTATGCTTTCTGGAGTCAGAGTGACAGTGTGAACTTTTCCCCTGCTACCTACTCGGAGAGCTAGGATTTGGTTTGCTTGACTGGGTTAACTGATACAGGTGCTGATGCGGAACAAAATAGCACTTGATAGGCTGAGCCTTAGTTGGATGATGGCCAATGAGCTGAAACATATGTGAACTTCCTGTATCATAAATGGAAATGAGAATTTTAAATAAACAAGAAAAGGACCTGGATTTTTTAGCTACTAGTTCACCAGTCTTGCTTCTGTTAAACAGAGGTGTATTTTGTCCCTTGAGTTATTTGACTTGATTTAAGAAACCGTTATTTACATTTTTATTTAGCAGACACTTCAAAGCTTTGAACATCTTTTGAGAAAGCAAGTTCAGCCTTACCCCAGAGCAACTGGGGGTTAAGAGTTTTGCTTATGGGCCCAGTGGTGAAATTAATACTAATGATGTAAAAAAAGCCTGCAAGATGAAAGGGGTTATTACAAAAGATTTTAAAGTGTTAGACCAGTTTTCAATAATAAAAAAAACCTGCCCATTTCCTTCACTTTTGGATTTTATTGGAGGTTATTAACTAATTCCTTCATTTTTGTCATTTAAATTATATTTATTGAAAAATGATAACTGAATGCAGCAGCATATCGAGAAATTCTGGGTCCATTTTCAAAATGTCACCTTTGGCCCCCTGCCCAATTTGAATTGTTCATGAGCCCCAGTAATGTGCTGCGCCCCCTGAATTTGCCAGGGTATCTGTGACCCTACTGTGCCCCCTGAATTTGCCAGGGTATCTGTGACCCTACTGTGCCCCCTGAATCTGCCAGGGTATCTGTGACCCTACTGCGCCCCCTGAATCAGCCAGGGTACCTATGCCCCTACTGCGCTCCTAGAATCTGCCAGGGTACCTATGCCCCTACTGCGCCCCCTGAATCTGCCAGGGTATCTGTGACCCTACTGCACTCCCTGAATCTGCCAGGGTACCTGTGACCCTACTGCGCCCCCTGAATCTGCCAGGGTACCTGTGACCCTACTGCACCCCCTGAATCTGCCAGGGTACCTGTGACCCTACTGCGCCCCCTGAATCTGCCGGGATAGTTTTTCACCCCCAGCTGAAAATGCCATGGCCTGGACTTAAGTTGTATAAGGTACTCAGTGAGGAGATGAATGTAACAATAAGCCGAACGGCAGCGTGAGACACTCCTGCATCCCTGCCGGGTCATGGGTCAGAACGTTCTGGGTTGTCAGAGAATTTTAGACATGGCCACTCGTCCGGAACACGCTCTTCCACTTGTGCTGTTTATTCTTCTGAAGGCAGACATGTTTGCACAGACATAGACAGAGATCTGCTTTTATTAAAAAAGCTGCTCAGTCATAAAAATTAAAACTCTATTGATAGCTTTCTAATAAAAAGGTTCTGTATGACCTAAATTAAGAAGATGCATGCATATTTATACACACACACGCACACATACACACATATATAACATACATATATATACATGCTTACTTACAAAAACAAGTCATTAATCAGTTATTCACTATGTTTATTGTGCATTATTGTAACTATACAGAACTTTTACTGTTTATTGTTGAGTTTGCATGAGTCATGTGGATTTCCTCCCACGGACCAAAGGCATGCCATTAAGTTGAATGGCTGATTACCCATAGTGTGTGTATGTATATACAGTATATATATATATATATATACACATTCTGAGATGAACTGCTATCCTGTCTAGAGTGTACTAAGCCTTGTGTGCTGGGCTGTCTGCAATAGGCTCCAGCCCCCCTGTGACCCTGACCACCATGAGTGGTTATAAGATAGTTGGGTATGTTATATAATTACAAGGCCAAGTCCTATTTATACTGGCTACAATGTGTCATTCACACTATTTCCTGAAAAGAGAAGCTGTTTAGTAGTCATCAATAGGGGAGAAAATGCTCTCTGCCATGCTAGATTTGGTTTAGGTGTGTGTCAGTGGAGTACACAGCTGAAATGAAATTCTTTCATATAAATTACTGTATCCTCTACGAAAAGTTGTCTTGTAATACGCTGTTATATTAAATTGATGACCGACTTGCGGTCTGTGATCTGTTTATGAGGATTAAAAAGCCTTTTTGGTATTTGGTAATGGACCAAGCCTTTGGAATGGCCACTTGTAGTGACCATTCTGTGTTTCTGTACAAATTTTTTGTGTTTTGCATCATCAGTAAAGTCCATCTTAATCTTAATCTTGACACTAACAGGAGTGAACCTGGTTCTTTGTTTTATGGGAAGTAATCCTTAACTTGAGTAGATGCTTCTTCTGTTGTTCGAGTCGGGCCTCTCTGGTGAGTGTATTTTATGGGCTCTGCAAGCCATCTGTACATCTTTCATAGTAGTACCAGCTAACAATGTTCACATTTGGAATCATTTTTTGATGAGAGATGTTCCGCCTGTTCAGACATCATCACAGCAGTATAATAATAACTGTGAGGCTGACGGTCACCCTTTACCGGTTTCCAGGACTCAGTTGCTCTTGCATCATGTTTGCTATGAAAATGTACAGTTTTTTACAATTTACCAAGATGTTAACTGTGTGCAACCGGCTCTGTTCCACGCAGGACGAAACAAACAAAATAAATTTCATCACTAAGTCATAAATAAACAAAAGTAATAAGTAACATTTGACCCCCTCCTCTAGTTTTTGCCATGCAATTTTGCAAGGAATTATATTTGATGCAAAACTGAAAAATATAGAGAAGATGTTTCAACCAGTTTAAGAAAGACAGGATAACTCACTCTGTTCATGCTGTTAACATTACGACTGATATATGGTGCAAGGGGTAGGGATGGCTCGATACCACAATTTTGACTTCGGTACGATACTAGGATCTAATACCTTGGTATCGATACTAAATCG
>JAODKM010000001.1:23463179-23478314 GCA_026780845.1 Petrocephalus sullivani
CAAACTTTTGATATTGTACCGTTTGAAAAATAATAAATACCAGTATTTTCACAGTACCGGTATACCGCACATCCCTAGCAAGGGGTGATGTGTGTCTCCGTGGTTTCGGACCCTGTGCCTGTAATTGGAAAGTTGCTGTTAACCCCCAGACTCAACAGAGCGAATGAGTCTGTTAACCCCTAATGGCTCCAGGCACTCCCTGACCCTGCTCTCTCTCAAAAATGTCCGTCTGCTAAATAAATAGAATGTAAGCAAGGAGGTTTGAAAAGTTGTGCTTTCTAATGCGCGTCAATTGCGTTGTCTCAGGAACCACACTTTCGAAAGGTGTATACTTATCTGGAATGGGGGGGGGGGGTAGCAGACTGGCTGGGAGGTGTAGTGTAAATGAAGAATTGACAGATGCCCTTTGTCAATCTGTCTAAAGCAGAGCTGCCAGGCTGCATTGTGGGAAAGTGCCCATAGCTACAATTACTGTACGCCGTGATAACAGACGCTGGGTTGGGAGGGGCTGGTGCGGCAGGCTTTTGGGGGCCGCTGTGAACTCATTCCCATATAGAAGAAAGAAAAGAAAACAAGACCAGCTGCATTCCCCCCCTCCGTACCGTAAGCGCTTATCCAGGATGGGGGTCAGGCTGAGGTTAGAGCCTCCTTCCAAGAAGCAGGGGCGCACTCAGAAGGAGATGCCAGTCCATCTCAGGGGACTCACACACATTCCCGGCAATTTGGAAATGGCATGTCACCTAACTGTGTGTTTCGGGCTATGGGAGGTGTAGCTAGACCAAATATCACAAAAATGTAAGAAAGTATGGGACAAACCACATCCTGCTTGTTTTGCAGTGTGGGACAATGCTGTTATATACGGGATGGCCGGCGACTGCTGCTGCATGTTCCCCTGTAAAGTGCTGGGCCCCACGAACCTGCCAGGGTATCTGTGCCCCTACTGTACTCCTGGGGAGGAGTCACAGAGTGCATAAAAGCTACCCAAATGCATGCAGAACCGGGGCTGGCAACTTAAAGCATAGCTGTTAAAGTGTGAGGGTACAGCATTACCCACTGAGCTACCGGGCTGTCCTAATGTCCACCCACGCTTAAGGTATAGTAATCTTGGGTAATGTAATACTAGGACCCTCTGCTTAATTAGGTCTTATGGTTTACAGTTACTCAACTTAAGGCTCATTCATACTGAAAACAACTTTGATGCATATTGTTAAAGCCACCTTGAATTGTTTTGGAAAAGCTTCAGCTGAAGAAATACAGTATTAGGCATTTATCATTAAATACATCTAATATCCTTAAAAGTAAGTTCTATACTACTGAGGTCTTTAATAAAAGCTCTTGCATGAAATGGCCTCTGACTGCATTTCTTGCTTACCTAAGCAATGGACATCTTGGGCTGAGGAAGCCTCTATTTTGAGAGCCTTGAGATTTTAGGTCAAATCGTTTATTATGCTTTCACAGATAATCCTTCCTCACAGGAAACACCAGCCTCTTTTTCTGAATGTTGTGTTTCAGTATGAAATTGATTGTGCATTTTTTGCTAATTTCATGAAGTAAGCTCAATGCTATGAAGAGGCAAAAGATTTGTATTGAGGAACAAATGACTGAAAAATGTCAAAAATATATATTAATCTTTGTCACATAATTATTCACTACCCTGATCAAAGACTTGGCGTAACAGCTTTTGGCAGCAACTATGGCTGTGAGTTTCTTGGGCGTAGTTTATCAGCTTTGATATCTAGATCACACAATATTCGCCATTTTCTCTTGGCACTACAACTCGGCTTCTGTCAAACTGGATTGAATCATAATCATCGTACTCCAATAGGGATGCAACAGGTCCAGGATTTGACTTACTCACTCCAGGACACTGACTCTTTACACCACTCAATTTGATAATGTTTTTTATTTATTTGTGTCTATTCACATTCATTTGGCTATGAAAATCCCATGACAGGATCATTTTTCAACAGAGGTCTGATCAAAAAGGCACCCGTGGTTAGAGAAGAAATGTTTAAAACAGTAAACCACAGAGTAAGCTTAAGGAATTTGCAGTAGTCTTGTTGGGCAGGTTGAATTACCATTTGTAGGACTCTGGAAGCTGGTTAGCTTTAAAGGATTCCACTTCCACTATTACCTTCTGGATTCTGCCCTTTAAAACTTCCCAGATCCTGGTGATGAAGAGCATCTCCACAGCGTGATATTGCCACCATCAAACTTCACAGAATGGATGGATTTACCTGAGTTATTTCCTTGGATTGCTCCAGATATAACTTTCCATTTAGGCTAAATATTCCCATTTTTGTCTAACCGAATGGCAGTATCCTGATCTAATATTTTCAAAGTTTTTCACCTTTTTTCGCAAATATCACAACGAATTTTTACATGGGATATTCCAGAAATTGGTTCCTTCCCTATACTCTTCCATACACAAGCCAGATGTGTGAGTTATTATTGAAAGATTTGTCTGGTCTCAGCTCTTTCCAAAAATTTTTTACCTAGATGAGTTTTGTAATATAATCTTGATTTAAGACGATTCTCGAAGGTGCTGTATGCTGTTAACTTTGTAATTATCCGTCTGACTTTGTACCTTTGAAATCTTGCACATATACATCCTTCTAGAGCTGCTGCTGTTGTTCTAGAGCTTCTTGGCTTTTGTGGGCATCTCCTCCCTGTAGCTCTCTTACATGGAACAGCACAGTGATGGGACATTAATTTGAATGAGCTGCTACTTTCAACCCGTTCATCTAATGATGCTTGAATTCCCAAAGTCGATGGCTGCAGCTGAGATTATGTAACAGCATCATCACTAATGGCCTGAATAATTTGCTAAGGAAACCTTTGAAGCTTTTTTTTTTAATTCCCCTCCAATGAAAAGTATTCCTACAATGAAAGTATTATGCATGTGAAGATGGAAAAAGAATAATCTAATTTACATGCATTAAATGTCAGGTTGAAAGATGTCGGGTCATAACACAATAATATATGGAAAGTTCAGGGGTGATATAATACAATGGGAATATACCAGCATTTCACAAGGATGCAATTAACTGGTAAACATAGCTCTCAGTGCAGTAGGAAATAGGATGAGCGTGTTATAATGCAGATGACTTTTTATTTAGCTATGCTGCTGCATGTGTTATTAAAGGCTGCAGGGGACGGAGTGGTTAAGGTGACGGAATTTGGAGCAGAATGTTCGGTTCTGTGGGGACCAAATGTTCCCACAATGTGATAAAAACCTGTTATTTTGATGTCCACACAAGAGGAAACTCAATTTTATAAAAATCTGTGACTGCAATAAAAAAACCTAAAAATGTAAAAAATTTTGTGTTTTGTTTGGTTAAGGTTAGGGCTGGGTACAGGTTAGGGTTGTCATCGTTGGGATTAGTGTTATGCTCATAGAAATGAATGGAGAGTCCCCACAAAGATACAAATACAAATGTGTGTGTGGTGCTATTAGTGATTTTTTTGCTTGCATATTGATTTATTTATTGAGCTCACTCTGTGATGTTGTTGATGAACTGTTATTCGCTTGTGAGATCAAAGTATATGAAAAGGTTATAATTATTTCAAGCACAGTGGTGCATACTATCTTTGTGAAAGTCTATGCGATGTCAGATGAGAAAAAAAAGATATACTTTATTGATCCCAGAGGGAAATTCAGTAGAAATCTGGAAGGGGGTGTTCTAAATTTCATGGTCGATATTTATGGACAACATCAATAATGTATTCTTAGAACATTCCAGAAAATGGCCACAAAACAAGGTGTAGTATCTGTTTTATTACTGTTTAACACTGGGAACAAAGATAAATGGATATCCCTCAAATTATAGACTGATTAATGTCAAATACATTTTTCATTAAATATGATTTTGTCTATCCATCTATCCTCCAACTGCTTATCCTGGCCAGGGTCGCCCTTGATGAAAATGTAACGTAATGCTCTATTTTACACACACAAAATGATGTCTCAGTATTGTAATATTTTAGTGTAGTTTCCCAATATTTATTAAATATACACATTAAGGTACTTTGGGATAAGTCCCACGTCTTGGAATGAAGATAATCTTTTTGTAACTCTGCTCTGAATTATATAAGCTAGCAAAAGCTAAAGTATAAGCAAGCAGAATAGATTTATTTAATGTACTACTGTTTTGTGATGACAAATCATGATAAATAGAAGGATGAAACATCGTATAACAAAACGTAGTGGAACAAAATGTTAAACAAAAAATATATAACCCTGGGTAATAATACATTCAAGACAAAACTGCAGTGCATTTAATTTTGTATTGTTTTTTCTGTAATATGCATAAGTTACTTGGTTTATACGGTTTGGATGCACTGCATATAGCTTGAAATGAGTCAGCAGTTATTGCAAAGAAAAAGAATACAATCTCAGTGTCTTTTACCATATACCCATAGTAAATATTAAGATTCAAAGAGAACCCTTAGTAAGAGAAAAGTGTGGCTTATATGGCATGGATTTGGTAAACAGAATGAGATAATGCACACAATAGTTATTCAGTAACTACATACAGCATGTTGCAGTGTTAAACTCTGCGGAAACTGGAAGATATCAAATACTTTTAAATGTTTAACGTTTACTTTCTGGTTTTAATTCAGCCTACAAAACATCTATTTTAATAAGTTCTTTTTTTGCAAATTAGTCCTCTCTAGTCATCACAACACTAGGCCTTTCGCAGGGTATGATTTTCGTAATCTACCTGGGAGCTGACAGAGGTGTGAATTGTCAGTATTACTAGGGTATGATTATATGAAGGAAGAATAACACATGGCAGAATGAAATGCATTTCCCATACTGCTTATCCAGTGCATGGAGCCTGCAAGCACAGGACAGGGGAGACCCTGGATTGATGTCAGTATGTCACAGGGTCCATGTTCAAAATCAAAAGCAATTTAGTCTTCAGATCACCTTACCAGGGGTGCCAGTAGAGATTTTTGTCCCCATGAAGGCATATCATATTGGGTCCCCAGCCCCGACCAATCCAGTTATTTCACAAATTTCTTAGGACCCCTTTCATCCAGGGGCCTTTAGAATCATCCAACCCCGCCCCCCATGGCTCAGTGCGTTGGAAGGTTGTAGTATAAATCTAGCAGCATAAGGGCCAGTAGACTAATGCTGCTGTTGGGCCCTTGAGTGAGGCTCTTGACCCCCGATTGCTCTAAGGGTGTCGGCTAAGCGGCCCAACTCTGCGCTCGGACCCCAGGTTTCACTTTCACTATATGTGCGTCTATGTCAAAGAGCCAGGTGGAATAAGTGAGACGAAGCATCCCAGTGTGCTCATCCCAGTGTACTCATCCCAGTGTACTCATCCCAGTGTGCTCATCCTAGTGTACTCATCCCAGTGTACTCATCCCTGTACTCATACTTGGGCAAATGGTCAATAAAAGCATCATCTTTCCACATACAAAGCCGGGGCCAAGAACTTATCGTGTGTTCCATTATCCTCGAAGGTCGGAGCGCGGAACTCAGAATAACGTCACATCCACTAAAAACTCGGGGAAAACCGAGTCGGATGCATTCCACTTGCCGAACTGCCTCCCAAAGCCTCCAAGAAAGTGGCTCTTGCACTAGCTCTTTCGGAGTACGAACGGCTCCAAGCGTATGCCGTTCACCGTAGCAACACATCTATCGACTACAATAACGCTGTACGGTGTACACCGCTTACGAAGTTGACTCAAACAGCACTAAAGTGCTTAAAAATGTAAAATATCACAGCACCACCTACAGTCATTGCACTGGGCAGCCATCTTGAATCCGAAATTCGGGGCACTCTGGGCTGCCCGAGCTTTTGTCTCGGATTTTCGAGAGACGGGAGCGTGCATGTCGTCACTTCTGGCCTCGAGACTCGGAATCCGGCTCGGATTCCGACCTCCCGAGGATAATGGAACGCACGAATACATCCCTGGGGGAGTAAGTCCCTGCTACTACCCACAAATACACCAACTACCTGTTTAATTACTGTCAATGTTTTTGCGAACTGTTTGCTGTACATGATAGATTGCAGGGAGGACAGTGGAGCTTGGTGTCCAGCCCCCCCACCCCGTCCCCCGATAGTAGATGGAGAGGAAGTCGGCCATCAGACTCCTAACAGCAAACCGAATAAGACAAGAGCAGCTCTAGTAGGACCTCTCTCTGATGACACTGTAGCGCTGGAACAATGCTGTGAGGCTGGCAACATATACAATTGTCTGCCTTGTGAGCCTGTGCCATTTACATAGCGATAAGTAAATTGTAGTGCAGACAGGATATGGTTTATATTTACACTGTTTGAAAAGATATGCTTATATTTAAGTAGCGCATACACTGAGAATAACACCCATGCTTGATGGGAGTAAGGCTTCTTAGTGCTTTGCGATGAACTGAATGTGTAATTAGCTCATTCTTCTGGAAGATTTCTCATTGAAGAGACTACTCACCATGCAATAATTGCCGTTACATTGCCTTTCATTTTTCAGAATTAAGTCGCCTCTTTAGCTGCATCCTTGAGAATATAACAAAAACCGAGATGTTCTGAAGTTTTTGATATATTAAAAAAAATTATAAACTGGATAAAGTTTGTTTATTTAAGTAACATCTGTATCTTTAGCATGTACCTGATAATATATACCCATCCATCCATCCATCCATCCACCCTGGAGGCAGTCCCAGCTGCTGATGTAGGCCTATATGCAGAAACTTAAGTGATGGACTGGTGTTCCACCAGAGGTGCATTTTGCTTAGATACTGTTACTGGAAATGAATGGATGGAGGGCGATGGGAGGGCAGAGAATCACAAGCATGTGTGTAACTAGCCTGTCCACCTGGGCTCTGGGCCTGACTGGCCAATAAAGAGATCCGTCAACAGCAGCTGTCTGTTAGAGATGTTGCTGAAATCCCGCCTCCCTGCCAACCCCATAGGAAATCAAGGCTGCCTCAGCAGGTTAGGGATTTGTGACCACATCTGAAAGGTTGCTGCTGGACCCTTGAGCATGGCCCTTAACCCCAGTTGCTCCAGGGGCCCTAGCTGTCCCCGACGTCGGATCCTCATTTGTTTGTTGCTTTGGACAAAAGTGTCTGCCAGTTTAATAAATGTATATATGAGCATTGACACCAAGGGGGAGGATGACTCTTCTGTAGGCTTCTTCTCTGCAGCTCTCCTATCCAGGTACCAACTAAGTTCCTTGCTTCCTGCACTGCCTGTCATCTTTATCGTTTGTGCTAGCCGTTTACCAGGTAAACAGTTAGGTTAATTGACATCTCTAAGATACCCACAGAGTGTGAGTGTGCATATGCCATTGGATGGACTGGCATCCTTTCTATGGTGTGCCCCTTTATCGTCTGGAAAAGGTCTGACCTGGATAAGCAGTTGAAAGAAGGACGAATTCTTATCATATATATATATATATATATATTCGATGCAAGTTTTTTCCCCCCAAATTCTGCATATAACTACAGTTATGAATCTGAAATGTCTGAGCCATTGTTTTTGGGGCTGTTTCCTGCCTTGTGCCCTGTACTTCCTGGGATAAGCTCCAGGCTTACCTGGATAAACAGTTATGGTTAAGATGGATGTATGGATCATTTTTGAGAGGCAAACTGTGGTATATAAGTTGTAGGTATCACCATCCTGCGGTTTCTGCTTTTATTAACCGTCATTGAAATCCGTACATATTGAAAGTCCCTCTCTAGTTACTATATTTGGGAGACCGAAAGCAGTAGGCATGTTTAACATAAGCACATATGATGCATGTCTAAATCCCTGTCACGTGAGTCCTCTTAAATATCCTTTTTGACTCCTCCAGAATGATTTTTTTCTCCTTTTGGAAAAGCTCTTCAGTACAGGATTATGCATTTGGTGCAGATGAGGTCAGAATCTCAGTGCTGCTGCGATGAGCCATCATAGACATTGATACTGCTTATCTGCAGGGTGTATACAAAGCATCTTGCCATTGTATGCTTTTGCACAGATGGATACTTTATTTAAGCAGTTCAGGTTACCTGCTCACACCACTCCAGGAAGGCTGCACTTTCAGTTACAGGTGTATCCATTGTGCTACTTACTATGTTGCCCCTGGAGTAATGATTGGCTCAAAGCCGAACACTTGTGGATAAACTGACCACTCAGATTCAAAACACAATGTTTCAGGTGCACAGAACCAAGCAAAGGAATCTTCATACCAAATTACCACACTAGATGTTCTTTATGCGCTTGTTTTATTGTAATTTCAAGATGGACATCTTGGATAAGATTAGCATGGTGTTTTATTTTGTGGTGGGGTGAGGCCCGGTCAGTCAAACCACTGCACCTGTGATCGGAAGGTTGGTGGTTCGAATCCCCGCATCGACAGAGTGAATTCACTGGTGAGCCCTTGGGCAAGGCTCTTAGCCCTTGATTGCTCCAGGGATTGTCTGACCCTGCTTTCTCTTAAATATGTATGTCATGCTGCATGCAAGTGTTGGCTAAATAAATAAAATGCAAATGGGAAGCCTTCTGGCAGCTTTATTTTATTTACATAAAGCTTTAATTTGAGAGGCTATATATGGTCTTTTTCCAAGGTAGTTTGGAAACGCTATTAGAGGAACCGGTCCTGATATAATCATGCTTACAGCATTGAGACCGAAAGGATTTGGGGCAGAATGATCAGCAGTCCTGCAAAGTCATTCAGTTTGTTTGCATTCATACCTGGACATTAAGCTCTGACTCGCTATTCAAAGCTGCCCTTCTCCACTTTACTCCAGTAAGTCTTACCTCACAAGCATTTCCTTTCAGAGGTGATTCCCTGTCGCTGCATTCTCAGTACTGGGGGAAGATCGCAAGTGGGCCATTGCCATGGGAACCAGCGGTTTTTGTCGAAAGTTTACTCACATTTGCAACAATGGCAGAATGAAATAGCTAGCTGAACAGAGCTGTGTTTTCCTAATATCTGATGTTCAGAGGTTTTTGTACACCTAAACATGGCTTCACCTTCAGGTTTGGGTGTCAGACTGATATATAAAGTGCTGTGTGTAGGTAATGGTTGTACTGGCAGTCCCTAGCTGAATTCATTTCAGTGTGGGATTTAAGCAGATGCTACAGTAAAGCTTAAATCCACTGACTCAATCCTTTCAAATGTCTATAGGTTTGCTTGCAAATGTATGCATATCTACACACAGCTGCTCCTTGCTTTATGATAGATGGACTTCACAGTGGTGCGATAGCCGTGCACATTCAGTATTCAGCTTTGAATTTGATCGGTTCCCAATCTAGCAACATGCTGCGTGATACTTTCTGTTGATGCCTGGCGATGGCAGCATCAAAACAGCTATGCTGCCAGTCTTTGTAGTGATAAATATCTCATACAGGGTTTAACAACGTATTATACTGTGTATTTTTCTGTTTAAAGTTATATTCACTTCATTAGTTTTCAGTGACTGATATTTAGTTAGTTATACTTTAGTTATAATTTACTGAGTCAGCCACAGTTGTTAGTTTTTTAATTTTTAATATTCATATTCAATTTATGATGTTTCCCACTTATGGTGGGTTTATCGGCACATAGCCCCATCCTTTTATAGATATATGTCTGTCTGTCTGTCTTTCTCTCTATCTGTCTAATGTGTGTGTGTTTATATTTCACGTAATGACAAAAAGATAAAGGTAGTTTTGTTTGCTGAATTTTTAAATCTATATTTCAGTATTCACTGTTATTTATTGGTTATCGAAAGATGTACATTTTCCAGAAGTTGTTAGTCAAATAATTATAAGAAAGTCTTCAACTCCAACAATATATAGGTTCATGGATTGTCAATACAAGGTAATGGTTTTGTGTTGCAGCAGTTAACACGTATCTATGCAACATCCTTTACAATAAATGTGATATATATAATCCTCTGGCAGTTTTTTTTTCATTTACTGCAACATTTACCATATCTTCCATAGAATCTATACATTTCATGGATGATTACAGTGCTAATGGGGAAGCCTCCCATAGTCCAAGATATCGGTGATGTACTGGATCATGGGATAATTATGCATATTTAATTTTTTTATGCAATTCCTTGCTTTTCAAGTGCATTATTTTTGTCAAGTTGGATTAAGTGAGCCTTTGATATGCAGTGTTTACCCAAATCTACTCTTCCTTTTTGCCTTCCAATCGCTTATTAAACCACTGCAATTAAAGAATACATGCTTTCCCACTGTTGAGATGGGTGGAGTTGTAGTTCGTTTTGTATAAATTACTAGCCATGCCTGATTCAGTTCCTTTTTCTTGCACATTTATGAAGGAAGTCCAGTGTGACTGGCATATTTTTGCATTAGAAACTGCAATTCATGCATATCATTTAGAACTTTAGGCATTTAGACTCATTTCTAAATGACTTCTCACCTACATTATTATAATTATACAAAGAAAGTCTCTATGTTTTCTCAACTGTTTCTGATTTAAAAAAGGTTATTTTTTTGCTGCTTTCCACTTGCTACCCCAGCATCCTTGTCATCCCATTTGTTGACATTGTTTTGCAGAATTGAGTTACGTGCAACAGCAAAACGGAGACGATGTTTCACAAAGTGGAAGTGAGGATTGAGCTCGAGGCTGTATGTGTGTGCGTTTTTTTCTCCCAAAAAAGGAGCCTTTGTGTGAGTCCAAGTACAAAATGCTTAATTGTACGCCTTATTTTGGACAAGGAAGCGGTACCTTGGCTGATGAAATCGGCACAAGATACCCTACAGGGCGGCTCATTGTTTTGTAGGATTAAGTTTCAGGGACTAGAACAATGTGCTCCAAGTTGCTAGTGGATACAGTGTGTTTGGTGTTCTGCTGAATGGTTAGTGTAAGGATGAAGTAGACTTCGAAGTTCCTCTTATTTCAAGCCACAGAGGGGACTAGACCACACTTACAGCCTCTTTACATGACAAGCTTTTGGGCCAAATGCTGGCTGTCTGTAAAACTGGGTCTCATTCAAGAGACATTTGTAAATCAACGAACAGATTTTACTAAAATCTTACACCACATTCATAAACCATGAGAAAAACCAACATAGGTTCATAAATACCAGTCATTCTTAAATGCGTGCGTGCTGTCAGTTTGGTACCATAATCCACACTCATCAATGGCCCGAATCTTACCATATAAGCATGTGGTGCCACGTGTACAAGATCTGCCAAAATGTCAAAAGTGAAAAAAGAAAGGAAAAAAAAATCAAAGAAGGGGAGATCAAGGTACTATTAATTATAGAGCCCTGGAAGGGACATGGAAGGGAAAAGAATTGGTGATTGAAGAAAAAAAAAGGTTCTGCCGGGTCTCACAAAAGTCCACTTTTCCCCAACTGTTGACAGTTTTGGGCAAATGGCATTCATATATCATGATTTTTGTTATTTACACACACACTACGCTTGGTCCTGAGCATCTGTTAAATCTGTTTTTTACGAACAGACAGTCTTTACTAAAACATTGATTCACACCGAATTTTCAGTTTACGAACACTTTACAAATAAATTTGTTCTGCTCACATGTCATGAATGAGACTCATTGTCTGTCTTTAAGCAGGTGTTCACTATTTAACATCTTTCAGCTACACCCATCACCTGCCAAACTCACACGTAAGCACTCATCACCATCATCCGTGAGTATTCTCGGAATCGTAATTTATATTCTTTATGTAGTCATATTCATGAACTCAGTTGTTCAAGAGGTCAGTCACTTCCTCATTGAATACTTATAGTTACCAAATGAATAATTTAATGATACAATGAAGTCTAATAGCACCACATATTCTAAAAGAGTCAAGTAACACATGTAATTTGCAGTGTTATCCAGATAATTATAGTGATATCCACCAGTAGCTAAATAAAACGTCAAACTATGTAAGTTGCTAATGTAATTATGCTTTTGGGAAACGCACCCCTGGCTGCCAATTTCTATCAAAATGTAGTTTCTGTTTGACATTTCTGTTATATTAACTGCTTGTATTAAGTATTTAGAGGGAAATGAATTTACATTTCTCATTTAGGATGAACATGGAAGTAGAGTGGATTGTTTTCTATCTGCCTAAATAATGCAGGTTTTGTCTAGTCAGTTGTTTGTATTGTGGTTATGTTACCTTAAAGACAGTTTCTTACCTGATTTTAAGTGGTTCTGATATTATCCCAGAGCATATTTATGAGGAAAGTCAGAACATCTGGCATTCATCATACTAAACAGGTAGAATTAAAATTTAAATACATATATACATAATGTCTGAAAAATGACTCGCGGTCTGTCATCATGCATTAATAAAGAGTATTGATGGATGTCAGCAGCCAAAGAAAGCTCGTGAGTTTCACCAGCTTCTCCCCTCCTGTTGAAATGGTGGGGGCTTTCTTGCCTGGACTGACTGCAACCCCCCCTGAAACCAGAGCCCCTAGCCTGCAACGTCAGCAGAGTTTGGTCGACTGTCTCTTGTCCTGGCAGTAAACAGAGGGGGCATTGTCGGCGCCGGCCCTGGGGAATTTCGGTCTTGAGGCTGTCGCGCTCACCGGGTCACGCTTGCTTAGCTGGCTGGCTTATGTAGACAGAATGGGCCTCATTCAGCCCGGCCGTGTCACCTGCTCAGGTTGCTGCTCCATCTCGAGTCCAGCTCTGACACATGACAGCGACAGAGTGGCCTACTGTCCCTGTGCAGAAGCGGTGAAAGCATTAAGTTATCTGCCTGCTGCCAGCTGTTTATGTTTCGAGTGTAATTGTGCAGCTGGCAGGCATCACGCTATCACCTTTAGTTAATGTTCAGCTTCCAGAGATTGTTTTCACGGCTTCTGTTGCTTATGACCAGAGGTGTCAATTCCAGGTCCAGAAAGTACAAATCCAGACCAGGATTTTGTGTCAACCAACTAGTTGAGCACTCTGTGACTGTAACTCTTCATGCTCAACTGATTGGTTGAAACAAAATCCTGGTCTGGATTTTTACTTTCTGGACCTGAAATTGACACCTCTGCTTATGACACAGCCATTGATTTTGTTGCCGCTAATCCAGTAGGATATAAAACTGTTGCTGGGTTTCATAAACATTTTTTGATCCTTTTCTTCAGGTAATTTCTTTCAGTTTTATGTTGGCACTTCTGTATGAATTATGGCCCTTCCAATGCCTCCCACACAAAAATAATTCTAGTATCATCTCTGGACTGACCTCAGGGCTTTGAGTGTAACTCTTTGTGAGCATAATCTACAACATAGAACAATGAAGTACTTTCTATCATCCCCCAAAGATCCTTGGAGAAGTTCTCAGATAAGTGTGAGTCTGAAGTAGGTATCATAATTGACATGTCCAGGTAGAAGTAATGTGATAGATCTCTGGAGGGGTTGGATATTACAGTGTAGTAAATCTGGCAGGGGATTGTGGGTAGGGTACAGAGAAATGCTGCCTAGAGCGATGATGGAGTACAACATCTCTGCAATAAGCGTGTTAAAGTCAAGGGGAACAGCGCAAAAGAGGATTCCTACCATTGAGAAAATCATCCATGCTAAAAAAGTACAACATAATTTGTCAAAGATGGACGCACTGCTTGTTTCTAATCTTGCAGACAGTATACATTGATCCCTCTGAACTAAACACCTTAGAAAGCTGACAGCTTTTCAAGTGGTAAACCTCACTAAAATTAACGTTTACAAGTTTGCATTGTCAACTGAATTTGAGTTGTAGATAATTTACGTTTCACACTGAATTATGAGTAGCTATAATCTGAAGCAGTAGTTCAAGTAGTATAAAATCCCACTGTATCCCATGGGCTCTTAATAGCCTGTAGTCATGATTGCATTTGAATAAATGTTAACAGTAGTTTATTTTTTTAGTACCTGTTTTTGTTATCTTCTGACTCACAATTTAAAGAAAGTAGACTGTTTTTCAGATATCTAAGATTTCACAGGTGGGGAGCTTATACACGGCTCTGGGTGTGGGGCCTAGAAGGAATTTATGGGTGTTAGTATGCAAATCCTTGAGGATTTGCGCTCCGATCAAATTTTCCAGAATGCTTTATTTATGCTGTGTCAAGCTCTGAGATTTGGTCTTTAGGGGGCCAGCAGTTGGAAAAGGCAGTGTGCCCCTGCAATCTGTCATTGTCCCCTGTCATTGTTTTGTTTTTTCTAAGGTATCAAGGACGGGGCAGAAAGGTAAGAGATAGAGAGATCCTCTGGCTAAGTCAGTTTCAAGATGGATGAGTTTTGTGAGTCATAAGTCAATATTAACATCCCGAGCTGTGCTTTCATGGATGAGTGATGGTGAGGCGCTGTAGCAGACAGAAAGTAAACACCCAGTGAGGCTTAAAAAATGTATCCCATTTCTGCTACTTTTTCATATGCTCTAGGTATTATCAATGGACAACATGTTGGCAGAAACGAATTCTGAGAGATTTATTCAAATAACAAAGATCGGGTTGTGATGGCTTGTGTTCTTTTTTTTATTATTTTATAGATCCACTTGTCTCACCCAATTCTTTATTATTTTAACTGCATTGCATTCTCAATGAGCCAATGGTATCGATCATCTGAGAAGAGATTTATTCAGAAATATGTGTGTGATATAGGGGAGGTTGAATTTTGGAAGCAGAGGTGTAGGAACCGGTGGGATTGGAGGGATGTGTACCCCCCCAAAATTTAATTTGGCTACATTCATTCCCTCCCAAAAATAAATCTTCACACTTATGTGATTAAGTTTTGTCCCCCAAATATTAAAGTCTCTCCTACACCCTTATTCTGAAGGCCGCCAACTCTGAGGTTCTCATCGGTTCATAGCATCTTTATGTCTCTCTCAGTGTTGATGATATTTACGTACATCTTTTTTTGTATTTATACCTTGGAATACATTTTTAATAGAATTTTTGTGCTTTTTGGTATCTTGCTAAACATTGACAGTACAAAAAGAAAATGATTATGCTATATGAATGAAAATGTTAATCAGTTTCAGGTGGCAGTTTCAGAATTTTTGTCAAACTCTGATATCTTTTACATATTGTATGTCAGAATGAAAATCTTGTTATTTGTCACATACAAAAATCATAAAGAATTTGATTTGGTGCAGGAGGTGACATGAGTATACAATCTGAACTAGAGGTCGACCGATATTGAATTTTACCGATACCGATAGCTAGGTTGGTCCGTACTTGCCGATAACCGATTAATTAA
>JAODKM010000001.1:23479187-23503575 GCA_026780845.1 Petrocephalus sullivani
AGATATGTTGGCTCTTGCACTGTATAAGGACAACGGACCGTTCTCAGCCGCTTCAGCTCTGACGCAACCCGGAAAAATTATCGGCGTGGATTTTTGCCGATAACCGATAGTTCAGGGAATCAACTATCGGTGCCGATTAATCGGCAAAACCGATACATCGGTCGACCTCTAATCTGAACATAAGGTCAAGACAAAAATACTGCAAACAGTAAATGAAGATAAAGATTAAAAGAGCGAGAATAAAAAAATGTGCTACATATTGTGTGCTATATATGAAATGTGCTATATATGTGCTATAAATAAATAAAATATAAATAAAACAAAAAAACAAACAAAAAATGTGAAACAAAAGATGTGGGGTACAAACATTTTGAGGTATGTGCAAATCAATCACTAGGAGTAAATAGTACAGTGGGTGTTGTGTGGGAAGGTCCCATAGGTGCCAGTGTGATTCTGTATAGTCTGTGTTTTTAACTGTCTTATTGTCTTTACCAATGTCGTCAAGGTTGTTGTCATATAAAATATAATTTATCATGTTTTCTAGTAAACTCTTAGGCTACTACCAACATGATGTCAGGTGGGGCATACTAGATGTTTGGGAAGCTACATGTGTAGTTGTTCTACATTTGATACGTTCTACTGTATTTTTAAAGCAGTACAGTAGCCAGCTCCGTCATTAGCCACTGCTGTACTTGGTGCCCATAGGTCTGCATAACCACCGTTTGCTCTTTCTTGTGCAGGCACTACCCGAAGCAGTCCTTCACCATTGTTACTGACACGCCTGAAAATCTGCGTCTGAAGCAGCAGAGTGAACTCCAGAGCCAGGTTGGTGTTCTTAGGCTGGGAACACACCGCCTGCGTGGTGTGTGTGCCATGTGTGTCGCGGATCCCTGTGTTTGTCCACACTGGAAATTAATTTAGACAGACAAAGGTTAAGAAGAAGTAGTAATAATAGTAATAATAATAATAGCAACAGCAATAGTAATAAATAAGAAATATATGGAAGAGCTGTCTCGATTACCTGATTATTAAAAAGCAACGACTAGTGGCCCATGCATGCTTGTATGACCAATCAGCACACAGCAAGAACTCAGTGTTTAAGTGAAATCCAGGTCCTATAAATTGAAATGGAAGTTTACAAATCCCGTCTTAGCTCATAGTGTACTTCCTGACATGGATTTGGTAGTAACCCTAACACAGAGAGAGAGAGAGAGAGCGCACCTGAAAGCTGTGCTCCACCTAATAATCTGCTAACTTATCAGCGTAATGGAGGCGTGATCCGTGAGGCGTGAGCCGTGCGTGAGACACACGTCTGATGCAGTGTGGCTGCTGTGACCGGTTCACATGGGTGCCAAAATAAAAATCAGCATGTTGCACAGCTGCGAAGGACACTGATGCTTATTATATCCCGCTCATAGTACTGGTCTCACAAAGTAGCAAGATGAGCTTCATCTCCGCCTACATAAACCCAGCACATCCTAGACTAGCACTGCTGAACTGCGGGGGATAGACAGAAATGTTTGAGACTGTTAATTGTGGTTGAAGAGCAGGTGGTGTAGTGGTTGACGCCTTATTGATTAAGGTAATGGCTTACTTCCATAAGGTTGTAGGGTCACGTCCTGGAAGAGGCTCTGATGTCTTCACATTTATCTTCACGTGCAGCTAATACATTCTGTAGGTTTGGGTCCTGGACCTTGTCCTCTCATCCTCTTGTTTTGTCTGGGACCCTGCTGGCAGCGAACCACATTTTGTTACTTCACACCATTATTCCATCTGCCAGCACCACCTCCACCCCAAACACCTTATGGGCAGGGAGGTCGCAGGAAGGTCATGAGCAGCGGGGCTATATAGTCAGTTCGCAAACCTTGTTGGCAGAACAACAGATACTCCACCTCTGCCAGTGCTTTTTAGTGCCTTGTTAATTTTACATTGAGAGATTTGCTTAGTTAGTGCAGGGTTGTAATAATAATACCAAGGTCGTAGATTTGGGGTGGGGTATAGCTTTTCAGGTTATAAATCTTTGTCTTACCCTCGAAGGTTATGGGTTCTAGTCTTGTGGTTGTCAGGATAATCATATCACTGTTAGGTACTTGGGCAAAATATCCAAAATGGCCTAAGGGTGTTGAAGTCTGACCCAGAAATGAGCGCTCATCTTTATAAACATGTTCTTGGAGAGCAAGATCGAGTATGTGAAAACCATCTATATTGCGTTTATTGTCAAAACCCGCGCATATAAAAACCAGACGCACGTATGCACTCACAAGCAGAAAACCCACCCCCTCTATTCCCCTCTGCATGTCTGCAAAACACTCACTTGCTTGCTGTTAAATTAGTCTCAAAACGTGAACCACACACCCGTATGTGCTAGCAAGCAGAATGCCCATGCTCTCTACGTGCTTGCATCTCGCTGGACCCTCTCTACGTGCTCACATTTGCACGAGCCTCACTCGGTCTTACAGGTTCAAGTTTGAGACTTTGGAGGAGGGTGCTGGGTTGCTGATTTCTCCACTTCTTTGACTGGTCACTTTGAATCCTGTGATTGGCTGTTTACTTTAGAAGAAGATCTTTAGTAGCCACGGTTAACTTCTCCAGGCTGGTGGTAAGGCTGTCCTCCTGGCATTGCAAGCAGTCTTTGCTTTTGTTTGCGAGACAGGCGTCATCCCAACTAACTGGAAAATGGGACTTGTCCCTATCTGGAAAGGGATGGGTGATCGCCTGGATTGCGGCAACTACAGGGAGTTAACACTGCTCTCAGTGACGGGTAAGGTCCTTGCTAGGGTCATCCTCAATAGGATCCGTGATCACTTGCTCGCCTACTAGCAACTGGAGCAGTATGGTTTTATGCCTAAGAAGTCTACTACCGACGATCTTGACTGATCTTGACTTTGCCGATAATGCTGTAATCTTCGTGGAGTCAAAGCTCAGATTAGGGCTCTCGAGAGACTGAATGAGAATTCTGAGTGTCTGGGCTATCAAGTGTCCTTGATAAAAACCAAGATCCAAGCCTTTAATGAACTTTTGGGCATAGCCATCAGCTGTGTGTCAGTCTGTGGAATGCATCATGAGGTTTACTTACCTTGACAGCGACATTCATGTCTCTGGTGACTTTTCCTATGAAGTCAATAGACGGATTGGGAGAGCATGGGGGGTGGTTGCTGGAAAGGGGTGTGTGGCATTCCTGTCTTTGTAAGAGGACAATGGTCCTAGTCTGTAGAGTCCCGATGGTCCCTGTTTTACTGTATGGCTGTGAGACATGGACGCTATCCAGTGACCTGAGACGAAGACTGGACTCCTTTGGTACTATGTCTCTTTGGAGAATCCTGGAGTACCACGGGTTTGACTTGTGTTGAACGAGTGGTGGCACAGGGAGTCCTGAATGAGAGCATCAGTAATGGCACTACGGCCATGTGGTGCGAATCCCTGTGGGTGATCCTGCTTGCAGGATCCTCATTGTTGAGCACCCGAGTAGCTGGACCAGGTCAAGGGGACCTGCCTGTAACACCTGGCTGTGGCACATAGGTGGCCTTTTCCGGAGGGTAGAACTGGACTGAAGGGCTGCTAATCGGGATTCCGGGGTGTTTGGTCGTGTGGCGGGTGTGGCAACACACTGTACCAGTGCATGGTCCCCAACTGGACCTGACATTCGATTTCCCCATAGGGATGAATATTAACACAGGGCTTATCGGTGTTATGTAGGTGTTTAGAGGTATCCCAGTAACCCAAGAAGCAGGAACATGATAAGTTTCTTCCCTCATCAGAATTTCTCAGGTGCATACTGTCCACAAGACTACTGGATGTATTCCGGATGTAAGGCCCATCTTTAGCCATTTGTGAGCAGTCTTCCTTATTTATTGATAAGGACAGATACCAGGATTCAAACCCATTTTAGCAGAAGAGCAGACCATTCACTCTGGTCCCCCCATCCCCTGAAAGCTGACGTTTTCACACGCAATTCACATCACACAACCAGAAATCACATCACATAAGTCAGAAATACTCTATGCCAGTGTTTTTTAGCCCAGTTCTTGCAGACTGCTAGACGGTTCACTTTTTTCTCCCTCCCACCTACCAGGTTTTAACTGTGGACTGTCTGAGGGTCCCAAAGGACTGGGTTGAGAAACACTACTCTATGGTGTTGATCCAGAATAAATAATGTGACCTCTCCTGTTAGACATTTTTGTGTTGTAATACATTTACTTTTAAGACAAATGATTCTGTACTTGTTGTGTGCAGTATCTTTGCAAGAATGTGGTGCATTTCAGAAGCACTTTGGACATACCACTTCATTCATTCTTTATTTGACATTTACTTATTTAGCAGATGCTTTTATCCAAGTGACATACAATTGCTAAGCAGGCATAGAGGAAATGTCCACTTTGGTTAAAATCTATAACAACATTTCTTAAATTAGTCCGATCATGTGATATCCCCCCCGATCGGCAAATTTTACCGACAGCACTTTCACCCTCACCATGATAGGTAAGTTTTACTACTTTTACTCCATGCTTTTATTTGGATATTGCTAATGTTCCATCATTTTTAATTTAATTTAATTAACTCCTTCTGCTTCAATTAGTAGCCTGAATGGCCCACATAGGGGACCCTTTACCCATGTCAGCCTAGGGGCCCGCAGAGAAGTTAGTCCGTTGTTGGTCCTAACCCACTGAGCCACACTCCAAACTTAAGTTTCTTTCTGTAAACTTCACTGCAATGTTGAATCCACTCTTTTAGGTTTCAGAGGAACTAACCCATTCAGGGTTAAGGTCAGGTACGTGTAGGATACACTTCTTCTTATTCCTCTATTTAGCTCCAGTCTGAGGACAGCAGAGCCATGCTGATGCTGTCATTTAGGCTCGGAGTGGCTAATCCGACAGAGTTGACAGAACTCTGCAGAGGTCCTTCTGGGTGATGCATCACCAGGCGGCCCTGTCAGAGCTCTGGAATTTAGACAAATACTATCATTAGGGTCCCAGACATCCTCCCCCAAGTCCACGTTGCCACAAAGCTGACGCATCCCTCTACCGGCCGTTTGCCAGATTGTCTCCTGTGTGAAAGGGAAATGATTGCAAGCTCATCTGATTCGGTCAAAGTGACTAGCAGCATCCTATTGCAAGCCCAGGGGCGGGGCTGGTGGTATGGCTTAGCAGATTAAGACTCTGTGATCAGATGGTTGTAGGTTAAAAAGCCGAGCGGCAGCACACTGAAGCCACTGCTGGACCCCTGAGCAGGGCAAGTTTATATCGCTGCAGCTGAGAGGAGGGGTTTATCATGAGGGGTAAGAGGGATTTATAACGAGGGTTAGGATATCAAATGATAACAGGCCCCTCATTATTAACCCCTCCTACATTGCTCCGCCTATTTGACATTGCTCCTCCCACTTGACATTCGGCTCCTGGCTGATATGTATACCTTGTGAGCAAGGCCCTAATTCCTCTAGCTGATCCTATACTATGAGCCCCCAACAAGCTTGCTCTTACCTGACTTTGTGCCTCATGGGGTGTAAGATGGGACAGTTTCTTAACTGGGATGGATAAAGCATGACTTGTATCTTGTAGCGGGATTTCTTGCTTGATTTAAGGTAGTTCATTTAAAGAGAGGTACCTTAAATCAGAAAAGTTATTTGGCTGAATAAAAAATCTGGTTTCATGATACAAACCCCATGCTAGCAGTCTGTGTTCTTAACAGTCTCACTAACTTTAGTCATGTGATGGGGCTCAATATTATATAAAGGTATCATAGTGTCTAGTAGGCTACTTCTCCTATGTTGGCTGTGTGTTGGCTTGAAGGAGTTTACCATCTAGCAGTTTTGTTTGTAAATTTGATTGATTGACTGAACCTGCTGCTAAGAATCATATATAAGATGTGATTATTAAAAAGCAAAGCCCTTAGCCATTTTAGGGAACTTTTAGGGATACCTTAGATAAATAGTGATGTAGTAAATTGTCTTATTATGAATCAGGTCATAGTTGATAAGATGCAATTTGCCCGTGAATGCCGAACTTCCATTAGCACAATGGACTGGAACCAGAAGTAATGAGAATTAATGTTGTCTCACTTTTCACATAATATCACAAGGAAAACTAACAGCTTTTTTATGTCGGAATTTCTACTGATGAAGGAGAACCCTGTCAACTTGTAGAAATAAAATACTTTAAATATATTTTAAATGGTTTATTATCTGTTTGGTCTCCAAACTTGCAAATATATCTGGAGCAATAGCAAAAGAATTTGGAGTATCATTGGAGATGACCTATATGCGCTTGTGGAAATTGGTTATTGTTTAGCTCCAGTGAGCCATGACTGACTGCTCTGTCTATTGCCAGTTTTTGTCTGTTTTTGTCTGTTTTGTAAGCCTTTCCTAGGGAGGGAAGGGTATTTATTATTGGCTCAACCATGACACATATCATGCCTTGCCAAACATCTACTTGCCCAGGTGTACATATTGCAATAAAATGTTCCCTTATTTTGTATTTAGAGAAGCCTTATTTAAGTAAATTCTGATTAAACACTCATATTATCTTCTTACAGCACCCTTTACTGTGTACTGTGCCCTGTATTCAGAGTGCATGAATTATTTTGTATTTAGGGAAGTTTTATTTAAGTATATTCTGATTAAAAACTCATATTATCTTCTTACGGCACCCTTTACTGTGTACTGTGCCCTGTATTCAGAGTGCATGAATTTTTATAGTCAATGAACAGAGATGCCAAGTTACTGTATTGCTGTATTTAATTGATGTATTGCAGCTTTAATTCTGCCCACAGTTTCAGGTGGATTAGCTGAAAGTTTTTGGCTGTTTATTTACATTTTCATGCCAAAAATCCCCAAATAAAAAGCAATTTTTTTCTAATTAATTAATCTGACTGACACACACCTGAGGGTTATGTGAAAATCATCACCAGCATGGATTGAACTGCTCAGCTGTCGTCATGGCAATCCATGTGACCTAGGGATTGTTTCAGACAACCATGATGATAAAGTTTATTGACCCCTGCTGGTCAAAAAGGATTTGATAATTACTGTTCCGCTCCTTGTATAAATCCGATATACCATAAGTTCAAGCACAGAGCACTGGAATCTTTAATTATTGTGTAACAGTACTTATACATCTGGAGTAGTACATCGAATGCCCTGCCATCCTAATAATAGCTCTGAATAAAGGCCTTTATGGCATGAAGGTGCACATCCCTGCCATACTTACCGATGGCTCATTGAAGGTGCAATTAAAGGAAAGCAGAGAAAAGGAAGTACTTAAAGCTTATTTTAAAAGTAACCATGGTAACTGAGAGAACCGGGCAGGCCTAGTGTATTGATTTTAGTTGAATTTGGCAACTCAGTTTTCTTAACCACTTTGCCACCTAGTGGTCCACCTTGCAGTTTCTTTTGCACTTTATCAAAACATTTGTAGGAGCTTTATACTTTTGTCTATTTTAAGCAATCAGCATCTTTTCAAAAATAAATGACCAAACTTCACACAGAATTGTTGAATTCTGGGGATACTTCTACAAGACATAACAAAGTTGAGATATATATCATTCAGTTTTCTCGATGAAAGAATGTATAGATTTTGATTTCAACCATTTTGAAGTTTGAGTCAATGCATTAATAGTGTACAAACTTGGGTTTGAACAACAGTCTACAGTTTGACTATAGATGCTTTTTTGGTACTATTGATTGATTAGTAAGAATAGTTAGATTTGTTGCGGAGAGAATATTGCAGTGTATATAATACTGTACAGTCTGCTGTAGTGGTTGAGGGGGGGTCCCAGTACAGCACCGCTGCTTCCTTTGTTCAAGATAAAAAAACATTCTGAAACATGTTTGTTGTTTTCGTGTCCCTTTCAGGTGAAATACAAGAAAGACTTCGAGGAGAGCAAAGGCAGAGGCTTCAGCATCGTCTGCGACACGCCAGAGCTGCAGAGACTGCGCAAGAGCCAGGAGCAGATCAGTAATGTATGCGGGGGCTGTGGGGACCCGGGGAAGATGGGATGCCGGCGACTGTGCTCGGCCCCGTGAGCGGGTGTGCGTGTGCATGTGTGCGGGTAAAGGTGCATTTGGTCAAAGAGGGAGAAAGACAGAACATGCTGAGGGAAGCCTGGCCATGCGCCCCCGGGGTGCAGTGTTTCTACCTTTCTGTTTATGTGGTTGCGTCCGTCCGTCCGTCCGTCCGTCTGTCCCCTTTTGGTTCCTGTTTTTCCTCCCCTTTCCCTGCCTGTCTCTCAGTCATAAATGCCACTAATAACCTCAGAAGGAAGTGTCTCCTCAGTCATATGGGCCTGGCCCCAGTCGTCCCGTCCAGGTGAGAGCTCTTCCAGGCTTTCTCCAACTTCATTCGCGCTTCACGAAATGCCCCGTCGCTTCTCCTGAGACAAGCGGCAGCTTCGGATTCCCGGGCACGGAGTGGAGCCATGCACCGTTTCTGTGGCTGCTGTCCCAGGTGGGTACATAGACAGCTGGGGGAGGGGGAGGCGGCTTTACCCTGATATGTCGGTTCATTCCCCCGGAGGTCAGGTGGGGGCACAGCCATCATGCACAGCAGTCCACTATATCAGCCAAACCCCCACCTGACTGAACCGGAGGGACTGTAATTAACTCAGAGATAATTAGGTGATGCGGAAGAATCAGTTTTCCTTCTCATTCACTGACTGATGAGTGTAGAACTCGGTCAGTCGTGTCGGTGTCGCCAACTGTGGGGATCCGGGCATGCGGGTGGTACTGGATTTATTTACAGCACTACAGCACACTAATTGGTCCACATGTTTAACAACTCAAATGTGGTCCCTTTCCATCTTAACCTGGGATCCGGTGCCAACTGAAATTGCTATATGCATAGTGTACAGGCACTCCTCACTTAACGACCTATGTGTCTGCAGTCTCGTTCCCGTTCTCGTAGCATTCTGTAATATTCTGTAATATGTAAGAGTTGCACAAATTAAAATAAAGTTATCAGGTTGGAATTTCCTTTCAACCTTTTCCGTACACAGAATAAATTAAAACAATTACCCATATATACAGAATGCAAACCTCAGTAACGCATAATAGAGTTGATGTCCTCTATTATGTTTATTACAGTATACAGTACATATAAACATTTATAAATATACTAAAAATGTTATCAATGGTGCATAGATGGCTGACACAAACCCACTACCAGTACAGTATGCTTGAAATATCAGTAAGGGTTATTGACCAATTGACTTAACTACCTAGTTACTTAACTACCTGTTACCTAGTTACTTAACTACCTGTAGGAACTCTGTCATTAAGTGAGGAGTGTCTGTACTTTTAGGACAAATAATTCAGTGGTATTCTAAATGTGGTAAATTTGGTATTTTTAGATTTGGTTTATTTAGATGTAGTATTTACAGTTTTTATTGATTGTTTTGGCACATTTCATGAAGCATACTTAACATTCTCATGACTATAAGCATTTCTCAAAACAGTTCATGCATATAGCAGAACACTATGCTTGAGCCGTAAAAGCCTGTAACTTACCCAAAACATTTAACTCATGTCTCAAAAGCAAATAATTCTATCTATGTATTAGCCAGTGCCACCAAAATGAAAAGCATAATCTGCACCATTTTAACCATAAGAGCCAAAATGTTTAGATATATTATCAGTATGTCAGTGTAGGTATGTTCCTGAGATCCGCAATTCTGAAGGATAGTCGGTTCCCATTCTCTCATTGTCACTGACTGATCATTTTTCATTAGCAAACTGATACTTATTCATGTCAGAGACACCAGTTTCACCATTACAAGGCTCTGCTCTACAGTATGTAAAATATGTATTTACTGCAAGAAAAAGCACTCGCATGCACATGTAACTTCTTCAGTTCTCAAGACACAGTACAACAGCAAACAAAATAGACACACAGCACTGCATAACACAGCAACAGCAAAATGGCAATACAAGAACAACAAAATCATGTATTGTGGGAACAAAAAACACAAAAATGCAGTATCACTGCAATTTATGGAATGTATTTTCTATTTTTTTTTAAGCTTGGTTAATTGTTTTGCATGTGATGACTAACACAATGATCATATACATATATAGTTTTGGGTGTAAAATTATTATATTGGGAAACTACAATTACTACTACATCATTTTAATAATATAGAACATCTCCATGTGGCCCAGCAGTATTTGCCAACCAGTCAAATCGGTGATGTAGCATGACGCATGGTGATTTGTAGTCCATATGTAGTTCAAATAAATACTGTTTTGTATAATAGGAGGGAAAATATAATGGAAGTGAGATCGATGATAAAACACGTTTAAAAATCTGTGATATTTACCCATAGTTTTAGTTTTCAGTGTTTAAAGTGTTTCCAAGAATCCCCAGTGGTCTACTTTGGTGTTCCCGCTGATTAGCCGGGAGGGAACCTCAGCCTTAGACATTAGCCACAAAGTAGCTTCTCGTTTAATCTACTCTGTGTATCAATTTGGTCTGACAGCACCCTGTAATCTCCAACTCTGCCATCGCAGGGTGTGTGCGACATTTCAGGAAAAGCACGGGTGGCTCTATATACAATGTTACCCACCAGCACTTAAAGCCAATATGCAGCTCTATTTTAAGCAACGGCAC
Organism: Petrocephalus sullivani; assembly: GCA_026780845.1. NCBI lineage: Eukaryota > Metazoa > Chordata > Actinopteri > Osteoglossiformes > Mormyridae > Petrocephalus > Petrocephalus sullivani. Next base: position 23,489,783 of record JAODKM010000001.1, read on the forward strand.
ATTTGAAATGTATACTGCTGTTTTCCCGGGGGCCCCTTATCTACAACCTCTAATTGGGAGAAATGAGAATGACGTACTGGAACAGTTGTTATTGAGTTTGCTGTATGTTGATGTCAGTGTTGTCCATCTTACATGCCTGTATTTATACTCCACTACCGCGCCTGGTAATCAACCAATATTTCTAACCGACCACTGATACAAAGTCAAAAGTCAAAGTATCTTTCGTCGTCAGCTTCATTTATTTGATGCATGAAGTCATACGCTGAGATGAAATATTGTTCTTTATGGTAGAAGTACAATATAAATACTGAGACATAATCTGTACTGGGAATGTGGCTGGTTACCCGGCACAAAGGTTACCTGGAAACACGTTTTTGTTTTTTTACCATTGCCAGCTAACTGTTGGCTAATAAGAATCAATGTTTCTGCTGTTTTTGTTTCTGTTGTAAAGTTTGACATGGCATACTTGATGGTGGATTCTCTGTCTTTCCTTCAGCCCCGACTCATGGGGTCCTGTCTTCTGGGATACTGAGGTTGATCACTAGATTTCTGTATTGACCGCTGGGATATTAAGAATGAATGATTACTGATTTGAGGATTGACTTTGTAATAAAGTTGAAGGTTTTCTGGAATAGCTTGTTTTATGTATTATGTATTATATCCAGCTGTATGGTATTTTATAGTATATCACAACCCTGTCAGAATCAAGAATTTCCTTGGCATTACATGTAGGCATTCCCCGAGTTAAGAATGGCCGATATATAGACAACTCGTACTTACGAATATTTTTGGATTAATTGGATTAATTGGATAAATTTTTGGATTAAATAAAATAGTTTGTAATAATGCACAAACTACTTTGTGACGCTCATGAAAATGTTGTGTGGCTTCAGCAGTTTGTCATGTTAGGGTAGAGTACCGTACTGTGTATAGTTACTTTTATTATTATTATTTATTTATTGCTATTATGATTATTATATTATTATTATTATTATTATTATATATTTTTCCAAACCTGAAATAAAATACGTACAATGCCTGTATAGTGTCTGTAAAACTTATGGAGTATCAGAAATAGTATCCCTGGATCTGACTCAGCAGAGTGTAATTTAGGAAGCGTTACTGTCACTCTGCGCTTAGCCTTGTTTATTTGGAAAGGGCACTTTCTCACAGTCTGTGTTCTTTTATCCGTATTTCTGCATAGTGTCATGTTGGATACGATCTACTCTTCTCTCTTCTTTTCAATTAAATGGTTGAGTGGGCAAAGCGGACAGATGGCTGGCCTGTTTAGCCAGCATCTGATACCCCACTGAGGCCTAATACAGATCCTTTGGCACGTACATCATTCTACGGGTAATACGGGCAAGATCACCTTCTCCTGCGGCCCAGGAGTGCACCCAAAACTGTCTGCTTGAAATGGCTCTTGTACAACGATCAATGAATTATGTGATGAATTATAAAAAAAAATCCTGAAGCCTAATTACTTTTCTGAAACACAATTCTGAATTTAATCGTGAACAGGACCGAAACATGCAGGTTTTATGTTTTTTTTGGAGGCCCAGATTGCCTGGGGTTATGTTGCGAAGTCATATTGACATTAGGGCACTGTGCCTGTGATCAGTAGGTCGCTGGGACAAATCCCACAGTTGGTGGAATGACTTCACCACTGGGCACCTGAACAAGGCCCTCAGCCCCCAATTACTCCAGGGACTGTCTGCTCACTAGAAAATGTATGAAGTTAATGAATGGGTCCAAGTACAGTGTAACACCTTGGGGTCTGTCCCTGTTCATGGTCAAAGAAAGGACAACTCAGGCTTATCTGAATATTAGGAGTGTGTGAACGTGCTCATCACCTGACTTCACCCTTCCCTGAGACCTTCACCCCACTCTACTTTTTGATTCATTATTCATTATGAAGGCACTCATTCTGTCTTGCAAAGAATCACACAACATTCCAGCAGATGCTTTGAACGGGGGACTACCGGAGCCTATAACCATACTTTTCAGCAGGCACTATTTATAGATATCTCGCAGGAAGTAAGAATGGATGTTATTAGGAGCTGCATTACGACAATTTTTTAAAAAGTTTTCTTTATCAAAATCTCCTGGGTTTCGGTTGTTTGGAAAAATCTTGGTTGCAGTTCAGTGTTTTCGTTTTTTTCTGACTTTACTGCTTCCATTTATTTTTCTCTTTGTACTGCATGTTGAAAACACGTACGTACCACATGCTTAATTCAAAGTGCTACTGCTTTGTGGAAAAAAGGGTTAAGTGACAGAGAAAATTGAAGTCTGCTGCTCGGCTGACAGGAGAGTAAATAGAGGCTTTGCTACTAAGGACTCATATGGCCTGAGCTTTAATGAAACACACGCGGGGGGGGAGGGTGTCGCTACTCTCTGTGCACAGCCATGCCACATGTCCCACTGCACCGTGGATCGGCTCTAGCGTGAAAGGAGACCCTGTGACTGCCTGGGCATGCCTGGCCACAGGAGAGATGTCAACATCATCCTTATCTGGTTAATCATATGTATTTTCCTAAGATAACCCAGGCGATATTTTCATCGAAAGTGACGTTTTTAGATTATAGTTGTATGATTCGATCATTTAAGTATCAGAATCAGGTTTATTTTGCAGATGGATGGGCAGGCTGGCAGGCCTTCTTTATTAAAAGTGAGATGTAAAACTGTGGTCATGCTCAAAGCCAAAGTCCATCAATGAGTCAGTTGTTTGTGCAGGAATGCCGGTTAATGAAATAGCACTGTGTTAATTAAGTTCAGAGTGGCTTTCAATTTTCTCTGCTTCATTTATTGATGGGAGCGGTTCACATTTCATCGTAGGTCCACGACCCCTCAATGGCGGAGTGCTTGTGTTACTCCTGAAGCGTAGGGCCAGTCTGTTTATTTGCACTTCTCTTCTGCAGCACTGGGAGCCTCTTGACTCTTTCAATATGGCTGTCTCCTTTTTGTGGCACTTTGAATAGATGAATGCAATGCAATGATGTGGATCGGGAGGAGGTACCTCTCATCTGTCACCTCCAGGGCCAGCGGTTTGGAGCCCTCCCATGGTTTCTGTGACGTTTGAATGTTCTCTGTGCGTTTTGTGCTGGTTTTCACCAGGTACTCTTCATTCCTCCCATGATCCACACACCTACAGACAAGTGAATTGTGGTCTCCTCATTGTGTACCGTGTGTGAGCCCTGGAAGAGGTGAGGGCTAGTGCTGTCTGCTGTATTTTTATAGTTACTGTGGCATGAATGAGCACAATAAACACATAGCAAAAGACTGCCTGAAACGTGCATCAGTAAAATATATTTACAAATGGTGTGTTTTTTGTTATTATGAAAAATCGTTTACATTTAGCTTGATTATATAACTGACGTTTTATTATGGTTTAGCCGATATGTAACTGACATTACGTTAGCAATATATATTTAGTTTGTTAGCGACATGTCTTATTTATTGGAACATTATATTTAGCTAGATAAGAATAGTTTCACTGACGTGACTCAGGGTCGGCAGCGTGATTTCCCCATCGGGACCTTGAGCAACCCACAGTTGACCCCACTTGTTCGAAAATAAAGGACGGGATAAAAGCGTCTGCTAAATAAATTAAAATGTAATGAACTAATCATTGTGTATATGTTGTAATAGACTGGCATTGTCTATCTGAGTTTAGGAAGAGGCATGCTTTATGGTATTCATACAGCTTGAATTCCTCGTATATTATTACATCTTGTTAAATGGTCTTCAAAACCATCTATTTTGAAATATTTTGCAACAGCAGTATCTTGTTTGCATATTAATTCTTCATGATGCGTTTGAAGGTCTCCGGAATTCTCTGGAAGCCATCACAGATCCCTCTTCCCTTAACACCGTTAAATTGACTGCTAATTAACTAAATTAGAGTAATTCAGCGGAACATGGTTGTGAAGATCATCGTGCCCCTGGGTCCAGCAGCAGCAGGGCCGCCTCTAGAGGGCTGCACATGTCGAATTTAGTTAATTAGCAGATAAGGTAGAGGTGCCAGGACGTCCCTGCATCACCTTGCAGAGGAACTCAGAGAATGCTATTAGATATTTGCATTGTCAAGTTCTTGAGGAGGATAGCAAAGTACGTTAATAGAACATTAACAGAACACAGGTTTTTTACATCTCACGTCTAACCACAACTGGAAACTAGTAAGGAACTAGCAAAAGTAAGCTTCTCCTCCCACAAAGGCTGAAGAGTTATGGAATATACTTCCTACTGATGAAGTAAAGCCTTTCGCAGATGGGAGAGGTGTGTCACTCAGAGATCAATGCGTGTGTCTGCTGTGGGGTTCTGGTCCCATGGCCAGTTGTGTAATCATTGTTCCACCTTTGAGCAAAACCCTTAAACCATCTGTTCCAGGGACCGACCCTGCTCTCTGACCCTAAGCTTTGTTCACATATCTCTTTGGACAAAAGATTCTGCTAAGTAATTAAATGTGGATAATACTTCACTGGCACTTAAAGATAACAATCTAGAGTAGAATGGATGGATTCCTCTTGTTTCTGATGTTTCATATGCTCTGAAACCAGGAAATTCAGCTAGGTTTGCCCCCTTGGGTTTGGCACTGGCAGCAGTAAGACCCAGCAGCCACTTCCCAAAGTGTATCTCCAGTGTCTGTCCTGTGCCACACTCCAGCATGGGGAGGAACGCTGGCAGCAGTAAGACCCAGCAGCCACTTCCCAAAGCGTATCTCCAGTGTCTGTCCCGGGCCACACTCCAGCGTGGGGAGGAACGCAAGCAAACGACCCCGTCCCTGTCGCCCTAGTTGGATTAAGTTAGTTCCCCCCCATCTCCTTAAGCTGCTGCTGCTGACGCACAGAATGTAAGAAGCTTGTGATATTATTTATCATGGCAGGGGGGTGTGTCTACTTAAAGGCCATTATCACTATATTATGACATCATGATTGTGACTATGATGTCATAAGAAACTACATAAGTGGTCAGTATTCCATTAATGTCCTCCATGTTGGAAATCTATATGTAAAAATTTGATGACAAGGATCATATCTGTGTGTTTCAAGTGGAAAGATGTGCGAGTCTTGGAAGAAACACAAGACTTTGACGGTGAAAAGGCCTTATTTATTGTTAAAGACCTTGACAGGAAAGAGATATGGGTTACCATTTTTGGGGTCACCAGTTCTCAGACCAGTTAACAGTGCTTGATAACCAGTTTGTAGTTTCCCATTGTATAGATATTGTTTATAATATCCTGTGGTTTGTTCATAAACTTTAGAAAATTGATGAACATTAAGGGGGCGTTTTAATGTTTAACTGGACCTTTTTGTTTTTAATAAATACAATTGGACTCATGTGATCAGCTTTAAAAATTTTGAAATGAGTGTTCTTACCAAACTTGACACAATCGTTTGTGCTGACTGTGAAAAACATCTGTCATTTTTACGGGTCATTTTAGTTTTTGTTTTAAAATGCAGTCAGAAAGTCTTGCTTTCAAATAAATATAATTTGACCTTGCTCGATATTGTAAGTAGGCAGTCTGAAGAATTACTGTGCATGCAGGGTATGTTGTATAGTACACAGTCTCATTCTGCATAACAATAGGATACATAAAGATAACTATATGAGTGTAAAATCATTAGACATGTTGGACACATTCCTTCCTCTACGGTACATCAGCTGTGAGTCCTTCTCCCCGCCCCCCCACTCCCCCACCCTGACATCGCCTTTCACATTCATCCATAAAAAAATTGCTCAGATAAAAAGCCAAGTGGGACCTAAATTGGGAAGACAGACCCGATAGCAATGACATATCTCTGACAAGTAGGTCCGGCATTGTGTTCTGGGGTGGTGGCTCACTGGACTGGGAAGTGTCTAGGAACAACTGAACTCCTGAGCCAGACTTATTCCAGTTTTTATTTTATTTTTCCTCAGTTGCATTTTCCTTAAATGGAAAATATGAGTGATTCTCCAGTGGTGGATGGACACCTGGAGAAGAATAACACTGAGGTAAGGATGCCATCTCATCATCCAATGATTTTCAGTTGACCTTGACTTACAGTGGGCTGAAAGCTCAAGGTTCCTGTGTTCTTCACAGAGCCCTGGTAAAGCTGTCGTGCAGGATCCCAAGGTGGAGTTCGCCAGGAGGTGCAGCCTGATCTTAGGCGACGTAAGTATAGATGTTTGCCTTTCCTCCAGCAGCCAGTGTGAAGTCAGCTGTACCAGATGTGGACCCAAAAACATCCCTGCTTGATTTAAGTTGTAGAAGACGTCTGATTAATTGCATGGTCCTTTGCTATTAGTCTGGTTTGTGGGCAGTAGAGGACTGCTGTAGTTTCTGGCAGCTCCCGGGAGAAAGAGAAAGGTTAGCTTGTTTGTCCATTATAAAAACAAAGCAGCAATTGGTTCGAAATCAGACAAGGTGTAGAAATGGGTAAACAAAAGTAAATTGTGCCCTGAATAATGTGTAATTAAAGATCTGACTGCTTGTAGCACATGTGATCTTGACTTCCAATCTAATTTTTCTGGAAAGATTTTATAAGAAGCGTTAATCAACTGATTAGATCTTCACCTTCATATGTACGGTGACTTAATTTCCTGAAAGCAGACCGTATTAACGTTCTTCAGTGGCTCTACTCTGCGATAAGAGGCTCGAGAATAAGGTGACCTTCCTTTGTTCCTTACTCTGACGTGCACACTAAGTATAGATGTTGCTACTCGTGCTGGGCTGTAATTCAGGTTCCTGATTCGATGTCCTGACTTTCATGAATAGAGAGCAAAGGTCAAATGCAGCTCAGCGAACAGAAGCTGCAGTTACTGGGGAATGCCAAATGAATTTACAACTCACATGCCAATATATCTGCAACTCTGCAGGACTTCTATTTCAGGTTAAATTTGAGGAATCGTTCTCTCTTGATAGCTGGACCAGGCAGGGTTTATATCCACCATTCTAGGCTCCTGGCACTAGAGGGAAGCTCGAGCGGAACAGAATGTATTAGTAACAGCCCTGCTTGGCATGAAAAAGAAAGCCTGAATCTGGAAGAGTGCCTGTTTTCATTCCTACTGCTCATAATTAAACAATTAGTGCAGACTAGAGGTACTTTAATTACAATCCGCCTGTGTTTTTGCCTACTCCAGGCATGTCTGAAATTGTGCACTAATTACTGCTCTCATTTTTTTGAAGTTTAAATTTGGTGGTCTGGTATATTTTAATGGAAGTCTTAGATCCTCAGATCTTTTGAATACATTATAAATTATAGATTGTACATTTGCATTTTCAGATTTTGGCACTATATGGACTTGAGGTTATGTTTTGTTTTAGCAGCATTTTCCTTAGATTATTTAGTTTCACGTTAAATAGTGTATACAGGACATATAAAAATAAAAGTGCACGAATATCGATGAAAATTGAGCAATTCAGAGCAATTCATTTTGAGAATTTACTCAATTGCAACGTTTTTTATAATATCCTGACATCCATGACTGGTTTCAGTACTTGCTATGGATATGGTTATTCCCTGATACAGCCTTGGCTGATCATAGAGAGTAGGCATAGAGATGTGTGACCTACTTCATACACTCCATCTGTCTGACATCAGGTGAACAGGAACAGTAAGTGGGTCTAAGCAGCAGCGACGATCTCGGGTTTCAGCATATTATGGGGTCGTGTTCCTCTCCAGCCTGAGCTGTGGAGTCAATAAGGCACAGAAACGGGTGCAGGTATCAAAAAGAGAAACCAGAGTAGGGGGGAGTGTGAGATCTGGTGTCCTGGTGCTGGGCTGCTAATATCCAGCAGTATAAAACCAGCAGTGGCGAGCCCTGGTCTGTAGATGGTCAGTGGCGGTGTTTGCTACCACTCAAAGCATGCATGTGGGAGGGCCCCTGAAGATTGGGTCGCCCTCTTGGCCACAAGATGTCACTGCACTAAATATTAAACAAGTGCATTCCTAATGCTACGATCACACCGCGAGCGTCAAAGACACCAGCGGTTGCTCTTGCCGCCTTGAACACAGCACTAGCCAATGCCAGAGACGCTCTCTGACGGCACGGAGTGGGCGGGGACAAGGTCGCTCAGAATGCGAGATAAAGCGGCCACAAAGCAAACAAACATGTAGCTTATATCTTTGTGCCGACTGCTGATGGGATATTTGTGAAAGGACATGATATGATGTTAAGGCAAATGCTACTGTTATAAATAAATAACGTTAAAGTTATCGATAATTCACAGTTTTAAATGCTATAGCGCCAAAATTAATATGTGATTTGCTTTCCTATCACGAAAACATATTTTTGTCTATGCCTCATTTTAATTTATGTCTCTCACACGCAAACAGCGACGTCAAAAATAGTTTAATAAAATACTATATCTTTGTATTGAAAGTTCCTTTTTAACATAAACATGCAAGTCAATATGGGTTTTTTAAATGCATAGATTTATGTCACGGGCATTTTTTACTGTGTCTTTTTACTGTGTCTCACAGTGTATAGCCCAGTGGCATTCCATACACTTTCTGTCATATTGTGCGTAGGAACTGTTGGGTTGGAACAAAAGTTTACACGCTTATGTTCTGCGGCACTCTCTTTAGCGGAGCATCTCTACATTCCCATTGGTTGCCGCCCAACTGCATCATAGCTCATTACCATAAAGTTGACTGGGATTCAACTTCTGTTTGATGCTCTTGCCGCCCAGATTCATTCTATATGGGACGCTCCCTCCCATATAGAATGAATGAATCGCTTTGACGCTCTCGCCGCTCACGGTGTGAATGTAGCATAATTTATTTATTGCTGAGGCGACATATTCTGCTAAACAGCTAGCTATGATCTTCTGAATAGTCACTCGCTGTTTATTTATTTTTTTAAATATTTGAGTGGGGCAGGGGCCCCCAACGTGACCTGCCCCTGTAGTGGGATATATGATAAGCTGGCTTGTACCTCATTTCCTCAGAAATGTATTATGAGCAGATCTAAGCTCATCTGTTGCTCCAGATGTAGCTTACTGGCTAGCAGAGAGGTCGTCCAAAAAGCCTGCGTGGCCCTCCTTGGATGATGGTCCCCTACCAGAGCATCATTGTCTCTTTGCAGTCAAAGCCGCTTTTGTTTCACCATCAGGAAGAAAGGCGATGTGAACGAACACCTCTGTGTGCTTCTTTATGTTCAGTTAATAGGCCCAGTGGGTTGCCAGAATTAGAAAGAACACATCAGGGGTCCTGTCAGGCACATGCTGCCGCTGATGAGGGAATCACCTGGCAACCACAGGCTTTTTGGGGAACCTGTCCTGTTGCCTGGACTTTTCATACATTAAGTTTTTTTGCAGAGCCCAGAGAGATTATGGCATATAAGACTGATTGCAGAAAACAATGCTGCACCACTGGGACAAAAACAGTTCTGGAGTTTTCAAAATGTGTTTGCCTTCATTAGCAGAGTAAGCCTCTGATCCCAGCTATTTGACAGGATTTCTACAAAACTTTTCCAGCCTAGAGAGAATCATTCTCTAATCTGTTGTTCTTTTCTGCCGTTGAACAAGTCCCCTGTCTTTTTACGCTTTCCTTGTTTTCAGTAATTGCTTCGCCCCCAAAAATATAATGGCAGACGAGTCAGTAGACATGTTTATACAGCTAAATACTTCATCACGATGCAGCTATTATTATTCACTTAGTTATGACCTAATTTGCTTCTGTTTGTTCAGCTGCACCGAAGAGTGGAAAAGTGAACTTCACAGAATATATTTAGTTTATAACACAAAAGAAGGTCCTTAGTTAGAGGAGATTTTCATAGACTGTTTTAGCATGGTGTCATGCACCGGAATACCATCCAGGCTGTGTCCCACCCTGTGATGCTAAATGAGATTGTGGCCCCATACTGGATATGTGGTTGGAAGATGGAAGGACAGATGTTTTTGTAAAGGGAGCTTATTCAAAGCCTTAATGTCTTAGCCATAAAGTCAGGTCTTTTTTCAGGAAGGCTGTCTACTGTCAGTTTTTCGAACACATGAAACAGGTGTTTTCAGGACCAGTCAAAACGCAGAATTGCTGGTTTGAGACACCGTACTCTGTAGTACTATTGATCAGGGTGTTACCTCAGCTGCTTCAGTAATAGTTTATATATGAAGCTGCAACTCAGTTTTGACAATGTCTGACCAATAAATCAATAGTGAGTATGTCATTAACCCTTAAAATCCAATCAATTTTTGAGCATTTTTTCTATCCCTTTGGTTTTAGGCTTATTCTATCGTATGTACTTTACACATATACTTTATGTTTCTGTTTTCAGGACATTCTGGGCTACTCTGATATGTCATAGTTTGATGTGTAAATACTAGACACACATAGTCTTCATATCATCCTTTTTATGAGGAAAAACTACTTGTGGCTATTGAATTTTCTTAATTTTTACTACAAATAGGCACTACTAATATAATCTTATAAATGTTGGGATTATAGTCCCTATGATTTGGGAATGCAGAGTTTTCATTAGGGACACACACACACATACTGTATATGGACGATGTTGGATATTAAATTTAATATTGCATGTTATGCACATGCAGTCCTTACATCGCTAGTGAGTTACATTAAGATCAGACTTTTTCTTACTTTACGGATATTATGGAGGGCGCAAGGGGTTAATGTTTTGGTAAAACATTTTTACTTCGGCATAAGGAAAAAGCTTAGCTTTGCAATTTTATTGATTATTCCTTGCATAGATTATATCCAATATATATATTTTTAATCAGTTTAAAGTTTACCTCGCTGATTTTGCTTGAGCGCTGCATGCGTTCTCCGAGATGATCATAATCATTCTTACCCTTGCAATTTAAATCACTCCTAGACAGGTTTGTGAGAAATTTATGTTAACTAATTCTTTAATTATATGTTAACTAACTTATAAATACCCCAATATTTATTACACCAAAATCAAATTCTCAATACCATGTGGCACTAGTATATTACATAAAATACTTTTTGAAATTTCTTGTTATACCATCCAGATCTGATTTCTGATTTCAAGAATTTATATTTGAACTAGTTAGAATTGAATTTGTGATATCCTCTAAAAACAAATTAAAGCTAAAACGGCTTGCCATACTCAAACCTTGTTATAGTATCCCCTCCTGAACACATTTCAGCTGCAAAGTGATTCCAGAACTTTACGTATCTAGTGAAGCTGAAACCGACCTGAGACAAACATTTTACATTAATTTATACTGCACTTTGCTATATTTTTATAAAAATTTCTCATTTTTATAATGAATTGTGTGATTTGACCTCATCTGTCATGCCTTTAATTATTCTGACATTTAATTTTAATATTGTGAGTAGTAGTACCTTGCTGTTTTAAAATCAAAGAACCTATTAAAGGTAAGATAACAAAACCGAAACTGAACTGTTACCGTGGCCCAAAAGCCGTGATACGTACCGAATCATGGGCACACTGGACCGTTGCATCCCTAATATATATACATTTTTTACTTTTTAGCTGAAACAAATTGAATTCATATCTGAAAGAAATTGAAATTCATACAGATACACACATCTTCACAACCATACACATATGACCCCCCCCCAGAAACATACAGAAACAAACAACAATGTTCACCAAATCCTAATATAAGGTCATAACAAATTCTTTTAGGAGTAACATACATTAGTTTAATTTATATTTACTGTTCTGATGATAGCTGATAGTGTGGTATGTACATTGAATATGTGCTGTTTTGCGAGGTGTGTTTTGATGGAAAATATTTCCACCAAATATATGCCTCATTGCACACAGGATTACTCTGGAATAGTTTAGTGCACAACATTGGAACCTGGACTTCCAAATCAAGTAATTTCCCTTGATTCGAAACATATGTGATTCTTGTCTTTACCTATCCAAAGTTATGAGTCTGATATTAATGGGTGTGAAAATCAAACATTTTGCATTTGTTGGGTTTTATGGTTTAATCAAGTAGAAATAAAAGGCAATCAAACAAAACTGGATGCACTCCCCTGAATTCGAGGTCCAGAACTACATCATCCCGTACCTGGTTAAAAGAGAAGCTGTGTGTCAGAGTACTCATTTATTTCATGCCATTGATGTTGTGGGAGAACACTAAGGCCTGCTGTGTAACTGAGTAGTTTTCACGCAGGATAAATGTGTCTGTTCGTGTTGTTGCTGGTATGTTGCAGGTTAAGTACAAGGAGGACACCAAGGAAGTTTCGAGCTCCCTGTATTCGCTGATGGCAGAGACAAATGAGACTCTGCACGCCAGAGAGGTCTCCAGGCTGCAGAGTGACGTATGTAATTATGGGCCTCACGCTGAAGGCATTATGGGTTTGAGGATTTCTGAAAACGGATGGGTGTACTTCATATTTGGCACTGTTACAGATTTAGTATCCCACTCCTGAAACAACGACTTAACACATGTTTAAAAAAGTCCTGCCTCCCGAAAGCATGAACTGATCAGAAAACCAGTATATTAGCCTTAAATACCTTGTCTTGTGTTTCTGTTTCCACTGCTCAATGAGTTGCTAATTCAGTTTCATTTTGCTAACGTATAATGACAACAATGAAGAATTGAATTGAACTGAATTTAAACACTGCATCGTTATGGTGAAATTGAGGCCTATGGTTGATATGTAGCACCTCAGCAGTAGTGTGGCTGATGCTTGCTGTAATACCAGATGTCTCTCTTTATGAATAGAGTATCATCTATGGTTCATTTCTTTGTCCTGGGGGGTCCCAGTCTACTTTTTTTCAGTACCAGTCAAAAGTCTGGATATACCTGCTGAAAATCTTTACTTTTTTCATAAAGAAAAAGCACACCTTGAAGTTATGTAGTAAGTATTATTTTGTTGACAAGGTAAGAGATTGTGTGCTGTGACAGATGACCTGGCCCCCACAAGCCACTGGCCTAGACCCTATAGAGCTGGTTTGGCATTAGTTGGCTGTGTTACATGGGATTAGATGGCTAGATCTGGAAGCTGGAGTCTGCAATGCTGTATTCAAGCCAAAAAGGTGCTATTTTGAAGAGTCTAACATTCAAGAACATTTTGAGATGCTGAACCCTTCTCTTCCTTGTTGCAATATTTAATAAATATTACTTCATTGACTTGAGGTGAATAACAGCTCAATTAGAGGCAAATGCATTTAAAGCTAGTGTTTTTGGACTTTTGACTGGTACTGTGTTTCAACTTACTAGCTACTTAAAAGTAACTGTTCAGACCTGTCTGTTGAACAACCCAGTTGAGATAAAAACACATCTTTATTAAGGCTGCCATTGCATATTTTTTGGGGAGTAATCAGCACACCATACAGCTCAGTTGAGCTTCTTTTTTTCCTTCATAGATCAAGTACAGGGAAGACATGAAGGTTTCCAGTCCCACATACTCTCAGCTCCCACAGACAACCGAGACCTGCTTTGTGAAGGAGCTTTCAGAAATGCAGAGTGAGGTATGAAAGAAGTATGCTCATCTCTAAGGAAATGCATCTGAGCGTGACATTATTTACATATTACATTGTGGGGACCAAATGTAATATTACATTGTGGAGACAGTTATTTAGGTCCCTACAAATGGAAACTCTATTTTATAAAAAATCGTTGACTTGAATCACAAAAGAAAAAATACCAAGTCTTGTACTTTGTTTGGTTACTTATGGTTAAGGTTACGGCTGGGTAGGGATTAAGGTTCCATAGTTAGGATTAGGGTAAAATGAATGGAGAATCCCCATAAAGATGTAAATACAAACGTGTGTGTGTGTGTGTGTGTGTGTGTTTCTGAGTGTGTAGACTCCAGCCCGCCCTGCCCCCCCTGCCCTCCCGCCCC